>JANCMC010021608.1:1698456-2135479 GCA_024363005.1 Charaxes varanes
AGTAGGTAAGTTATTTTAAGCGAAATCGTACGAAAAGTTTTGAAGTCTTTTAACAGATACTTTTATAAATATCCGTACATACGGAACACTTCTATATAAGCGTGTCTTGACACGCTCTGGGCCACTTTATTGTAGTCCATATCTATATATATATATATAAAGCTGAAGAGTTTGTTTGTTTACTTGAACGTGTTAATCTCAGGAACTACTGGTCCGATTTCAAAAATTCTTTCAGTTTTGGAAAGCCCATTTTTCGAGTAAGGTTATATCATTACGCTACAACGGAATCTGTTTTTTTTCCTAATTTTACACGGACGAAGTCGCGGGCGTAGCTAGTAGATAGTAAATACGTTTCCAAAATGTTTTATTTAAGATTATTTACATGTTACAACTAAAAACAAGTATTTTTTTTAGTCATATGAAGGGTTCTATTTATAGACAACATATTTAAAGTGTCTCTTTATCACTTAGCTAACTAAATTAATATAAACAACAGTAGATATGAATCTTTCTGTGTTTATTTACAACACAAAAAAGTATTTTTTTTTTAGTCATTTTTTAATAAGCTGTCCACCCACTTATTTTTAGACACCAATATATCGGCGTCCCCACCAAATAAAATAGTAACCCAAAATGTCTAACTTTACATGAAAAATAATAAAACGTTTTTATAATAATTTGCGTATTAAAGAAATGATGATTATCATTTTCTCACGCAAGTTATTTATATGTTTAAATATATTAAATTAAAAAAAAATTAACTCGTGTACAAAAATAACGTGTGCCTTCCGCTGAATAAAATATATATTTTTTATAACTTTCCTAAACACAACAAAAAAAGAATAAAAAAATCTTATAAATGTAACTACGTCGGTAGTATTAGAGTATGACATAAAAAATTACAGTACTATAATCCCCATATAACACGGTAGGTTTATACCCCATTTTAGGAACACGCGTTGTAGGATTATTCTCGTACACCGCGCTTGTACGGCCCCGAATGCCCATATTTTGTTATTATATATTATAGAACAATATTCATGCTTTATTCATCGTGTAATAGGGGGGATTACAGTAAAGTGAGTTTACAATATTATTCGGTGGGGGGCTTCGATATATTTAAGGTAACATTTTTTACATAAATAGCTAAGTTAATATAACTGAAATTAGATATGGTGCGTTATAAGAAAATGTAATTTTATAACTAAATTTATTGCAATGTACGCGCACATTTCCTATTAAAATAAATCTGTGACTTTGTGATATAATTTTTGCATCACTCTGCACCCTTTGTATAAGTTATCGGCACTGAGAACATACATGGAGCTGTTATTACTCTACTAAGGTTATTTTAAATAATTAGGTAAGGCCGAATTGGATTCCCGCACTAAGGATTCTGTACCATCACTTCGTACTTTACCAGGTTATTTTAGAATTAATACTTATTAAAATAATATTTTTTTCGACAAATTCATTGCATTTTTTTTGTTTATTTTTGGGATTTTTGGATTTTTTCTATACTTGTACTTCAAGATATGCTTCTTGCGAAATTTCACGATTCTAGGTCTTCGGGAAGTACCTTAAAGGTTCCTAATTAAGGGAACGAATTCCCTTTGCAAAAGTATAGGAAATGTGACGTAACTGGCCATGTGTTTTGATTGCATGCACTCAGAGAGTAAATTTTTTATAGCTTCAAGGAACCGCAGACCTCAGTATTTGGTATTAATTTCAACTTTATACCTCAACGCATTTCTGAGAAAACGGATCTTGACAGGCGAACCCGTCCGGGGTCCTTTCTCATGAGCTCGCTACGAAGCGATGTCGCGGCGGTAACTAGTGGGGCAATCCCGATATAACATACGCGTGAGTTTAAAAACCGTTTCTATACTTAATATAAAATGACATGGCTGTCAAACGTACGAAGATTGCTATGCAATTGATTTCATTGATTTAATTTTTATATGAAACTTTAGAATTATCAAAAAAATTCTTTTTTTTGTTTCCGTGTCCGTCTAGATTATTTGCATTTTTTTTTCTAGAAGACAACATTAGAAGTACTTTAGGTATATCTCAGATTCCCTTCTATAAGCATAAAGCTGGTGCTAAAAGTGGGTGCGACGTGAGCTCAACAGAGTCGGAATTTGAACCTGGACCTTTACACCCTTAACATCGTTGATCTATTCTTCTTTTCGTTTCAATGGCAAAACTATACCAGTACCTCTTTCTCACATGAGATCGGCGTGAAGTGGCGGCAATGCTGTCACGTCTAGTGATAGTGTTGTTGTCTTAAATCTATATAAGTGACCTCATTTTAAAAAGACCGCATTCAGATATTTACGTGCAACGGTAATGTAGTACATTACCTTACGTAATATAATACAATGTAATGTAATGTAATACAATGTAACATAATCTAATACAATATAATGTTATGTAATACAATGTAATGTAATATTACAATAACAAACAAAACAAATAGAGGAAGCCTCGATAACTCAATGGTAGAAAGACCGACTTAAATCTCTCTGATTCAAAGTTCAATTCTTCTGAGCTATCTTCGTCATTTAAAAAAAAATTAACTTTAGCGGCAACAAATATATACGTATAAAGATATAAACTTGACAAAATTTCGTGATAATCTTTTTTATGTTACGTTACAAAGAATAAACGAGCAGACGGTAAGTGACTACAGACGACTATGGACATTTGCACCTTGCCGGCCTTTAAAAGGGGGGGGGGGGGGGGTGAGCACCCAAGCCACACCCAAAAAAAGGCGGGACGGGGGCGGGGGAGGGAATTAGAGATGTACAATTTATCAGGTTGTTCTTTACATTAAATTGTTTCTTTTTTAGGGTTCCGTACCTCCAAAGAAAACCAGGAACTTTTATAGAATCGCATCGTTGTCCGTCTGTTTGTTTAGACTGTTTATTTCACGAACCCGCGGAGTTACAAAATTGAATTTATTACTAAATACTAAGGTTTGCGGTTCCTTGAAGCTGTAAAAAAATCAACCCGTCAAGTGTACATAATCAGAAGATATGATCGTGTTCTATCACATTTCCCATATTTGGAAACAAAAATCTATAGCGTACTGCCTGTTGAACTAGAATCATGAAATTTGGCGATAAGCTATCCCTCCATCAAAAAAAGCATAAGCAAGTTTCCGTGACGCATATAAGAAGCATATAAGAAGGTGACAAAGAAGGAAAGGGTGAATTAAAATCCGTAAGTCGGGGAAAATCCCGTTTGTTGTCGAAATAATATTACGGTCCCAGGATATCCTGATGTGATAGAAGGCCTTTACACGCAATTTTATGAAAATAGTATTGTTAGAAGTCTAAGCTGAAATGACATTTTAATTTTGTCTGTGTTTGATGTCTTACAAGACGTGATTGCTTTACTTTTTAAGAGGCCTTTGAAGTTCAAAAAATATGAAATCTTTTTTGTTAGTTGATTAAGTTCTAAAATATACTTATATTTACATTACTAGTTGCGCCCGCGACTTCGTCCGCGTAAAATTAGGTAAACAAAAATAAAATCAATTTTAGCGTGGTGATATATAGCCTATAGCCTTCCTCGAAAAATGATCTATCTAACACTAAAAGAATTTTTCAAATCGGACATGTACTTCTTATGATTAGCGCGTTCAAACAAACAAACTCTTCAGCTTTATATATTAGTATAGATAAACAATACAGATTATTTTAAGAACAGATAAAAGTGAATAATATTAAATAAAATGTAGCAAGTCCTTGCCTTACAAGTACATAGATACACTAAACTCTAACCCAACTTGGCTAACTGCTATATAATATGGTGTAAACGACTTGGATGCCTTTGCGGGAAAGGAGTGGGTTGGTTTAGCTCTAGATAGAGGAGAGTGGTCTAAGAGTGGGGAGACCTTTGCCCAGGAGTGGGACATTATGGGCTAATAAAAAAAAATCTATAAGTATTTAGCCACGACATTGAAACTTTTGAAATAAATACAACAGCGGTAATTTCCAAGTGTGTAAACATCTCAACGCTTTATGGTGAGGAAAGAAACGCCGTAGGATTTTATTTGAAACCGTGACCTGTACTATAAATATTTTCTCACAACATTGTAATTATCGTATATATATTACAGCGGTATTTGTCAATTGTACAAGCACCTTAACGTTTTATCGTGAGTCAAGAAATGCGATCGGTTAATCGATATGGCGACGTAAATAAAATTATAAATTGTTAAAACTATGTATTCGTAATGTTTAGAGCACGCAAGGCGACTATTAGAGCGGTCAGGTACTTGCGCCCTGAAGGTGCCATTACAGTTGTTAGTAAAATACATTCTTATCTACATATATTTCTATTACAAATGTAATGATGTATTTTTCATGTCTATGCAAAATCTTGTTTAGTAGTCGAGTAAAGGTGGGTTTGGAGCAAACGAACTAGAACCTAGAGATAAAACTAGAGCATTTTCTCTCGATCTTTTAGTGGAATCAAAAGCTCTATCTTAACATATACACCAAATTATGAACGCGCAAAAAAACTGGAATAAAAATTAGAACCTTTGTGTATTCAGACAGTACAAAGAAAGAATGCTCTACGTCTGTTCAAATAAAAAGAATTTGATAGAGTAAGGTTAAAATGCGAGCATGCACTCGTCTGATGTAACTCGGCCTTGTGCAAAAACTGCTATGGTGATCTATTAGGGACTCGAGGTCGAGGCCTAATCAATGGTCGGCATTTCAGTTGATCGCTAGGTTAAGTTGCTCTTGCTGTGACCGGGTGATAGATGGGTGACCCATTCTATAACTGGTTTATATTTGATATCCGACCTCCTCCGTGTTTCGGAAGACTCGCTTGTTAATGTTTATGTAGGTATTATGTATATTTTATGATTCTAATTAAGTGACAGATGGGCCTCACTCATCTGGACTACGCGATAAGCTAGGAATGCTATTTTATGATACTACATAGAGTTACGCCTGATAATGTTGTGAAATAGGTTAATTCGTGAGTACTAATAGGCAATATATAAGCGCCTTGTAGTGGGTAAATGCAAAGATTTGAAAACTGTTATAGTTTAAACCAAGCAAAACTATAAATCAGTCTATTTTTTTCTAAATTATGAACTGATTTTTTTTGTTGAATTTCTGTTGTCCATCTGGACCTCGAAAAAGCAAAACAAAAGACAGAAAATTATTAATCGTAATGGCAATATCAAATTAGAAGATATTACCTAATTATTGCCCTAGATAGACAATGATCAAATCATAAGTCCTTTGTCTAAGGTAAGGTACCTCTCTGGTACAAACAAGGAGATCCTTGGAATACGAAACAGTAATCCTATTATTCAAACGACATCATAAGAATTTAGAAGGAAGAATAAAACTTCTTGGAGGATCGAATAGTTTTGAAGGTACTGGTTACTGTTTTTTTACAATCTTCAGATATAACTGTTATTACAAAAATGACCATATTATTTTGAAGTTGCCGTAAGTTTTAATGCTTTTGTTTCATAGTAAAAGATATTGAATGCGTTTTTATTCTTACAATTCTTAAATATAGTTCAATGAAGATGTACGTAATAAAAAATATCAAGTAAAAGTTATACAAAAATGAATTCAAGTTGTATAAGAACCCCAATACAATCAAACTAGGCATTTATGAATGAGAAAATTTATTTTTACACACTTTACACAATTAGAATGAAGTTTTTGAGAAACTAATTTTCAAACCATCTACCTGGCTTTAGGTTTTTCAGATCTACGTCTTGTATACTCTGTGACGTAAAGCGAAGCGTTTTCCCATTTGTTAATTATTATAAGTCATTAATTGATAATTTTTCAGGGAATGTCTATATATATCATGCTGGTCGGTATCGATTGGGGTGCGTAAATGCATTATACAGGTTAAAAAAATAGGTATAAAACTTAATTTTGTGTTGAATCAAACTCAATAAACCATCATACATAGTCAATAATGATTTTCCATCTACCCTTTTTGTAATTGTAACTGCCGTTGTGTAAACGAGCATATTTTTTTTCTATGCAACATAATGAAAATAAATCTTTGTAAACTCAATGCTTACAGTTGTTTATTTCCTTTTCTGCATTTAGTTATTCCGACATTGAGTTCTGGATTTCTCTGGATTTTCTAGTATAGTATAGTTTATTTTTATCAGGATACTAGCGGTCCCCGCAGACGCTGTCTCGCTCTACCCATGGTCACGCAAAACGTTCAGTACGAACGCCATCTGTTGGAAGTATTCCGAAGATCAGACCAATCCTTTGAGTTTTTCTTTTCTTTTACTTCTATCCTGAAATAATGCAAATAAACCAGACAAAATTTTAATCGGCGCAGGCGTTTTTGAGTTATAGGGGGAAACGTTCATTTCTGTCAGAATTCACGACATCTTTAATTATTTTTGGAATATTCATTTTATCTAGAAAGTCATGAAGCAAAGGTTTACTCAAACAAATTTCTACTATATATTCGATATTAAGTCGTTTTTGTTGCCCTTATATAACGGAAAGAAATTTCCTTTCTGTCAGAATTCACGACATCTTTAAATATTTTTGGACTATTCATTTTATCTAGAAAGTCATGAAGCAAAGATTTACTAAAACAAATTTCTACTATATATTCGATATTAAGTCGTTTTTGTTGTCCTTATATAACAGAAAGAAATTTCCTTCCTGTCAGAATTCACGACATCTTTAATTATTTTTGGAATATTCATTTTATCTAGAAAGTCATGAAACAAAGACTTACTCTAACAAATTTCTACTATATATTCGATATTAAGTCGTTGTTGTTGTCCTTATACAGGGTGTATCTGACATCGTACCGGATACGCATCCCATGGGTTCGGTACATGATTCTAGACTCCCCAGTGGTTGATCTTGCCTACAGTGGATCTTCTTCAAGTAAAATAACCAGTGTTTTTTTTTACTCTATTCACAAACACATTTTAACGGTGTTACCAGACAAAAATACCTGGAGAAGTTTTCTTTCGTTTAAGAACTGATAAGACTTTATCTATACTAATATATAAAGCAGAAGAGTTTGTTTGTTTTTTTTGCTTAAAAGCGCTAATCTCAGGAAGTACTGGTGCGGTTTGAAAAATTCTTTCGGTGTTTGATAGCCCATTTATCGGGGAAGGCTATAAGCTATATATCATCACGCTAAAATTGAATCTATTTTTTTACCTAATTTTACGCGGATGAAGTAACGGACACTGCTAGTTAAACATCTTTTTTGAACGTCAATTTAATCAGCTAAAATATTTTCCCATAAAATTATAGATCCTTCTTTCGTGATTTAAATTTACTTGACTTTAGTTAAATACGTAATTAGTAAAAGTATTAATTAATTAAGAAACCATTTGCTACTTTTAAGACATCCCATTTGATAAGTAACATTAATTTATAAGATTTTTTTAAAAATATTATTACAATCTATTTGGTATATGTTCTCAATAGTTAATAATAAAAATAGTGATTATTCATTATTGATATTAATTTATTCATGATTTCTTCTATTGGCAACATTTATAAATACTATAACAAAAATATATTTAATTAAAACTATATATTATAACCGTATTCCTTAATAAAAGAAAAATTTCATAGTTCTGTTATCAATACATTGATTAAATACATTAATATTTAAAAAAGGCTTCTTAAAAAAAATAACGCTTTGGGTTAATTTCTAAACGCAAAAAAAAATAATTTCATATTTTAGACGAATGACGATGACAAACGTCAAAATGCCTACAATTGACAGAAAGCGCGCGTTTTAAATGTCAAAATATTGGTAGTTAAAAACTTACATACAAAATGTAGGAACAGTATATATCCATCGCGAGCGGATTTAGCGTAATTAACACGTCCCACTAGTCAGAGGTTTATATTTGAACGAAAATAAAACTTGGCTGTACGCGGCTCGGCAAAAAAGACGCTATTCGCAGTGCGCCATTGTACGCAGTGACTTGAAATCTTAAGATACATCCGGTGATATTGGCGCCGTGACGCATGCTTCTACTAGTAGCTGTGCGTTACTTTGAACGTTTGTCTTTAATATTTATTGCATTATAGGCTTTAATCTATTGTAGGTGTAAACTTCTTGAGTATTAGCCGACACTGTATGGGAAATATTCGCGCACTAGAAAATACTTAATGCGGAAAAACTAAATCATAAATCTGAATATGAATTATTCACGGATATTTTTCTTATGATGTAATTTAGGTTTTACAATTTGTCATGGATTTCTTCTCAATTATTTGTAAACTTAGGCAATGTTCAACAAGAAATCTATGACAAATTGTAAACACTAGAAATAATCCTATATAACACGGTATAGTACTAAATTGCAAAAGATGTCGCTGTGGGGCGAGTTAAGAAGTCCGACTGGTGTCTAAAGTCATCCCCGGAATCCCCCCCCCACAATCTCACGGCTAAAATCACCCAGTGACATTAATCAGGCCCCCACTGTTTTACGCCTTCTGAAACATGTAGTAGGTTGGATATTTGAAAACTAGTGTTGGTCACCCATCTATCATCCTGCTGCGGAAAAAGATGTTTAACTTAATATCGATTCAATTGCCGGCCACCGAGTAAGCTACAAGCTCCTCTATATAAAATATCTCCTTTTTCTTAAAATCGTAAAAATTTGCCTATAAATTTGAAACGTTCAGGATCACATTAATGGAATCTATTATACGCTTATAAAACACCAGTTATATCTAACATTATTGTGTTTCCAGGCCAATGTACCTTCCAAGCAAAGAGCTGATCGAAGAGCTCTCATCGCAGAGCGAACGGAGACAGCTGAAACGTGTAGTGTACAAAATGCATCCCTACCTTACATACCTTCCAAGGTAGACAGTAATGTAGAAATTAGACCTTTTCGTACTAATATGGTTTCGATTTCTCTTGCAATACGCGTGATTAAAATAGAGAAAAATATTTATAATCTGAATTTGTCAGTCAGACAAATTAAATATAAACATAAATTTTATATTAAATATGACATAGTTTAGGGTTCCGTACTTCCACAACGAACCTCTGTAGTTTCGCTATACGTCCGTCGGTCCGTCCTTCTGCAATGTGGTCCCCCCATCAATAAGATTTCCAAACTATTAAATGTAGAGATTTGAAATTTTCTGTCTTAATAGAAATCACTTGGAAAATTGTTAATTGTTTTACCTTTATCGCGTTTAAGTTAATATTTTTTTCAATATAACTGAAAAAAATTCTGTTCTTTGTGAAATTGTATGTGTGTTTGTTTGTGTTTTCAGTCACGTTCCCGCTCTACCTGCAGCAAGAAGTGCGTGATATCTGATCCACCAGCACACGCCCCACCACCGCCTCCGGCTCCCGCGCTGATGATACCCCGGGCCAGGTTACATCCACTGCATTCAGACAGGTAACTATACATCAAACTTTCGCGACGAAACATAAAGAGAATGGAATTTTTTTTTTATAGTATAGCAAGTATATAGCAAGGGGAAAACGAGCTGGTCGTTTACCCGCCGACGCCCATGGACATCTGCACCACCAGGAGAGCTCAGATGCGTTCCTGCTCTTTAAGATTAGAGTTTGGACCACCGGGAACTCTCGCAAACCAAATGAAACGCGACAACAATACTATCACTTGAAGTGACAGCATTGTCGCCATTTTACGCCATTCTTGTGTGAAGAGAGAAGTACTGGTACCCGTCTAACTCATCAAGTTTCTTTAGAAATCGTAAAAAAAGTGAGACGGCTAGAATATGACTTACGGTATTTTACGTAGGAGCTATCGAAAGTTTAATTAAGACCGAACTATCTCTAGAGATCTTCATTTATATAGTAACTAGCTGCGCCCCGCGACTCCGTCCGCATGAGCCACCCCTATCACTTAGGAGTGTGAAAAATAGCTAGTAGCCGATTCTCAGACCTATTGAATATGCGTATAAAATTTCATGAAAATCAGTCAAGTCGTTTCGGAGGAGTACGGTAACTAACATTGTGACACGAGAATTTTATATATAAGACAATAATTTCCAGTCGTGATAACCTATCAAGAAAGAAGAGTGCAGAAGTATGCAATGAAGCTAAACTCATCAGCTACTTAGAGTCGGGAGCTACTAACGTGAATGATGAGGTAAAGAATGCAGCTTTTATTATAGAAAAGATATTCCTTTTCGCTAACAACTTGAAAAAAAAATATGAAAAATTTATTTCCTATCAAGAAATTTACAAATTAATTAATTTAGTGTCTCTACTTCGTAAAGTAGTTTCGTAAAATATCGCTTGATTTCTTATAACTGGCTCGTTGGTGCGGTGGGCAGTGACCCTGCATTCCGCTTCGGGAGACGTGGGTTCGATTCCCGCCTCGAGTCTGGGTGTATTACATATATATATGTGTTTGTATTTATATATTTCTACAATAAATAATATTTGCGTACAACAGACGTTTTTACCTATAACAGAGGCATTATGTTGTCTTCCTTGGGAATGGACGTTCGTATGTCACGTAGTCATATGTATTTATTTATTTATTCCACCAATTACAAGTATATTTTAATTAAAAGTTTTTTTTGAACCAAGTTAAGGCTTTTTACTGTCAGACCTAAATTATATATTTTTTTCACTTTGTGATTTCTGATTTTTTCAATGCTATTTTATTTCAGATGCGCAGAAAGCATAGCGTCGAGTCGTCATACAGCGTTAACAAAGAAAGACCAAATAAACAAGGTAATATTAATAAATATATTACACTACTTGTGCCCGCGATTTCGTCCGCGTAAAATTAGGTGAAAACATTTAGCGTGATGTGTAGCCTACAGCTTTCCCGATAAATGGAATCAGGCGTTACTTTGCGGAAATCCATGACATGCATGAGAAGCTAAAATACTTTGCTTTAATCCGCGAATGATTCATTCGCGGATTAAAGCAAAGTATTTTAGCTTCTCATACTTTTAAGAGAACTATTTTAAATGTAAAACATATAGTTTACCACAAATAGTTGTTGAGTTTTTACCAATATGTAGATCCCAAAAACTGGTTCCACTATTATTACTAAAAACTAAAGAACAATAAAGAATCCTTAGGTACAAGTTTTCCTCGCCGCTATATAAGCTGCAAGTCATGTTCTGGATTGCTTTACTTTAAGTAAAGCGATAATTTTATTTAAGTTTTCATTTGAGTATGTTTTTTGACATGATAATGTTTTATAAATCTATGAATGCCGGCTGCACGCTCGAAAAAGTGTCACGTTCCGCCTAAACTCAGTGTGTAAGCGACAGCGCAGAACAATCGATAGAGAGGAGAAACAAACTTTACAGACAAACAATGTTTTTAAGTATAATTTACGAAGAGTGGCTGAATGCAGTTTGCTAGAAATAAAGGGGGGTGGTAGAAACAAAGGGAGACCTATGATGCCTTATTTCAAAATATTCATTCAATGAGTTCATATACTGCATACCGTTTTGTTTATGGAGAATTTGTTTCTTTTTTTTACTTGATTATTAGTGGTTTTACTTATATTGTAAAATTCACATTTCCAACAAAAAGTTGTCATATCTCCTTCTCCAAGGTACACCAAAATCCATCAAAAATGATTCAGTGTCTTAGGCATGAAAATGTAACAGACCAACTTACTGTCTCATTTTTAAATTTAGATATTTTTTAAGTTTAGATATATTTTTACAATAAAAAGAATTTTAATCAATTAGAATAGAGATAAGTACACTAATAGATATACAGACATATATTTTGATGGAGTGTGTACAGTTTAAAAAATGCATGCCCCTCCTCTAAATGTTAAATAGTGTATAGACAGTCAAGCTCGTCAATATCATTCGCTTACAGTGTTTGGTTGAGTATAACGAACAGACATTCAACTTTATAATATTAGTAGACTGCATAGTTAAAAGTTCTCTGACATTATTTCCAAAAAGAATTACCGTTGCAATTATATCTGAAAATTTAATTTCCCGAAAAGCAAAAAGTGGAAAAATTAGCAAAATACCATATTGAATTTTTTTATAGAAAGTATTTCATTCCCACTAGATTTTTAAAAGGATATTTGAATCATATTCGCCAATTTACTTATCGAAATAGAGCAAATATCATAATGCAATGACTACAAAACCAAACTGAAAATATAACAAGGAACTATGAAATCAACGTGTGGGTGCTGGATTGCTTTGCCTTGCAGAGGAAGGAACCAAGGTAGTGGCTGTCACATGAGACTTGGATGTAGCTTTGGGAGATAATCCATTTAAACCACATAAGTATTTAAAGTTCGCACGAAAATTTTGAGGAGGTCGTGGCCTAATCAGTGGTCGGCATTTGAGTCGATCACTAAGTTAAGTTGCTCTGGCTGCGACCGGCGCGCCTGCGCAGTAACGGATATGTCAACTGCGCATGAGCAAGTTATAGCAAAAAAGTCGGTGCACCTTTAGAATCGAGATCATTCAAAATAGATCATTCTTAAGGAATCATTCTAAACGGTTAATTCTAAATAGATCATTTTGAGTTAAATCATCACTAGTCGCTGACGAGATAATTAGTTTGTGTTTGTGACATTTTTTTAACCGCGTTGTTTAATTAATTTCTTTTTGGTTAAATTATTGTGAGAACGTTATATTAACGTTATTTTGTAGCTGGTTATTTATTTTTTTAATTGAAATAGGATCGAATCTGCAACAATATGTTAATTTACTGTAAATATTGTATCATAGAATAATGTAGCATAAGAACCTCAACATCTTTTATCGTATCAATGCTTTGCCAGATGAGATTAAGAAAGATCAAGTAATAAAAATACCTTGCGGTAAAACCGTGGACGTGCAATATTTTCATCTGTTTGATAATGGTTGTTTTTCCGCTTTCGCCAGTGCCCCAATTTTGATGATTCTTTTCTTATGTGAAAGCTGTTGCTTTCCGTTTGGTCCCACTTTAACAGTTCTGACAATTGGAAGTCGGTTTTTTTTTATGAGAGAATAATTTCCTCAAGATACGTGCCGTTTCAAGCAAAATACTGCCTTTTGCATCCGACCCTCTATCAAATAATCAAGCGAAAGCTTCTTGATATGATGTCCAAAGCTTTTCACTATTAGAAAATAAGTAAATTAATTTCGGAAGACATATAATAATTATTATTTAAACCGCCTGGCCCATATTTTTTTTTTAAGTTGGTTCTAAAATCTGCTTACAGACTATAATTTTACATGATAACGCTGAACACTTCGGCCGATAGTTTCTCTCTATTGCTTGTTCCGCTCTCTTTCTCTTATAAGACGTTATAATGTCAAGATCTGTCTAGTGATTAAGGTCAACTGAGAAATTTGCGGACATCGAGTAGTAACATATGTAATTATAAACTACTTTGCAAGTATTTCAAAATCAAATGCCACTAAAAGAGGTTAAATACAATTTATTTTACTTTTATCTTAAGGGCATGTAAAAACTACAACTAACTTTTTCCGAAATTGACATATTTGATGTTTCTGTTGAAGTTTTTAGAAAAGAATTGATTAAAATTCTATCCAACAAGTAGTGGCGATTAATTTACTAATAAATTGTATTCGTAGGTACATAAATAAATGTTGTTTATTTGTTTTTATTTAGCATTAATGTCATTAATTATCCCCTGTCTGCAGGAGAGATTTTTGTTCAAATCGTATTTTTCCTTTTTTTTCTCAACATTGCTCCTATACGTGTATAAGTTATTTTAAGTAGAAATTCTACTGGCTATATATATATATATATATATAATTATAGGCTTATTCTTATACAATATTAGAGTCAAAGTGTTGTAATTACTGTTTGTTTCTCTAATAAATATAAAAAAAAAAGTTGCATATAAACACTTACAACTAGCATACGTTATTTTTTACGTTGACTAACCTATGGGGCTATAAACGTTGCCACACAGACAGATTTAATCTCGTATGACCTTGTAAAAAATTATGAAAGAGACTCAGATAAACACACCCTGTTCTTGCGTGACATGATTATGTACTTTGCCAAATTAACAAAAAAAAGGTACCAGTTGCCAAATCCATTTTGGAACAAATATGAGCTCTATTACGTGTAACACGCACTATCAAAAGAGTATTAATATTAATAACACTTTTTTGATTAATATAAAATATGACTGTTTCCATAACAATCAGAGAAATTGTATACACGATGAAATGATTATAGTTAAAGAATTTCTCTATCTTTCTAGAAGAGATAAAGTATATAGAAATAATATATAGAAGTTACGTTTAGATTTAGATGTTACTATGAATTAATAATTTTTACGCATGTCATGTTCGCAACTAGTAGACGCAATTGTAAATGTTACTTATGAGATTTTTATTTTAAGTTAACTATTAAGATTTTTAGTTTAAGCAATTGTTGTCAGTTTTACGAACTAATAAAAAATTACTTTTTAACATGTAAAATAACCTTATTTAATCGAATATGTTACAGAATATCAAACAAAAGTTTAACAAATATTTAAGAATTGAAGTTCTTAGTGATTACGAGTCTTAAGGGACCAAATTGAAAACAAGCGTCTCTAACTTCGTGTCTAAAAACGATACAGATATAGTCGCCAAAGAAAGTGCTTTACCATTTTGAATGACAGTTCCTACTTAAAGAAAATTTTGCTAAGGGTTATTGTAAGCAATTAAAGTAGTGCATTGAAGCAAAAATGAGCCTTTTAACTAATTGACGTGCAAACGTCACTTAACCTTAGAGTGGCAACCAATTTCTTGGTCGACTATACTTAAATACATCAATTGTCGCCAACAATTTCGAGACGGTCAGTTAAGGGCAATTTTTTAATAGTAGTTTTGGCTGTGTAGGCAATTCACGCAACTTTTACAAACATATGCATTCGTTAAACGAATACCCGAATAAATTTGTTTTGGTCTCTTCTCTGATATGGATGCGATATGTAGGGAAGAAAAATTTTAAATTTCGCAAACGTCGCCGTTGCTTGCAGTTTGTGTCTTGTTTAGTTTCATATGATTGCTTTCCTATAAGAATCCTGTACAACCGAAGAGACAAATGTTTTGTAAGTTTTATTATGAATTCCGTATTTGAAACAGATATATTTAAGACTAGCTGTAACTCGCGGCTTCGCCTGCATGAATTCAGTTTTTGTTTTTTTTATGCGGAACCGTACTTACGTAGATAAAAGCAAAGTAGCCTGTATTATTTCTAGTAAAATCCCCTATGTACCCGAGAAAGTCCCGCCCAAATCGGTCAAGCCGTTTTGAAGATTACCGGGAACAAACAGACAGATAAACACACAAACAGACCGTCAGAAAGACAAAAATGATTTAACTTGCGTTTTTATTATAGGTTATGTATGTATACTGTCACATGCAATTAGTAAAAAATAATAACATCATTGGTATAATCAGACCTTTTAATTTTATATGCATATTTTCAGAGCACGCCGCTGGGGTACCATCGCACTTCCGACTCAAAGTGTTTAATATAAGCTTATTAGGAGGGGAAATGGTAATATCAGACATACCTAAAAAGGATCTCTAAAATTGTATAAAAAATGTTTTTTTACCAAAGCAAACGAATTATAACTTTTAATACGTTGTATAACTGAACATACTCAAACTCCTTTTTTTTTTAAATTTTTATTTATCGTACGCTCAGTCATAAACTGACGTTTTAGGTCTAAAGTGAGTTAATGATACAGACATCCTCGTTTCAACGTTCTCCGATGACAATGTAGGAATTATTTCGATATCTCCATCCAACACTGAGATACAGCTACTTTTATAATATTAACTAAAATATGTTTTTAGTTATAAGACAAACAAACAATAAAATATCATTAAAATGACATTTTCAAATAATTGATAGAATCTGATGATGATGCTTCGGTGTCGAAGCGAAACTTGCGTTGAGGCACATCGGAAAGTCAGTGTAGTGCTGTGCTTTGGTGGCGTGGCCGAGCGGTTAAGGCGTCTGACTAGAAATCAGATTCCCTCTGGGAGCGTAGGTTCGAATCCTACCGACTGCGAGATTTATTTTTGAAAATATATATTTTTTGTCGAATATAAACAAATATTGCCCGGCCCATTGACGCAGTTTAGCAATGGCCTTCCGCTCCGGGGCTGTGGATTCGATTCCCGTCTCGAGTCTGGGTTTATTATGTACATATATGTATGTATATACATATTTCTACAAAAGAACAATTTTGTGTATAACAGGCGTCTGTTACTTAAGAAAAAGGCATTAAGCTGTCCACCTTAGGAACAGACGGATGTGTATCAAACAGTCCTATATATTTATTCATTTATATTGATTTCATTTTGTATTCAACAATACACCCAATACTGAAGTCAAATGAATATAGTATTGGCAGATGAATTTCACCACCGGATACCGCGGCAGTACGGGAAATTACCCTCACACCATCTCGATTGCGTCTGTCAAGAACCATTTGATGTAATTCAAAAGGATCAAAGCTTGGCAGCTGGGAACTAATTTCTCACTAATTAGAACTTTGTAGCAGTGAATTAGTTGCGTCCGCTTTCAATCTGAATCAGATAAGGTACAGATCTACTGCGCTGAGTAAGTTATTAAATGCCTAATTTGCAAACTCTTGCTGATTAAGTAAGCAGCGCTTACTTATCCTCTTACTCCCTTTTTGACTTGAATTCATCTGCTTTATACAAAAAAGCGCATATGGACTTCTAAACTACTTAACCGATTTTAATCAAATTTGCGCACCGTGTGCAGTCTGATGCAACTTTAAAGATAGGATAGCTTACATTCATACATAGTCGCTAATAAACATGAGTCGTTGAAATGTATGCACGTGCATAACTTCCGAACGACTGCAAATTGGATAATTTCTTTTTTATTGTGTTCATTATTGTTAGGACAAAGTTTGTATAAAAAGGTATGGCACAGCGTAAGCGACAAGGAAACGTAACGGGAACGGGGAATAATGCTATAGAATAATAGAATGTAGTAACTAGTAAGTATCCCAAAGTACGGGCAGGACAATGTCTTCCGGGTCCGCTAGTATCTTATATAACAAGAGGAAAATAAAATGCCTGCCCTTGAAAAAAGAATATGATCTTTTCTTGAAAAACTTAAGACGCAAGGAAACACCGGAACGGGCAACTCGTTCCAACGAGATGTTTTTTTCTTTGTAGAAATGTATAAATACATACATATAATACACCCCGTGAAAAGTGGCCAGTTTGTGGACATTACTTCCAGATCCTTTATAACGGATCCTCATAAAATGTATGAATCAAATAGATGCTAGTATAAACTATCATGTTTTTATATTAATGATAACTGTATTTCGTATTAATTAAATGTTTTATATTTTACTTACGGTGCCGAGACATGGACGCTAACATAGCAGCCAATATATAGGCTAAGAGTTGCTCATAGAGCTATGGAGCGCACCATGTTTGGCATCAAGCTTCAAGACCGAATTCGAAATACCCAAGTCCTACTCCGCACTTAAGGACGTCGGATATAGAGTGATCGAACTAAAATGGAGTTGAGCAGGACACATGGCTAGATCTGGTGATGGCATGGTGGTCTACGAACCTAATTGAGTGGTGGCCTCGATTGGGTTGGAAAACCCTGGTCGTCCCGTGGCCTGAAGAGCAGATGATGTAAGGAGAGTAGCAGGAGGTGGCTGGATGAGATTGGCTAGGGATAGGGGAGAGTGGCAGATAAAAAGGGAGGCCTTTGCCCAACAGTGGGTTATCGTTGATGATGATATGATATTTTACATAAAATATGCTTAAAAATCTCTGGCTTACGTCAAACTATTGTGATTTAAGAAAATATAATGCAGAATAACAATTTGCGATAATATTTATTGAATCATATACTTTTACAAGAACTACCGATAAACTTTGTTTCATTTATTACTTTTTTTTATTTCATTTTATTACGATTTTTTTCTATTTAAAAGTTGCATTCTACGTTTGAAGTACACATTTGATTTAGTAGTATGCTTTTATTTCTTTTAATTATTGTCATTCATTTCTCTTATTGTGGAGCAAGCCTTCGTGTAATTGGTGGTCGAGATGCAATGAACGATGAGTTTCCTTTTGTTGTCGCGTTGGAAGAAGAAATGTCATTTAGCGAAACGCCGCATAATGGAAAAGTTCCTGTTTTTCAATTCTGCACAGGTGCCGCATTGACTCCGGTTTGGGTGCTGTCTACTTATCGTTGTGGTGCTTATTTCGAATACAAGACTGAAGAATATAAAAATGGTACTTTCTTTGTAAGATATAACAGCTACTTCCCAAAATATAAAGGTGAATTGAGTCGGATTCTTAATGTAAAAATTAATAAGGCACTGGATGATTTGAGCAAAAAAAGAACTATTTGCTTGTTTCGGGTTCAAGAAATGAAAGTTTCATATTATGGAAAACTCAGTGCAGTTGATTATACGGCACTCGTTGGGCACGAAGCTGATATAGTCAGTTATGGAATTACAAATGCGTCGAGGCTTGAGAAACCTATGCAAGTAGTTAAAGGACTGTTGAACTATTGCTCAATAAGAGAAAGACCAGATACATATCGGATGTTATGTTTTCTTCGGCCTTGTGGAGTAAATGTTATATTCTGCATGGGAGACGGTGGAGCTCCTGTAATTCATCACTCTGGTATAGTTGCAGTTAATGCAGCGGGGATAGATCTTTGTTACCACAATACTGATCGTTTAAAAATAACACCCGGTACACCTGCTAGCTTTGTAGTTATGGTCAGCCCTTATATCGATTGGATATCAAATATTGTGACAAATAAAACCTCATACTGAGATTTTGACTATTTTATATAATTATTAGAAGCGTGTTCTGTTATATTAACCGTTGTAGTTCATGCGATTTCTTTATTAGAATGCAATTACAAACGTGACTTAATATTAAGTCGTTACGTTCTACAATTCATTTTCACGTTTACAAGTTTAAATTTTAAGTTTAATAGCTCTTATTTAGTTTCACCTTACCTATATATATTGTCTGTTAGTTATAAAAACTGGCAGGCTAAAATAGACCCACAATAAGACAAACGAGGGATTGAAAATTAATAACCATTGTAATTTAATAAAGTCATCGAATTCAGCGCTGGCAAAGTGTCGAGCTTTAGCTACTTTATACTAATATTATAAAAAGGTAAAGTTTCTGACTTCCTATGGTCCCAACGATATCCGGTTCTAAGGATTCGATTTTTAAAATTATTTTCTTCTTCCCAGAACTAGGATACAGGGATAACTCTGGGAAGAATCCGCTTAGATTATAGAGGATATGGCTGTGAGTTGAGTTCAGATGACTGCCATCTGACATCACCCCCGGAATCCCTACAACCTCTACAAATATCTTACGACTAATATCACTCAATGCAATCAGGATCCAATTTTTTAAGTGCCTTCCGAAACACGGAGGGGATCGGATATTAGAAAACAGTGTTAGAATAGGTCACCAAGCTATCAACCGGTTGCAGTTAGAGCTACTTAACGAAGCGATCTACTCAAATGTTGGCTACTGACGAATCTCGAGCACGACCTCCTTTATTTTGAAAATTATTTTATTGTTAAAAAGTTATATTATCCCTGAGTACTATAAGCTACTTTAATGTTGCCAAACATACATTTATTTTGGACCCGCGCAAAGCCGGATCGGAGGGCAAAATGTTTTCTTCGTTAGTTTCTCAATTTCCACCACAGACTAAATGCCTGTGCCATTTTAAAGTAGTATGTTGGGTTTCAAATTAACTTTTTTAATCTATACGCACGCACGCACTTGTCGATGGTCTCCTACCTGTAATACATCCCTGACCCTACGCACTGCCGCAAACATGGCCGCTTTGACAGGCAGTTGTTAAGTGGTTGCAGATTACTTGGGAATTTACCATTGTACAGTAACCTTGTTAGAAGCTGTCTACATACTTCTATCATATCTCCAATCCATGTCGTTTGTTTTTCATGTGTAAAGTAAAGCATAAAGTAAAGTAGTGGGCAGCATAAAAATTAATTTATTTATTGTTTCAATTCTATCGAATAATCGTTTGTAATTAGTGATTTATAATTGTAATTACTGCGTATGTCTAACTTTTCAATATTCCCTCCAACTATTATTAGTTTGTGTCAGGAGTGGATGAGAATTATCTCATGCCAATTATGGCACAGCATAGTTGGCGTCGATTCTTGTAAAATCCACCTTTGAGGTAATAACGTATATATTTTTTTTACTTCAGAAATCTTCTTGAAAATCTGTTCAGAAGATGCGTTGACAAATAGTATGGCGTTATGAGATCAATATTTCAGTATAGTTGATTGAATCAAGATTAAATCCATCTGATTTGGTCTCCCTGAAATGGCTCAAAAAGTTTTCCACATTTGTGTGAGAGATGTGTGACGAGGTCTGCGATGCGAAAAATTATTCCTTTGGTATGGCTCTTATTGATAAATGTAAATGCCTACAAATTAAGATGACAGTCGTATTTTAAAACTTTGAATACTTCGGAATTATATTTATTTATTTAGTGCAACAAAAAACTAATTTAAAAAGTATTTCCTTAGACGTCCTAATGTCTATGTGTGTGGATCTGGCACGATTACGTTCGAAATAGTAAACTCATCAGGATAATGCTTTTTTTTAATAACTTCAGAATTACGGCGCGCCGTTTCCTATTGAAAATGTATGTGTAATTCGGTGTCGATTATTTATAATTAACGAAAAACTGAATTTCGTAGATGGCGCTTAAGGCCAATGGCGGTCTGCATGGCTGATAGCTCGTAATATTTAGGAAATATGAGGCGTGCACTTTGAATTTTCCCCACTATTTTATATTATTCTTAACCTTTAAAAGAAAATAAGGACTGTTTGAATTGAAATGCCACAATCCATGATATCATCTTTATCATAGGTTCTTGTTTAAATGTTTTTATTTTTATAATAATATTTAAAAATGTATGTAGGAATAAGATAAATTAAATAAATGATAGTAATATAATAATAATATGCCGTGTTATTTGCCAAAAAATAAGATAATATAACGTTACAAAACATATTGTAGCATCAGATAGCTTAATTTAATAGATATATTGGTTGGACTCTGATGCCTACGCTATTATATATATTTTTTTTCGTTTTCAATAATTTTGTTTACTTTTTGTGCGGAACCCTAATTATTTGGCTAAAATTAAAGTAGCCTATGTTATTCCTTATAAAATCAGCTTTCCATGAGTAAAACTCCCTTCCAAATTGGTCTAGCCGTTTTGGAGATCAACCGTAACAAACAGACAGACAAAAAAAATAATTTACGTTCTCGTTCTATGTGTCGTACATATATAGTTCAATGTAATTAGGAAGTCATTTCCATTTTATTTATAAGTGAGGAGTATCTATACTAATATATAATATATAAAGCTGAAGAGTTTGTTTAGCAGGAAAGATAAAAATAATAACTACATATGTTGTTATCGTGATTGCGATGATAAGTAAAATTGGAGGTGAAAGCAAAAAAATGTAAGCGCAGAATATTTAAGCATCGTTTTCAACCGAAGCCATATTGCATAAAGTTACGAACAAACTGAGTGTAATATTGAAAAATTTATGAGATGGATGAAAAATATAAAGTGAATTTTGTTAACATATTAAAACATAATTTTCATTGAAGCCTTGATTTTAATTTATTCGTCTAAAACCGAAACTTTTGGTCATAAGTATCTACTTTTAAAATATTAAAGTTTTATATAACGATTAGAATTTTGTTACGTTCAAATGGACTATACATCGATATGCAAAATATTCATAATTAAATAGACTATGCAAATAGTCTCCTGTAAATTGCTAATACCAAACCGAGTAAACTTTTCTATCAATATTTTATCATTTTTAATACTTTATAGCTTTGAAACTTGGGCAGAATTTATACAGATTTGTAATAGTTCATGTTGCGGTAAACAGTTGGTACACACAAATAGAATAAAGTACTCTAGCAATTATATATACTAGGAGAAAGCTATAAAACAGTATTGCTTTTTTGTACTGAATGTACTCTCCTGGAAGAGCTACTCTGCATAACAAATAATCTAATTTGATGCTTTACTCTTACTTACAATAATAATATTGCCAATAAAGTATGTATAACAATAATTATTCGTGGATTTAAGCAAAGTAACTTAGTATTCCTGCTTGTCATGTATGTGCGCAAAATAAACCTGATTATATCATATATTTATAATTGCATTAATCTGATAATTGCGAACTGCGGCTGGCCTGTTGGCGCAGTGGGCAGTGACTCTGCCTTGTGCTCCAGGTGTCCTGGGTTCGATTCCCACCTCGAGTCTGGGTGTATTATCCATATGTATGTATTTATATATTTCTAAAAAAGAAATATTTGTGTATAACAGGTGGCTGTTACCTATAACACAGGCATTAAGTTGTCTGTCTACCTTAGAAACATTTTATTTCTTATTAATTTATTTTGAAAACTCAAATTTTCTATAAATATGATAAAGGCTAAGAAAGGGCAAGAGGTGAGTTTTTTCATGCGACATAATAATATGAAATTGTTTGTAATTATAACACATCACCGTACTTTTGGCCCGCTCAATTTAATCTATCGTGATGCTATGAAAAGATCGTTTAAATCATTATATCTTCTTATCTTATTTGCTAGAAATGTTGTTTTTTGCAATCGTTTTAACCAGCAATAAATGAAGAAAGGAGCCTGTTAAAAAATCCAGGACCGTTCTGAAAGACCCGTCCTTCAATCTATTTCTATAAGACACGAATTTGTCTTTTGAAATCCTATTTGAGTTGTCTAGCTAGCTGTTTGTAATATTTATATAAAAAAAATGGCCTTAACATACCGTCACTCGACTCAGTTCTGGCCGAAAAGAGTCGAAAAACGTTGCGAAACCGTTTCATTTCACGCATTTGCACATTTTTCTTGCAAATTTTTAAAATATTCCGTCTTTTTCACCGGGTTGCCTGCATGCAGACGGGACTGAACCAAGTCTGCTGCAGTATAAGGGATTTGAAGAACGCCAGGAATGAAGAGTGAAAACTACAACTCAATCAATTACAATATAGTACTTTCAAATTGAACGGGCATTTAGCCTGTGGTGCAAATAATAATAATAATAAAAATAATAATAATAAAAACCTAGTCTGCTGCGGTGGTAAATTAGAAATGTATTATTAAAGACAATTTTAGGACAATTTAGCACCGGGTCGTATGTAAAACTGCACCAACTCTACCCTGTACCGCACCCATAGCGTTTGTTGAATAAACTAGACGCTATCTATGATAATAAAGAAAGCTATCTATACTATTAAAGAGTATTTTTGTTTGTTTGCTTGAACGCGCTAATCTCAGGAACTATTAGGTCGATTTGAAAACTCTTTCAGAGTTAGAAAGCCCATTTATCAAGGAAGGCTATCATCACACTAAAATTGAATCTTTTTTTTAAATTAATTTTCAATTCAATATGTAGGAATTATATTTCAAAAACAATGTAAGTAAAATTGTTAATTGACAAATTAATTGCATTAAAACGTAATTTCTGAGTGTAACGAAAGGAACGAATATAAAAATGCTTTACTCGTTGACAAATGTATATTATGAAATACTATAATAATGTATATTATAAAGACCACGTCGAATCAAAACATGATCCGACTACAATTCGGTAGAGGAGTTGCTGTCATCTTCATTAACATATATAATCATATTATTGTCAATCACAGTACATATACGGATATCGCGGTAACAATTATAAAACATTATCTTATTAGTTTTTTCGACCACCTATGTACATCCAGTCATCTCTTGTTACTTTTTCGCACGCTTCTTTAAAAAGCGTCTTCCTCTTTTTTTTATGCCATGCGGCGGAGACGTATTATGTCGGGCTGTATAACTTTTAATCTGAGTCCAGATTAGCTTTTGGCACCGAAAAATAAGGGGAGTTACCCATCAATATAAATGAAGGTTGCGGCTTGGTTGAAAAAAATAATATTGTTAATTCGCACGGTAGTATTTTAGATGTTGTACTTGTCCAAGACCAAGGCTAGTTGACTTATTTTCCAGAAAATAGTTAATATAATACCTTGCAGTAAACTAAACTAAAACTTAGGTTTTTATAAAACCATTTAAATTTTAGCGCCAAAACGCTCTGAACTATCATGGCGTCTCTTTGACGTAACGTCTTACCAAACAAACAGCTGTACTTGACCGAGATTGGAGCACACGTTAGAGACAACGATTTGTTTGGCAAGATGTGACGTCATGCGCTCTCATTGTTGTTCATTGTCAGATGAATTATATCTTTAATTTAATTGATTTATTTGAAATATTTTAACAATTCCACTTAATGTATGTAATGTTTAAACCTCTATCAACTACCTTGAACAAAATTTATTAGGATTTGCTTTACTAGCAATTACCGTATTCGGCAGACCAAAAGGAATGCAAGCGTGGCGCTACCTCTAATTATTTTTAATTTATTGTATAAAGGATTGTGGATACGAAAACTTTTATTTAATTACGATGAGTACGACGGTGATGTTTTCAGGTAACATACATTTTTTTTGATTAGCTTGTAATATCCCACTGCTGGGCAAATGTCTTCCCCCTCCTAGACCACTCTCTTCTATCCTGAACCATCCCAAGCCACTCCTTTCCGTCCTAAGCCGTCCAAGTCGTCGCGCCATCTCTTCCTCGGCCTACCTGGTCGTCGGTGGCCATTGATTGTTGGGAGTCCATTTAGTCGCAACTTTTCGGGTATATACAATATACAATAATTGATGGAAATAGCTAATAAACTATATTATTAATTGTTCGTTGTTTGTAATGAATTTGCTGTTTTCTGTTATTAAATGGGTTCAATAATAAGAAAATAAATATTGTAATAAAAGAGCGATGTACGACGAAAGTTTACAACCTTCGTATAATTTACAAGCAAATAGTCTGATACCGGAGCCAGACATAGCTCAAAGTGTTTGTACATTTTTGTAGCTTCCGAGAGCCCAGTAATTAAAAAAATACAATTAATCATTGATTACTGAGTTTCACAAACAAAGATTCGACATACGTTGATAAGCTGGCAGGCAAATGTCAGTGATAAGTAAATGAATGATATTATTACTGTCTTGCAATGAGACGGCAATATTGTATTGAATGTATCACATCATTTTGATATCTAGTTTGCCTGCTGAAATTAACTTCTAATTAAGTATATTTTGCCACATCTTCATGCACATTCAAACCGTTTAATTTTTGTGTATTTCTCAATTGCCTCTATTATTCGTCAACGGAACGAACAATAAAACAGATTTATTGATCCCTCTTACTCTACACGTCGTAACTCTACTCCGTGGTTAAAACATGTGGCTGTTTTGTTACTTTGAACTATTATATGGCTGGATAGTAATGAAGTGTAAATAAATTTGCCAACATCATATATTTTGACCGAGGTGTAGAGTCAGTGAAGGTACGACGGGTAGAGTAAGGGCGTATAGAGTAGACTTTATAAAAATCTGATAAGTTTTAGACAGTGCGAGCCATATGGTCTCGTCGTGATTATATTTTACATGTAGGGTTACTTGAGTTTCAGTTCAACGTATAAAAAAAATATGGTTATCGTTTGTTTTCAAAGAATAAAGAGATGAAAATTTTACAAGTCTATATTTTATAGTATAGGACGTTCGCATCGCCGGGGAACTAGTATAAATTCTCAGAGTATAACACTGACCTTGTTTTCTAAGAGACGAAACTGTAAACTTTGGAATCCAGACGCAGGTCTTAAGTAATTCCGAAAATCCATGAAGTCCAATGGCGTCATTGTCTCCAAGATCATGACCTGGTCCACTAATAACTGCAATAAAAGCCAAAATTTATCAAATGCTCGTCAGGGAGTCATGATGGCATAGTTTTCTTCTTTAGTGAAATTGGTACACTAGAGAGAGAACACTTGGATCTTCCTCAACAAGAGGACGAACGGGAAGAAGGAAACACCAGCATTTTCCAGAGCAAATAAACCGGGCAAGTTCCGTACCATCACGTAATACTTTACCAGGTTATTTTAAGATTTATACTTTTTCACAAGATTTCTTTTAATTTAACAAAGTCTCTGATTTTTTTATGTTGGAACTACAAATTTATATGTATATTTAAATCCTATAACGGTTCATTTTTTCTTTTGGAGGTATGGAACCCTAAAAAAGGAGAATGGGAAAGAAACTCTAGCGTATACCAGAGAAAAAAGGAGATTGGGAAGAAGGAGACGCTAGCATATACCAGAGAAAAAAGGAGATTGGGAAGAAGGAGACGCTAGCATATACCAGAGAAAAAAAGGAAACTGGGAAGGAGACTCTAGCATATACCAGATATAAAAAGGGGGTTGGGAAGAAGGTGACACTATCATTTTCCAGATAAAAAAAGGAGAAAGAGAAGAAGGAGACAATAGCATTTTCCAGAGGAAAAATGGCAGAATGGGTCGGTTACGGTGCCTGCATACAATTAATCCGTATGCTTATTAAATGCCTCATTTACATACGTTACCCAAGATTTTACTCCCCGGGGGTGGATCTTCTTTTATCTGTCCGATAATTGGTTAGATCCACTATGGGTACGTGACCCCGGAGCCCTCTAACTGCTATTTTAACTCCCTCTATACCGTACGTGACATTAGTATCCGTATCTTTTCTCTCCTCCCCAGCTACCTTTATATCCCTTTATTCAATCCCTTTCCCTTACTCCTGTCTTTCTAATTAGATGTATCGCCATGCTTGTAGCTGAATTGGGCCGGCGTGTCCAGGTACCATTACCTGTTTTTCAAATAAGATCGGCGTGAAGTGGCGGAAATGCTGTCACGTCAACTGATTGTATTGTTGTCGCGTTTCGTTCGGTTTGTGAGACTTCCCGGTCGCCTAAACTCATCATTAATGCCGGCAACGCGTCTCTCAGCCTCCTAGTCGTGCAGATGTCCAAGGCGTCAGTAGGCACTTGGCTGCCTGCTGCCTATCGTTTGTCCTTTGTAACATAAAAAATATAATTGTACATAGTTGTACACTTTGTTACGTCATCGAGATAATCAAATACCGATGTAGCTAGTAGTTCCATCCAGTTGGACGATAAAAAGTGACACGATGCGAGGGGTTCATATGTCACGGCTCTATGGAGCAAATTATCAGGCCTACGCGTAATTTAATATCAAAACAATATAATAAATTACGTATGAATGTAATATGAATAATCTATTTAGTAACGGTTGGTTATAATAATTGATATTGTTTTTCGTCGCTGTTTGACGTACTAGTATATTGAAGATATATCAAAGTACTATGTTATTGTTGATCTCCGAGCGTAAATCGTATGATTCGACAGTTTTTAGGGTTCCGTACCTATAAAGGAATAAAGGAACACAACACTGTCTGACGAGACCCTTTTGCTCTGGAACGCGATCAATATTTACGTCGCATTTTCCATACTAAAACATCCGAAATGGGAATCAAAACCTATAGGGTACTTTCCGTAGACTTAGAATCATGAAATGTGCCAAAAAGCCTATATCTGGAAGTACAGGCAAAAATTTCGAATACCGTAAATTGGTAGTGGTACATCACAAAAATTGCAGTGACTTTGTCAAGTTAAAAATGCTTATGAAAAGTGCATAAATCTTAAAATAACCTGGCTAAAATTAAGAAGTGGTTACGGAACCCTTAATGCGAACCCTTTACTCGTACTTTTTTATAGCTTTCCTATCTCGCACAATTTTACTATAAGATGTATATAATATTCTCTTTGGGCATTTTATTAATTACTTACTTTTAGTATAAGCACGACTCTGTTCAGCCTCTTTAAGATTTCCATCGTGTGGCCCTCGTCTAAACCCTCTACGTCGAGCAAAGACCTCACGGAATCCACCTCGAAGATTATCTGCTTGAACCATAGCTCGTACGCTGAAATCGAGGAAATTGATTAAAAAAAATATATCTACCATAAACAATTTTAGAAAGAAGAAAGAAAGAAAAACAATTATTCGACAATGAAAAATTCATTAAAAAAACAAAATACTTAAACACTAGCACGAACATTTACGATAGTTTTACTTACTTTAACGTTCGAAACGAAACGTCAAATGAAATGGTTCGTGCTTCTATTGTATACAATTTACATGGCCGTAAGGTCGAGGATTCCATACGTGCGAAGTCTGATTTCATTCTTGCTAGCAATATATAGCAACCATGTTGTGTAAAACGGTAGCATTAATGCTTCATTTGACGTTCGGTATCTAATGTAAAAGTAAGTAAAACTATCGAGAATGTTCGTGTTCAGCCCTCAGTGTTAAGTATAACGAATACCTTCATTACTCCCTCCTTTGGTTGTGCTAGGCTAGCAATATTATTTTATATTAATTTGTAGTGGTTCACGTATGCATGCTGTAGCCATCTATAATTGATATAGCATTTAAGTTTTTCTTTTATATATACCATGTAACTCTGTCTTTAAATAATGTGTATATCGTTGATGGCCTTATTAAATAAATAAATAAATAAATATTACATTACTTCCTGCAAGTACATTGCTATATTTCTAATCATAATCATTCATTTGCATCAAGTCACATTTAGGTCAATATATTTCAAAATAAGTCAACATAATGTATAATCAATAATAATAATAATAGACCAATAAATAAATAATAAATAATAATAATTCAGTATAATATCCTCCTTGCTACAACCCGGGCAAGACTCGGAATATACCTTGATGTGTTACGATAAACAGATGCTCATCGTGTACCGGTTTGGAAGACTCAGCGCTGAGCATCCTTTGAGCGCTGAGCAATTTGTCTAGCATCAGGTATTCTCCATAGAGCATTCCCGCTTCATTTCCAAGATGGTTGCCATCCTGTGCCGAGGCCTCGTCGACAATTGACCTTTAAAAATAAAAATAAAAATCGATAGTTGTACTTAGTTTTACGCTCGATACGAATCGTCCAATTGTTCGTGCTTCCTTTTTACATGTCTTA
This sequence comes from Charaxes varanes, assembly GCA_024363005.1. Classification (NCBI taxonomy): domain Eukaryota; kingdom Metazoa; phylum Arthropoda; class Insecta; order Lepidoptera; family Nymphalidae; genus Charaxes; species Charaxes varanes. The sequence goes on from JANCMC010021608.1 coordinate 1,727,483, forward strand.
CATGGGCCGTGACGTAGACGACACGTGCGAGTTTTGTTTTCATTCGTGTTAGCAAAATTTAGCAACCAATTTGGACACAACGGTAGCATTAATGTTTCATTAAAGGTTCGCTTTCGAACGTATGAGTAAGTAAAACTATCGAGAATGCTAGATCCTCAGATAATTAATGCTATGTCATTATAGAAACCTTACTTTCCCTTTAAAAGTAGAATACAGGAAATCTTAATATAGCTTTAAATGCAAGGAATGTATCACTAGGAATACCTCAAGGTTCAATACTAGGTGCAACTTTATTCAACATTTTTATATATCCCAATATGATGAAACATGTCTTTACAATTCCCATATAGGTGGAGAGCGTAGAGTCCAAAAATGTATGCCACCTAATTAGGTGGCAATTTTAATTTTAAATAGTTATTTAAAAATGCGGAAACTCCGTTGATACGATAATTCTTTATTTGCACGAAACAAGGTACATAGGACTACATATAGAACAAGTTTCACATGTTTCGCTATGATAAGGCATGCAAAGTCATTAACAATTTCTTAATATAAAGCAAGTAAAATTTAATACAATATTAAAAATGCATAATAAATATTAATTTTCAAATAGTTCATTGCTAATAATAAAATAAGAACAAAGAAATCAAATGTATACATAAACTGTCCTGATATATCGTTTAAAAATTCATTTATCCTGTAAAAGTTCTTTGTGGTAAGCCATTGGTACAATTTTCTTTTAAAAGGCGCAATAGGCAGTGATTTAATATTAACCGGAATTTTATTAAATATTTTAGAACACATAGTTCCACAATTTTTTAAATAGAATGTTGATCTGGGCCGATCCCCTAACGAACGCACATTCTTAGCGTTGACACCAAAATGCCTACGAGTAAAAAACCGTTAGAAATGGATCTTTATGAACGCAGACAGAACAACAACAGAATAAATGTAGCTGTGAATGTATATTTGCTATTAAATGAAAATTATAATAAATGTGCTTGTTTCGATTAAACTGATTTTTTTTTTAACACTAAATATCTGTTTATTTGACTGTTATATTTTTTTTACCTATTATGCTTTAGCTATAATAATGACTATAAGTAAATTGCTGATCGCTGGCGGATAGATTTAAAATCTTAGTTAAGGGAACTATTTTACATAATAAATCAACCATTGTTCGGTTCATAGTTGTTGAAGGATCTGGGTCATTTATAAATTCTTAGTTTGTAAATTTTACTTCATTAGTACAATACTATTATATTCACTCGAGGATCTTTGCAGTTACATAGTTAAATAGGTTTACAAAATCTGATCTTTACAACTTTTTTTATCAAGAAACGATCCACAGGCGTAGTCTGCGAGTTAAACAATGATTAAAACGCAATTTTGAGAGAGCTATAATAAAATTAATTTGGACATCATATGGCGTCCTTTGGCCGCACGTGTAGGACGTCTTACGACTTAGCACAAAATCTCGAAAATCGCGGAACATACAAAGATGAAATTTGGAGAGGAGTTACTTTATAGTTAGTAGTCATCCGCTAAGAAAAGATTTTTTGATAGAGCTAAATTAAGAAATTTTAAGGGCGCTAGCAATTTTAAGCGCAGGAAGTCGCGAGAAACAGCTAGTTATTTATACATGTATTTTCTTCTTCTATGGCTTGTCCCTTTATTTGGGACTAGCCATGCCCGCATCTTCTTCCGCATAAAATTTGGTAAAAAAAACTGATTTCATTTCAGCGTGATGATATATTGCCTATAGACTTCCTCGATAGCTATGTAATTATCAAACACTGAAAGAATTCTTCAATTCATACCAGTAATTTCTGAGATTAGCGCAATCAAGCAAACAAACTCTTCATATTTATAAATTAAATAGTATAAATATACATTAGCCATTCTGCTCATCTTGCGCATCGTAGGAGCCGATAAGCTGCTGATCACGGGAGATATCAACCAACTTCCGTTTATACCTGAGGGTGGTATCATAGGGCCTATATTATATTTAATTTATATCAATGGCCAAACCTTACCAAAAATATAAAAAAATAATTTGCCTCTGTTAAATTGTTGACTCTTTGCGTTAAAAAAAACATCTTTGTTTTTTGGATAATGGAAAAGTTACAACTTAATAAAGTTTTTCTTATAAATACACATGTAAAGGACTGATATAAGTCAGAATAATATAGATATTTGATGGCATTGTCTACAAATCTATCGCCTTATATAGTACTAGCTGTGCCCGCGACTTCGCCCGCGTAAAATCAGGTAAAAAAAATTGGATTCAATTTTAGCGTGACAACATATAGCTTATTTTCTTCCTCAATAAATAGGCTATCTAACACTGAATTTTTTTTAAATTGAACCGATAGTTGCTGAGATTATCGCGTTAGTTTGTTTATACAACAATTCTTGTTAATTGAATTTGAGGGGGATTTGCAGTAGACAATGCAACATTAACACGATTTTATACATTCCATTTACTAGGAATACTTTTTAGGTATGCCCAATAGGGAATATTTTTTCTCGTTCCCATTCCCGTCCCCGTATAAGTTTAACCTACCTGCTCGTCTGCCCCCTTGTAACATAAAAAAAAAAATATACCTATCAGCTATTCCTAACAAAATTTCTTTATATATTTTTATTTTATATATGCACTCAGAAGATATAAGGAATGACTTCATCGGACTTGACTCCCATTACTCTATCTTTCTTCTACAAAGAAATAAACAGTATCAACTGTTTTTACTGAATAAAAAAGCAGTTTTTTATTCTTAAATAATCTACTTTTCCTCAACAACAATTTTTTTTAACCTCGCAAGAGCTTTTTTTATTTCCTAGGCATAAAATTTAAAATCTCAATTTATTTTAAAGTGTTTTCTTGGCTTCATTACGCTTTATAAACGAATACTTTTTTGGCAGTCTTCTTAATATGAGAAGATTTCTTTACGTCAAAACTATCGAGAAGTCGTGGTTTTCAACCAAAAATGATTATAAGCTTGTCTATGAATCTTTATTTACTTAATTGCTTTTTCTGCGCGATATTCTATTATATTATATGTGATTATTTTTTAAATTTTAAGTTCCAAAAGAGTTATAAACAATCAGTTTCTTCCATCTTTTCCAACAGGAGACACGTAAAACTTTCTTAATTATTTCTTTTAGAAACTTCAACTGCAGACTGGCTCTTACGTCTGGGATTTCTTAAGATGTTCAAAAATATGATTTGAGTTTTAAGATAAAATGAAATATCATCTGCTTCTTGAGTCTAGTAGAAAACGAACTTCATACGAATTCAATTTTCTATGAAATTGGTTTCCAGATGGAAAGGAAAAGTTTGAGTATCGGTTCGAAACCACGACAAGAGTTTACTTCTATAACGTGTGTTACGCGAAAAGTTTAATTTTTAACTGTCCATATTTTTTTTTATATATGACAAGAAGCAAACTAGTTGACCTAAATAAATAAATATATACTGATTATAATATTGGAGACATAAATCACAAACAGACAAACTCTTCATCTTTATACATTTCTAGCTGTGCCCGCGCCTCTGTACGCGTAAAATTTGGTAGAATACTGGTTTCATTTTAGCGTGATGATATACATGTAGTATCATACCAGTAGTTCCTGAGATTAGCACGTTCTAGCAAAGGAACTAACTTCTTAGTTTTATATATTAAGTATATCAATCATTGATTAAGTATCATCAATTATTGATTAACTAATGAAGACAGATACTTGATAGAATCAGGCGTTACTTTGCTGAAACCCATGACATGCACGGAGCTTAGCTTTTCATGAAGACAAAGTCATTGTATTCTACGCAGCCGAAGTCGCAGGCTCTAGCTAGCAAATAATAATTTTCACTTTTAAAATTCTTACCAGCAATAAACACGTTTGCTCCGAGACAAAATTGAGGTCGCCCAAATTTTCCCGCCAACCTAATTTATATAGAGAATTGACCTTAATAAAATTGTTAAGTAGATTTGGCGGGCCATAAACCGCAGGATCTAGCATAATCAGATGTACGCTTTGTATGATCTACATCGACTGCCCCGTTTCAAATTAAATGGTAACCGAAAATGCCTTACTTTACAGGAAAAATAAAAGACGCTTTATTAACACTTTGTGTATTAAAGAGACAATGTTTATTGTATTATTTATCAAATGAAAGGAACTTTTAATTTTTTCTTATCAGTTATTTATATGATTAAATGATGAATAGAGATGCTAAATTTAAAAAGTTGTGTGTCTTTAATTGAATAAAATCTTTTTTTTTTGAATAACTGCAAAATACAACGGAAAAATATTAAAAAAAATCTTATTAATGTAACTTAATCTGTGGTATTACAAAATGCAAAAATATTTTTTTAAGCATAGTAATTTTACCGTGTTATTCGATGGGGGAGTCGAAATGTTATTTAATCCTGAACAAAGCAGAATGGACAACAATTTGATATCACAAAGTATATAACAGTTATATAAAATAGTCCTATGTTTGATAAAGGCTTAAAAAAAGTAATAACAACTAGTTTATAATAAAGGTCCTCTTACATTTTATCCTTGATAGCTGATAGTGAGTTTTAAATTACGTTGTCAGTGTAAACCACGTATCTTATCAAGAATCTCGCTGACTACAGACATGCTTCTTTATTCAAAGCTAGCGGCACACCCCGGCTTCGCACTCATTAACTATTTAAAAATATTGTATCGCCTATGTGCATCGGGAATAATATAAGATTCGAATGGCGGAAGAATTTTTCAAAGCAGTCCAGTTGTTCTAGAGTCGATTCAATGCGACGATAGACATGCTTCTTTATTCATAGCTAGCGGCAAACCCCGTCTTCGCATGGGTTTTTACATTATTGAGTTTTCATACGGATCATTAACTATTTAGAAATATTGTATCGCCTATGTGCATCAGGATTGATATAAGATTGATAAATGGGCTATCTAACACTGAAAGAATTCTTCAAATCGGTCCAGTAGCTCTAGAGATTACCGCGTTCAAGCAAACAAACTAACTGTGCAGCATGGTTGTACAACGCCATTGATAAGGTACGTTTACATTAACAGTAAATATACAAAGAGATACAATATACGAATATTACTTATCAATTGTGCGTTCCATTACTATATGGTTGTACAACGCCATTGATAAGGTACGTATATATTAACAGTAAATATACAAATAAATACAATATACAAATATTACTTATCAATTGTGCGTTCTATTACTATATGGTACAGAGCTAGTGATAATGTACCTACGTTTATATTAACAGCGTGTAATCAGAGTCGGTACAAATTAACGATCGCAGTTAGATGTGTACCGCAGAGGGCAGTAACCGGGATTTATACACGATGGTACACGTAAACCGGAACCTAGCTCCAAATTAGACTAAACTATGTGTGGATAGGTTATAGTTTACCAATAGCACGTGTAAATTTGGCTCTATTTTATTTTATTTATTGAGTAAATCTTACAGCTAATTTAAGAGCAATAAGTTTATAGAAACATAATAACTACAAGTCTATAAGGTTTCACAAATAGGTACTAGTGTTATAGCAATATTGCACCTAAAATACTCCTTTGCGTCTACAAGGAATAATATTAAACTACTTTTACATTTATTTATAGATATAAGTAAAATTTGACAGTTTAATAGCCGCTACACACGTATCGATAAAACGTTGCGAAAAAACTGTGCCGTTTAAATTGCACAGTATTATCGGTACGTGTGTATGAAAAATCGTTGTCGATTAAACTGCACAATTTTATCCTCGCGTTTGGATGGCGATCGCTTGTTACAGCTGTTGTTCACGGAGCTCTAGGAACGTTCGTTTTAACTGTACAGTTTTTTCGCAACGGTTTAACTGTACAACTTTTTGTAACGATTTGACTGCACAGTTTTTCGCAATGATTTATCGATACGTTAAATATTGCATTAAAAATCTATTACTGATTATAAAGTGAATCATACGCTGACTCCGCACAGCTCACGTCATGCCCACTCCCAACATAAGCTTTTAAACATAGTAACATAGGCTTTTAAATGTAGAAAAATAAGCTTTTAAACCTAGTAATATAAGCTTTTAAATATAGTAAAATAAGCTTTAAATATGGTAACATAACCTTTTAAACCTAGAAACGTAAATTTTAAACCTGGTAACATAAGATTTTAAACGTACTAACATAAGCTTTTAAGCCTAGTGGTAGCGACATTACTAGTCATACCTGAAGTATTTATTATAAAATTCACAGCCAAACGTACTTGTGCTCTTCTACAACTATTCGCATATTTGTGCTCTTAGGTTACCATTATGAATGTCGTATGTTCCTTTAACAGGTAAACTACATAAGAAAAGGCCAATGCCCAAATTATGAACGAAAATTTTGACTACATACACAATTACAAGTGATTTAGCTAACTATTTGAAAGGATTGAACAATTATTGTAACGATTCATTCATAATTCGTGAGCAAACCGATCAAGGGATTGGTTTATAGTCGCTGTCCTCAAGGCGTGCAGATTTATCGCCGTCGGCTCGACCACTAACGACGGTTTCCGTCGGTCCTGTGCCTGCCTCCTGATGGATGCTCTACATTTGTATAACTGATTTAACTCGTACACTCTCATATATATGTTTTGTATTACGATCTGTAAATTTAAAAACAATTAAAAAACTAAATATATCGGAGAAAAACTGTGAAGACTTTACTTTTTTTTCTTTGGACATTAATAATTATTAATTATTTTTAAGTAATGATTATTAATGTCCAAATTATAATTAGGTCAGAATTTCATTATTTTGTCTTAAAAAGCAACTATTTCTGATATGTCTCTCAATCTATATTAATACATCTAATTAAAATCTATAAAATATATCCAAGGGTATAAAGGCTTTATAATTTTTGACATTAATAATTAAGTCTGAATTTCATTATTAGTTTGATTGCAGATTTTATACAGTCAGTAAAATTGATATTATAATTCAAATCTACTTTTACAAAGATATAATATAAACATCATATACGTCATATACATATATCTATACGTTCGTGTGGGACATATCGTAATTTAAGCTATATCGAAGCCCTCCATGTGCCTCGTAAAAATCCCGGTGCAGCTATAAAACATGACGTATAAAACACGGCCTACCTTTTAGCAAACGCAAATTCCAATCCGGCCAAATTCCCAATTTACGTTCGGTTTACAGATTTGTTTGACATCCGGCAAACGAACGGGCGAAAAAAACATGCACCCTACCAAAAATCGCCTGCGAGCTTGGACATAATTTAATCATGTATCACTTTGACAAAACTTACGGAAAACTAGTTCCGGCCGAAATGAATTTTCATTGTAGTTCGCGCGCGCCAGAATATAGAAACTGGTTTGTTTTCAAATACCCAGTACGATTCCACGGATGTCACACGAAAAGTTATATTTTTTTTAAATTATAACTTTTCGCGTTCATTTGTATTTGACTATTTCTCAGTGATTTAAAAGATAAGAAATAAATTATTACAAAATCCTAGAATTTGAACCAAGCTTTGGAAGACTTCACAATAGATAATTACGTCTCCAAAGTTCACGTTTCAAAAGGTGAAAATAGTACACTCAGCCATACATTACCCTATTTTTTACCCTCCACACAATGCTAGGCAAAGGTACAGGAAGCGGAAACGGTTTATCTGCCGTCCCGGAATACAGGAAGACGTCCCGACCTGACCTGCGTTCCTGAATTCCTTTAGTTTCACATTCATCTATAGAATTTCTTTAGAACTATTTTTAAATTGCATTTTTAGGGTTCTGCAGTCCTACAAGGAGACCTTCGCTCTGAACGTCCGTCTATCCGCCCTTAAGATGGTCCCGCCCTAAGATTTTCAAGTTGTTAGATGTAGAAAATTAAATTTTCCATGTTGATAGTACATTCTAAAAACTCATTAAGGAATTTATTTTCAGTGACAAAAACTTTGATGTTATGTAACAAACACCTTTATCGCGTATCAAATACCGAATCCTTCTATATAAGCGTGTCTTGACACGCTCTTGGCTTTTGCGATATCCGTATTTATAAAATAGTCAAGTTAAATTTCCGAATATCTTAAGAATTTCATATATTTTCGTCTAGTATGAAAATTTTTTTGTGTATCCTACCGCAATACTACCTCTTAAGCATTAAATAGAAACCATACAAATACATAAAATTATAAAAATCAAAAATCTCACACACACTCATATCAGTTATTTAATGAAATTTTTATATAGAATGTATAAAGGTGCAAAAATTTTTATCGATTCTTTACAAATAAAACGATGGTTCTGTAATAAACCCGGCAGACGTTGTCTTCCCTGATTTTTGGCCAAACGGAAGTGACCAACTGTGCATTTTTTAGAATTAAAAATAATAATTCAGTTTTTATTTTCTTTTTTATATTTTAATCCTTCTCTGAAATACTGCGAATAAAAAAAATACAGCAAACATTATTCAATTCGGACCAGCCATTTTTGCGTTTCAGCGAGAAACTTATCAAAGGGGTATACTACGAGAACAGCGCCACCTACCGAGCTCAATGATCTTTCCAAAATATCTTATACCCCTTAGAATATAAACAAAATCTCGGTTTAGGAGGAGTAGGTTGACAAAGGGTTTGCATAGTCGACCAAGAAAGTGCTGTACCATTTTGAATGACAGCTCTTACTTAAAGAAAATTTTGCCAAAGGTTATTGTTAGGAATTAAATTAATGTATGACAAGCAAAAATTAGTGTTTTAACTAATTGACGTGCAAACGACATTCGACTTTAGCGAGGCAAACCAATTTCTCGGCCGACTATACAGACTATTTTTACGTATAAAGATTTATATGGAATATATAAGTTTAAAAAATTCAAACGTTTATTTAAAAATTCAAACTATATTCATGCTGTAACGTACGCAGAAAAGAGTCTCCATTTTGCTTAAAATACTCCCTCAAGAAAAACAATGGATATAATTAAATCAGAGATATGCAAAAAAAAATTAATACAATTGTTGTAAACGGAAAGGTTTATTTCAAATGCATAATGATTTTTTCTATTAAACAAAACAGCAAAAAGAACTGCGAAGATGGTTTAAATATATCAGTTTTATTGTTTCAAGATAACATTTAAAGTACTTAGCCTTTATTGCTCAGTCATACAGACGAAACGAAGACTTAGTTCATCATGGTTATTTAACACAAGTTTAACTTTTCATATAACTTCAAAGTAAATATTCTACGAAATATATATATAGAATCAACTTTTTAAATTAAGACAACTGTTTATAAATTCCCATAGAATCCAATTAAATGGGACAAAAGCCACACAGAAACCAATAATGTATTGTTGTCTATACGGGTTTTGTCCCATTTAACTGGATTCTATGGGAATTTTTCAACAGGGATAAGTATCTCTTATTTTTAGTCGTCTTTCTCACCTGGTCCTAGCCCACGGACCACAGAGCCAACGGTTCACTGACGGCAGCCAAATGTCTGCTCCTGGATATTGCAGATGTTGCTATAAATTGGTGCGGAGGATGGCATCACGCCCACAGGTATGATCAATTTTTTATTTTAAAAAGATTCCAACGAATTAAGAGCCTCCTTTTCTGTATGCTGCTATAGATAGTAGCCATGTAAAAAATATTTAAAATTTAAAGAATTTTTAGCCTTTTAGACTCTTACTCTATAATAAGTATTATAGAGTAAGAGTCCCTGAACATCATGACTTACAATATTTTGTAAAAGCTAAAAGTTTGTCAGCGCATGCTCTTTATGCAGGTAAGAACAATGGCCCATTATGAAGTTTGATTGATTGTGGCTTTGGCAGGTATATAGCACTAGAGGTGTGTAAAATGTAAATTCACATTTTTCAACATGTTCTCTATTGATCATGTATTAAAAATGGCCCATTATGAATTTTGATTGAGCAAGGCATTCTTCTTATGAAAAATGTGATTAGTCAGTAAATAATGTTTCAGTCAACAACTAACTTCAAATATTATATTTATAGAAATTCGATCAACAGCGGCTTGCTATATGTAACGGTATATAAAATACAATAATAGAATAGGGTTGTCAAACGACAGTTTATTTCAAAATAAATAAACTTTTTTTCTGTGAGTTCAAAATGAGTATAATTTTAAAATAATTATCACTTTGTTTTTGCAAACTTTAATGCAACAATATTGTTAATCATATAAAAGTGACTAAAATAAGATGTAACGAAACTATTCCATAGCCATAATGCCTAAATCGAGATTTCTTGTTTGTAATGTGGTGTTGTTTGACTGGGAAAAATACCTTCATTCTACAGCATTCAGCAAAACATTACAAACAATTAGCTGAGTGTTGAATTGTTTTGGTCAGAGCCCTACCCTATATTTACTAACAATTGTACCATTAGGCAGACTCATCTTAAATTATCTTTATTGTCATGATGCACAGTATTATTACAATTATGATAGGTTTATATTTTTTGTGACAGTTTGGGGGTTCCGAGGATGACGTCAGATGGCAATCGGTTATCTTAACTCGCCCCACAGCCACATCCTCTACAATCTTAGGGGACCCTGGTACAAAAGCCAGATAACGGTAGAAGAAGAAGTAACAGAGAAATAAGTTTCTGGCTGATTCTTCTCGTTGGTCCAACTTTAACAAACCAATGGTACATTTAAAAAAATCGACTCAAAAGAAATTATAGAATCCGATTTCAACAAAGTATCACATGAATTTGAATTTGAAGATAACGTTTTTGTTGTGCATTCCTCAAACCATTTTGAGTAAGAAAATAGTTTGAAAGAGAGTGAGCGTATCTACATCAACCACTTCCAGTAATTCTATCCAATTTAAAAAAGATGGAAACAGACGAATTATTATATATCCCGAGATAAGGCAAAATAATCTCTCTTTCTGCCAATCTAACGGCTAACCTTTTTGTCTCCCCTGGCTTCAGCTGGTTTAAACTGGTTTTGACACGGGTTCAGCTGGTTTCGACTGGTTATAAAACACGATGCGATGTAACTGTAAATTACTAATGCATTCAAGTTGTGTCATAATCTTCTATTCCAAGTAATAAAGCCCAGCTTACGTATTCCGATGCACGATAAACTGAGAGCATATCGTTCGCTTTTGACGTTAAGAAACTTTGAAAGCTATTAGCATAGAATTATAATATATTACTGAATTTTATAACGACTGTCTTTAAAATTTAAAATTATACGATCTCTTATTGGTACAATTGTGATCCAAGTAACGTAACCAATTTGTAACTCTCATAACCGCTTAATAATGTAGGTATACGAAAACTTATCGCATTTTATATGGATACTAGTGGACCCAGCTGACTCTGTTTTACTCTATCGTTAGGTTACTTACTATTTACTACACTTTATTATCCTATAATATTGTACCCGTTTCCTTTCCCGTTCCCGTCTCATATTGGTTTACTATTTTGGCGTTATTGGCTTAAATATGAAAGATAGATAAATGCTGTCATGGGACTCTTGTAGAATAGCAATCTTTTATCAGTGCGATATCGCATTGATTACGTACTCTTAACACAACGTGATAAGCAATACCTCTCAGGAAATACAGTTTGATAGATTTTGTGTTTGGCAGGAGAATAAAATTATCCAAGTATTATATATGAGTAAAAGAATCGATTGCTAAATTCGATTTTTTATCCAAACACTCATTTTTCTATTTGTCATTTATGTACTTCTCTAAAGTAAGGTCTGATTCTGTCAACTAAATAGAAAGAAAGAAGAAAACAACATTTATTAGGCACTGTGACAAATACAGAATGTCTTCAATTAAGAACTTAAAACCAACATGAAAATCTTATAAACTATTCATTAAAAAAAAGACCTTATCACCTAAGACTTAAAAACTTAAAAAATTGGTACCGCTTCATTTTGTATACTCTTCAATCCTCATGAAAGAATACCTATATTTTCAAAGCCCATAAAGTAGCGACATCAATTGTCCTCCCGCGTGCTGATATTGGGACACAAAGGACACGATGAGGCATCTACTGCCTACATAATCTTGAGACTTGCCAGTGATATGGCCGTACAGGAGGGGAAAAGGGAATATTAGACTTACCTAAAAAGTATTCCTAATATTCTTAAAAAAAAAAATCTTAGCCGCGACTCTTGAAAAACTATAACATCTATAGATTTCTGATTTAACACTTTAATTTAAATTGATATCTAGATGAAAAAATATATATATATGAAAAACTACGCGAACCCTCACAAAGCCTAGCTTTTTACTAGTTTAGTGAAATCTACAGTCTACAGTGCCCTTCAGAATGTAAGAAAAAAAATTTATTTTCTTTTTGTTGAAAATATACCAAAAGACTTTTAAAAAAATACTACTAAATGTCGAACAGATCTTAATGGACTCAGTACAATATAATTATAAAAAAATATTACTTATTAAATATGGGCCATAAGTAAACATTTTAATTTTACATAGCGAGACCATGTATTTCCTTCTTTAACATATTTGTTAATACTAAAGGTCGCCGGCAAGTGCCCAGAAACCACTGATATGACCCTCAGTAAACATCGTAGAAGCACTACAGTGCTTTGGCACTACTTTTACTACACTTTTGGTGTATAATATAAAATCGAAAAGTCAGCTATCACGAAATTTCGAAAACCGCGGGACATCCAAAATTGAAATTTGTTAAAGAGGTAGTTTTAAGTTAGTAGACACCCGCTTAGAAAGGGTTATTTGTCAGAACCAGATTAAGGAGTACTAAGGGCAAGTTTATATTTTCATATAAGCTTGCGAGAGCCTCTAAAAATTAAGGACTTTCAAACTTAATTTTTTTATTCCTACGAACTTAAAATTTAGCAGAGGGTTAGTCAGTACATCCCAAAAATGGTCAAGAGCGTGTCAAGACGCGCTCATATAGGAGGGTTCCGTATGTGATACGCTATAAACGTATTTGTTAAATGACTTCAAAGTTGTTGTCCGATTTCGTTCAAAATAATTTTCCCAATGAGTTTTGAGCATGTTCTGCTAACATGGAGAAATAACACGAAACCTCAAAAACCGCGGGAAGTACAATAATAAAATTTTGCAAGAAGGTTTAAATTCTTTTTGATTTTTCATTCCTCTATTTCAGAAAAGGTTTAAAAGAAAAGTAAGGAAGGAAAAGTCGTAAGATATTTATAACAGAGTGAGCAGAATACTGTCTTGCAAAACAAAATGCAAAGGACTATAATGGATAATCTTGACTAGGGATTTATTAAAAAAATACAATCAACATAGTACCAGCGCAAGGAAAAAGACTGCAAATTTTGCTTGCTTGTTGAGAAGATAAAGAATCGATTTTTTATATAAATAGAAGATGGTGGGCGAATGTTAATATTTTTGTAAAATATTCATTCATTATAAATGTATTTAAACTAGTAAAATAAAATCACACGCACACCAATGCTAAACTATTTACACACACATGTATAGATTTTACTATATACTATCTTTTCACGACTACGCTTTGACACTTCAAAGCGCAGTCATGACGACAGTATGTATATTAAGTTATTACATACAATTGGATTTCAGCGCATTTAAGTAACTTAATAGTATGCAAATTATTACAGTTATATTAGGATACCCGGATCTAATTATTTCTAATAAATAAAATGACCTAGAGCGTGTCAAGAAACGTTTACATAGAAGGGTTCAATATCTGATACGCTATAAACGTATCGGTTAAAAAAAGTCAAAAGTTGTTGTCCGATTTCGTTCTAAATAATTTTCCTAATGAGTTTTTAGCATCTTCTATCAACATGGAAAATTTCAAGTCTCTACGTCTAATAGTTTGGAAATGCTGGTTGAAATGGTGGCTGAGGGGACTACCTTACGGGCAGACAGGTGGACGGACGGACGGAAGGACGGACAGAGCGAAATTATGAGGGTCCCTTGTAGTGCTACTGAACCCTAAGTGTTTCTTTTAAAGTTAATAAACTACCTGTATCAACATTCGACATTTTTTAAACGACTTTACTCAGTAACAACTTACAGATCACCGATCTATTGAATCATGCAATACAATGTATTTTTGAATAAATAAAAAAAATTCCTATTAATAAGGGGGGCCCCCAGAGCGGAAGACAGGGTCACATGACATGGTCTACTGCACCAACGGACCAGTCAAAAGAAAAAGGGCAACTCTTTATTAAAACCTCTGTTTTGACACTACGCTTACATACATATACTGTTGATATAAGAGTCTTGAGAATATATGGGTTTGCCCATACAATCTTGTTTGACCATTTATACCCACTTTGCCTTGTTTTGTCAATACATTCAAGATCTCTGGCAGACTTCTGTCTTATTGACTTATCATACTATCTATCTATCTATTATAAATATCTATCTTATCTATCTATCTATCTATCTTATCTAAATCTATATATTAACTTAACTTTTATTTCATACAAACCTTGTCCTAAAAATAATGAACACAATAAAAAGTAGGGAGTAGCCAGGTGGGGCTACTGCCCAGTTATCTATAGGACATTTACCACTAGGTGGGTAGCTACTGGCTACTGCTTAGTTCGTAACTGGGCAAAAGGGCCTACCCGTCTTTCCGATAGGAAATAACCAAAAAAAAACTCACTGGATACTCTTCAAAATTTGTCTAGTTTTTTAATACTATTATTCTGTTCCAGGTGATGAATTGTGTGAGAGCGTTATGTACGATGAACGCCGGTGATTATAACATAAAGCGAGACAACGCGACGTTCTCGTTTAGGCCGGATGGGGCCAAGCGTGGTTCGCGGGGTTGGGGCACTAATGGCCCCAGGGGCGGGTTCATGGGCCGAGGCGGTTTCGGCAACCAAGGCGGTTTCGGCAACCAGGGTAGTTTCGGAAACCAGGGCGGTTTCGGAAACCGAGGAGGGTACGGCGATCGAGGTGGCCGAGGCTTTAGAAGCCGGGGTGGATACGGAAACCGAGGCGGTTTTGGAAGCCAGGGCGGGTTTGGAAATCAAGGCGGATTCGGAAACAGTGATAATGGTTTTGGAAATAACAGCGGAGGGGGTGGTAGTTTTAGAAATAGTGGAGGCGGTTTTGGAGGTAGCAGTGGCAATTATGAAAGCAGTGGATACAATTATGGTAGTGGTAGCAATTTTGGAAGCAGTGGTGGTAATTATGGTAGCGGTAACAGTTACGGAAGTGGTGGTGGCAGTTTTGGAGGCAATGATGGCAATTATAGAGGCAGTGGTGGCAATTTTAGAGGCAGTGGTGGCAATTTTGGAAATGCTAGAGGCCGAAGTAGTGGCGGTTGGGTTGGCAATTTTGGAAACCGCAGGGGATGGATGTAAGTCATTCCAATATTGTATAATATATTGAAACATGGGTGGCTTAATGATAGCAAAAGGGACTGAATTCAATTTTAACACAGGTATTGCTAAAATGAAATGGGTTGATGAGAATATTAGGTATAACTCAGTGTTCCACAGTGTACATTATTTTAAGCCAAATACGTAATTACATATTGTACATGTGAAATTAGAAATAAATGTGTTTTATTCCAAAATATATTGTTTTATTTACTCGTCAATTTTTTCATAAAAACATGGTATGTACAATCTATAAGATTATATAAGTATCGTTAGTCAAAATAAAAATTAAAAAAAAAAGTAATATTTGAATGCTACATATTTTCAATATAATTATTTAATTGACTAAGTTGCTGAATCACGTTTGTAAGCTAAACTCAAATTTGCATGGTAAAAATTAAGAGAACAGTTTATATAGATACTTATAACATAAGTAAACTAACCTATAATTTTCAGGCAAAACGAACTAAAACAAAGAATGTTGTCTTTGTTTCATCTAGCTAGTTAACTGAACATTATAAAAATTAGGGGTCCTAAAAATATTCTAATAACATCTATATAATTAATAATATTCTACGTAAATTATAAATAGTTTACAAACTAAATAAGACGAATTAAAAACTAATATCGGCACAATAGCCGAAAGCCTTCGTCATTCAACCGGGTTTTGGACGACTATTAGAATGAAGTCTTTGTCCGGCGCGACCATCACTTCGCTCTTCTTGCTCCGTATGCGTAGAAACGTCAAATCGTTGGTAGGATCCAAATCTCTCACCACGGCCTTTGCTTTATCCACCAAAGCGCTCATCAGACCCGCGTATTGGACGGAAACGTGGTTTTCTAACGTTGTTTTGATGGGTATGCCTTCTCCATTAACAACGATCACTCCGACAACGCCTTTATGTGTTGCAAGCTTGCGAACAGTTTCTTCCGCTTCGTTTGCCATGATTATTCATATATTAACGATATTTTTCTCTAAAACATGATTTTCAAAGCTTTATTATGACGCGCTTATGACAGTTCTATAGCAGTTAATTATTACTGTCAAATTGAATTCGTTTTTCAAAATTAATTATTAGGCACGACCTAGTTTTAACCTCGGTAACTCTCATGCCGGCGCCAGACCTAGCTTCATTTTAATGATCATATAATGTGGTCGGGGACTTTGTGTTGCTGCCCAATTTGTAGAACTTTGTAGTCTTCAAGGACAAAATGTACAAACACTGAGCTATGTCTGGCTCCGGTTAACACAAATGTTGAAAAAAGCCTCACTGGATAAGAATCGAGAATATTTCTAAGTACCAGCCTTTTCTTTAAAAGTCACGTTGAAATTCCTTTAATATTACACATGTTTTTGGGGGATTTCAGTGATTCATAAAGTTATAAGAATATTTATGTCTTAATAATAAATTAAAATTACTTGTTAAATGTCACCTGTTTTTCCCTGTTAACATATATGAGGGGATTCCAACAGGGTTATTCCTTTAAAGTAAAAGTACTTGAATGACCTAGCTTCGTTTAGCGTCATATATTACTCGATTCATATAAAAATAAAAGTTGGTTTTGACATATACAAAGTTGATATTTCCACAATATTAATGAATCAAATATTACAAACCTGCTTCTGTTCGCAGCTTTACAGTCATTAATTGGAAAAGATCATTCGTTATATTGATTGATATTGATAAAAATAGTTTAAAAGTCTAACAAAGACCGGCCAAAAAACCGGAAAACGTTGAGTAGTTTTTTCGACATTTTTATCAAATGCATTTACGTTACAAGGTAAAAAAAACATGTTTAGGCATGTGGACATACCCAAACCTTGTTAAATATCTACAACTGGCTAATGCCCGCATTTCCGCTCGCTTTATTAATCCTATCTTCCATGGTAATAATAATAATAGTTCTTTATTATATAATATCATGTTACATATATCCATAGTACCCGGGCCCCTAAACTAGGTACGCCCGTATCTTAGAAATATGTTCCTCAATTAAGAGCCAGTGCCTTCCCAAACATTGATACAACTATTTATAATAATATTATCATATTATACATATCATTTATACCAATATATAAAGCTGAAGAATTTGTTTGTTTGAACGCAGGAAGTATAGATCCGATTTGAAAAATTCTTTCTGTGTTTGATATTTCATTTATCGAGGAACGCTATAGGCTATATATCATCATGCTAAGACCAATGGGAGCCAGACATAGTTTTATTTGAATGATCATGTAGTGTGGCCGGGGACGTTGTGCAGCTGCGCAATGTTTTGTAGTATTTTGTGGTCTTCAAGGGCAAAATGTACAAACACTTTGAGCAATGTCTGGCTCCGGTATAAAGCGCAGTAAAAAATCTCTCGTGCAAATGAGAGCTTGAATTATCTTTTTTTACAATTTGCGTATTCCAATTTTAAATAATCCCGAATACTCTTCGTAACTTATTTGTGTTATAACATATAATATTATCTTGTAATAATAAAGATGTTTATTAAAACAAGATCTGGTGTCCGGGCGATCTTAGCCGGTTTGCAAGTTATTAATCAAATATAATATCTTATGAATTATAATACGTATACAGGGTGTATCTGACAACGTAACGCAAACTTTGTGATAAGGCTACATTTAATGCCCTAAATAAGGTTACGATAATTAACGGGAGCAAAAGTACACAAAGCGAGTTAATGATTTTATAAATATACAAATCGTTCCTGCTGTTCAGTCTCAGACAAAAGTATTTATTGGACACAAATTTGGTGGATCTTTGGAAAATCTTACATCATTATAGTCGATACAATTGAACATTTATATGCACAGAGCAACCTCGATTTAACAAATCGGAGGGGAACAAGGAAATATTCGTTATATCAAGTAATTCGTTGAACTGAGGCTTGTTCTGTTATGGTTAGGTTAGTGTAAAATTCGTTATAAAGAGGTAAAAGTATAGATTTACGAACAAAAGCGTATCGAAACATGTCGCAACATGAATCACATACTGTAAGATTAAGTGTTATATATCGGTGGGAACTTTATATAAAGGTTTTGGGTTGAAAAAATTCGTTAATTAGAGGTATGAATACTTTTACTTGATAGTTGAAAATTCGTTATAAAGAGGTTGTTCGCAAAAAATGTTCGCATTGTAAAGGTATATTTTATATTGACCCTCAGGGAAGAGCATCTAAAGTTCATTACAAAAAGACAACATTTTAATAACCTCTATTTCCATTAAAAAGAAAATATAATAAAAACCATTTTTTTGGGGATGACACTATTTTATTTACGATAAAATTTAACAATTTATCCTGATTACAGCGCATGTTTATTAATAAATGTATGAAATAATTTATATGAAAAAGTTACTTCATAGCAAACAAGTTACTTGCCTAAGAGATAAAATTTAACATGGGTGTATTGAGATTAATATACTGAAATCTACATTAAAAAAAACAGCAAGAAGGCTAAGACAGGGGCTCCGCTCCACTCTACCAAGAAAATTGTAACACCAGAATTTTTTTTTTGCAAAGGTATACATTGACAGACAGTGGAAGTTTCTAATAGGGAGATCTATTAGTGATAAAAAATCAAGTTACAATTCAAAAATAATTGGTAGCTCAACAGTAAAATAAGGTACAGTTGACCAATTATTTCAGCATTTTTATTCCTTGGTTTTTTTAAATATCTTCTTCTACATTTTTTATATTAAATATATACATAATTTTAACTAGACTAGTTGAATTATGCAGATGTCAATCTTAACATTAAGGACAAACCGCATTGGTTTTTTAATGTTAAATTAAAAAAAAAAACTTGTAATTTCTTATAAATAAATAAATAAAAAAAAAATGTGCCTGCGACTTCGCCCGCGTAAAATTAGGTAAAAAAAAATAGATTCAATTCTAGCGTGACGTTATAGCCTCGATAAATAGGTTATCTAACACTGAAATATTTGTTTCCAAGTTTTATCGAGACAGCAAAGATGCATCCAGGAAAGAAGGCGATTTTAGGTGATTTTTTAAGAGTACAAGGGCTTAATGAAACGAACGTCTGACATTCTCATTACGTATCAATTAAAGCATTAAATATTTATTTAAACTCCCGATATAAATAAATAAATATAAATATACACAGGACTATATGACACACGGACGTCTGTTCCTAAGGTAGACAACTTAATGCCTGTGTTACAATCAAAGATCATCTTAATCAATAAATGTTTAATACTAATAAGTAATTAATGTTGTTTTTATTGACTTCTGACATTCTCTCTTGACATTTAATCTTTGACTGTGTTAACAATGTGTTCTTTTTGTAATCTATTTAAGATAAGAGCAAGCGACGCAATTTTGAATATTGTAACGATATAGTATGTTTCAGTTGATGTTTTGATTTGGTTAAGAAATTATCTGTACTAATAAACTCTTATTAAAATCATTTGTTTTATACTGCGACAGCGGTCGAGCTCACGATACTACAAAAATAATGATGTCAAGCTAATATTACTGTGTTTCACAAATAGATATAATTTGATTTTTTAAGAAGGAGAAAAAGTTTAATTTGGTATAAAGCTGAGGAGATTTGAGCTGTTTGTGCGGTACAACTCAAACAATGTGCTATGATGAGGCATTTTATGTGGCTATGTTCTCGGTCAAGAGAATATAGTGCTTGCCAACGAAACCTGAAGAAGAAGAAGGGCGAGGTAATTTCAATTTATCTTAGCATCCATTGTCACGCATACAGCCGGTTTCCTTTAAACAATGTTCGCTGGGAACATCATTTCAAGTTCATTCATCAAAAACTTCAAATATAGTTACAGAGCCTGTAGTTGAAAGTTTTTTTAATAAAACACAAGAAAAAACTTGGATTAGATTGTTTATTTCTTTACTTGACTTCAAAATGTGCACTATTTATGTGTTTTATTTCTGAACATATTTCAATGTCCTTATGATCTTTCTTGCAGCATCAAATTGAGATTTAAAACTCTATTTTTATAGATGCAATTTAACAATAAAATCGGAATTTTATTCTTGTATATTTTCCATCTAAATATAGATTAGATATTACATAGTGTGATTCATATAGAGAAATTAGTTGAAAAGGGGATGAGAGAGGTGTTTAAATTATATACAGATAGTGTAGGGGAAATTTAGTTGTTTTAGTGGACTGTATAAGTGGTGAAAGGTCGCTGGTGAGGCGCGAACGAAATAGTCTTCCTGTTTGACCGACTTTGCCCGCATTGGTAATCTATATGTGTATGTATATATATAATAATTTATCACCAAAATTGCATATCTTAATGGTTAAAATAATATTTCATATAGGCTATACAAAAACCTATTTAATCAAAGAAACTTTGACTTTGAAAAGCTGGATAGCGGAACAGACGTCTGTTTTTTTGAAATATGATTAGAAACTATGACGTGGATTTTGCAATAGTTCTTTCAGTCAACAAATGAATATAGTCGCGTTTCATTTCCAAATATGAAAAGAACGATCGGGAAAAACCGATTACTAATTTAAAAAAATAAGTACGTAAAAGAGAAAAGAATAAAGGAGAATTGACGAATTCTCACAAGCAAGTTTCTTTTTTCAAATACATTATGACAAGTATTTTCCGTAGTACTTTTTTCAGCTATCGAACATATATAGTCGCGTTCCAATTTCGAATTTGAAAAAGAACAATCGGGAAACGCCTGCACGTCGCGGCGATAACGCAACGGCGTTCATACATTATAGCTCCTTCTTTATAACAAATCTTTGTTTTTATTGCAGCTGTTAAATCCCTTATTTAGGGGGGTATAAAACATAATTTCGGTAACACTAACTTTTCTATTGGGATAGAAGATACTTGATAAGATTGAAATGAGAGACTCTATAACTCAAGGATAGGAATGGTGGCCCTAACACGAACGTTTCGAACCGTTCGACGAGCCGACTTTATTTAGGATGAAATTGATTGAAATTGATATTGATCTAGACTCACAAGAGGCTAGTCTTTATCGTGTCAAGCTTTTAAGCAATGCTAATGCAACCTGCGTTGATACTAAGAAGGTCCGCTGTGAGCCCAGCACGAATCAAAGTCGACTCGTCGACTTCAAACGTTCGAAATTTCGTGCTAGGGTCTGTCACGGACCTGGATGATGTCTGTCACGACCCAAAGGACCTGTCTGCGGGCCTACCACGAACATTCTCGATGATTTTACTTACTTTTACGTTCGAAATTGAACGTCAATGTTATTTGTTGTAAAATGAGCTATCTACCAGTGAAAGCCCCGTCCAAATCGGTAGAGCCGTTTCGGAGATTACCCAGTACAAGCAGACTGACAAAAATGTTTTCACTTGCGAATTTCGTATATATGTTCTCTAGCTGTTATCCGCAACTTTGTCCTTGTAACATTAGATGCAAAAATAGACTCAATTGTAGCGTAATGATATATAGCATATAGCTTTCAACGATAAATCTAACACTGAAAGAATTTTTCAAATCGGACCAGTAGTTCTTGAGATTAGCGCGTTTATGCAAACAAACAAACAACCTCTTCAGCTTTATATATTAGCATAGATAAGTAGGTATAGAGTACAGATATGCAATGAAAAAAAAATTCAACTTTACGAACAGGCTCTTTAATTTCATTTATGTGTATAGAATAAAGATAGTTCAAGGGTACAAAGGACCCCGATAGGCCTTCGCGTCCACTTTCACGGGCTTTAAAAAAGCCTTAACTGTATTAGTAACGTATCAGGGTTCCGAGGATGGCATTAGATGGCAATCGGTCATCTTAACTCGCCCCACAGCCATATCTTCTGCAATCTAAGCGGACCAGGATCTGGTCTAGTTTCAGGATTCTAGACCGGGATAGCGCTAGGAAGAAGAAGAAGATGAACTTAAGTGCTAACGCTTTAAAACATTCAAGACTTAACTCTATTCATATAGACAATATCCATATGAAAAATGTTCACTGAAAAAAAACTTGTCAGTTTTACTAAAGGTTGTAAAATTGTTTTATACAACGAACGTGATAAATAAAATGTACAACAAATAAAGGTCTGTTCTAGAGGAATTAATTAAGTAGAAAGATTGTTTTGTGTGGATGCGGCGAGGCGTGCTAATAAGTTTTCAAACGAACAGAGCAGAGGCCGATTACTTAAAGTAGATGTCATTAAATACAAAACCGGGGTTTAAATATCATTGTATAGTATGCAATAAATAAATAATAAATAAATATATACAGGACTATATGACACACGGACGTTTTGTTACTAGCAAACTAACTGTTATTATTTATGTAATATTTTATAAATTCCAACAAAACTGTTTAAAACCAGTAACATATTTGTAAGGGTTTATAAGATCATATTCAAATAAAAAAATGTTTAGGTTTTACAAATAGTAATGTTTATAAACACATTTTATTATAAAGATGAATATTTTATTAATATGCGTCCCTTATTTAAATACTGATTTTCCCAAAAAATATATAATAGTCATTTAGGTATGAAAGTCGAAAATTAAAATTAAAAAAAACTCGTTAAAAAATTTTAAAAAATGCAACACGTAATTTATACAATTTTATGTATATATCATTTTACTATATATTATTATATATAATTATCTAAATGTTATTTTTATTGTTACTTTGCATGATTTAAATAACTTATATGCGTGTATACACACTCAGATATAATTATATTTATTTTTTATTGTTAAGAAGTAAACTTGACCTACATACCACAGATGAGTGAGAAAGATACTTACGTATAATGAATAACTTAGCTCACCACAAAGAATGAGATGAATCTATATATCTTAAGTTTGTTAAAGCTAATCTAACAATACAGGGTGTAAAAAGACATCGTACCGGATACGCATCCCATGCGTTCAATACATGATTCTAGACTCCCCAGTGGTGAAATTTTTCATCAGCTTTTTCTCGAAATGTACAATTTTTTAACTGAATACTTTAAAATATCATTATTACTATCTGTCCCAATGCGGTTTTAAATTAGAAACAAATTTCTTCAATATTTTTACATCAAACCACAATGTAAATAAAACTTAAAAGTATGTAACAGGGGTAGCTCGATGCGGGTCGTTGACTTGTTTTGCGCGTCAACATTTTGTTGACGATTGCTTCCCAATGTTCACGATACATTGTACGCTCAACAATGGGATGAGGATGGCAATATCTATAACCTCTCATTTGCGAGATGAATGATTTTTGTGATTTTATTTAGGGCATTAAATGTAGCCTTATCACAGAATTTATAGTATGATGTCCCTGTATATATTAATATGTGAAGAGAGAATTTTAGGTATCATTTTGAAAATTGCACGCACAATGGAGTATAAAATTGCAATCATATATAACACTATAGTAGTTCATATGGAGAAAGGTGTGCGACTACTAATATGCAATTTTAATATATTAAATAATTAAAATAACGCACGCACTTATTGCGTGCTGATTGGGAGATCAAGGCTGTGACACTATCCTACTGTTGGGCACTGGAAAGAATTGGTGTTGTGGCTCAAGATATAAATTATTGTACATGACACTTAAGACTTGATTTTATGACCCCTCCTCTACCCCTTCACCTCCTACTCGCACCCAAAAGCAGTGTACCCTACTTAAATTCAGGTGATTCTTTTTAAATTATTAACGAATTTAATGAAATACAGTAACTATTTAACAAACACTTACGACCACTCCTGTACAATATGTGATTTTTTTTATTAATTTACTATTGTTTTTAGTAAATAAGTCTTTCATTTTAACACCTTCAGTCATGCAAACTCTACACGATAGGGAAACATTGATTTCTCCGGGTTCTTCTGTTTTAATTTGAATTGGCGTATTTTTGTTCATATTTTACTTATAATCTTTGATCTATAATAATACAATTGCAGACATATAAGTGTGAGTTAAATTAATCGCAACAGTTTTTGGTATCTACTTTCTTCTATGCAAGAACATTGGACAAAATTTAAAATAAAAACAAACAAAATTGATAACAGTCTGTTGATTCGACCTGTCACAACTCACAAATGTCATACACATAGACTAGCCAAAAGTAACGTTTCAGGAACAGATTATTACAGGAGTGCGTCTCTAACCTCAGATTAACAACATCTAACACTTTAAAGCCTTGGCAGTTGGCTGTAAAATTAAATTAAAAGTGTCGGCAAACGGTACGACGCTATCAAGTCATCGCCATCACTCATGATTCCTCTGTATGTATATGTGTTATCGATTTATACAGTGAAATTGATTTTATATGACACTTATAAAATGGAGTATTAAATAGCCAATCGTACGAATAAGTTTTTTGGTTGCTTCTTAGCTCCTTAAGACGATAACACCCAGTATAAACCAAGGTCTGGGATTGGAAGATTTTGTATACAGTATACATTTTCATTAGAGTTCGTATAGTGCACAAAAATTGCCATAGACTAAAAATAAAACTTTACCGTCTATTACTCACATATTACATCATTCATAAAGCCACCAACACACTACATTTTCGGGACTAATCATTTATAATATCCAGATTTAAACTTTTTAACTACGAGTTGAATAGGAGTTGATAAGGAATATCGGTAATAATAATTTTAATGCAGCGAGTAATCTGTTTGTATGTTACTATGTTATATGGAATGGTCCAATATAAATGACTTAATAATATTTCCTTAACAACATTTTCCCTAACTGTTACTATAGCACACATATTCAAAAATGTAATATACTCAAATTTCAAATTCATTATAGTATTCACCATTTCTTTAACCCTTAGCAAAAAATTGTACAGAGGTACGTTTGAATTTCGAAATTATCATGCAATGACATCACAGGCGCTATAAAATGATAATTAAATTTTGAACTTTTTAAATAAACAAATTTTATTTCCTCGTGTAGAAAGTCCTTAAAGTAAATCATTAAACGTCAAATCAGTTATAGCGTATGGTTGGGCATGGAAAAGTAGCCGTATCTACTTAATTTCGCGTTGAATTTATTTGTGCGTATGGTTATTTGTTATAACAGACATCCTGCCACGTCCAACACTGCTTGGTAAGTTTCTGCATAATTTTGTACATTAACTTTTAGGTTATACCGGGCGAAAGATAAGTTTTATCTATATCACTTCGAAAATCGTAAATATCTTTATTAATATAAGCCGGTAATACTTCCATTGATTGCTTGGAATTGATTATGCATAAGCTTTTTTATGTATAATACCCACCTATGGTTTTACTTCTATATTTTGTCTCGTTCTTTCTGTTTTGTAATAGATTAAACTCTATTTCTTTAAAGTTACCTCTATGGTGAAAATCGTACTTTCTCATTGAAAGGTAGATAAAGGTGTCGTGGAAAAATCTTTAAATTTTACTTTTATTTAAAACTTAATAGGAGATGTAGCCTACCTTTATACAAGTCTTGTTATTATATATATATTATGTAAATGTGTGAAATGTAGATATTGTATTAATAATGAAATAATTTAAGCTGGTGTACACCTGATTTTTTAAGGATATAATAATTTTGGTAATTCATTACTTTCTATTTTAATTACTAAATATGTATGAGTTTGTTTATGAAAACCCTCGATGTTTCAAATAAAGAAAAAAAAACTCAACTTAGTATAAGTATTTATATTTCAAAAATTAGACATGTTAGAAATTTTAATAATATCTAATATTTACAATTGAATAGTTTCAAATAAGTACTGTTATGGTGACCATGGAGAATGTCAAAATTTATCTTTCTCCTAAAATGTTAAATCTGATAAAAAACATAATGAAAAAGACATCTTAATTGTAATATCATTTTTTTATTAACTTCCCTGAACAATGAAAATGTGTGTAAAGGTAACAGTTAATTAAGCTGTAAATGATAAATACATACTTATTTATCAAATGCAATAAAAACATTTGCATTCCTTCTGTTAGGACTCTTGTCTATGGATGCTATTTGTCACGTAGCTGAACCACCTGCATGTTTGCCCCTTGTTATATAAAAAAAATATTTGTTTATGTAAATTACCATAGAGTATGAATACTTTAGGAAAAATATTACTTTTATCAACATACAATGTTGAGGCATAAACAAGATGTATAAAATTAATTATTTTCCTTATTATGTAAGAATCAACCACAAAATACCTACTTCTTTGATGTCCTCTAACTAGTACAACACACACTGGATGATTGCAGGTTTATTTACTAAAATAGTTTCTACCATGTTGTCTACACTGTAGTTGTACATTGACAAACCAGTTTTTTTTTCATAACTTAGTTACAGTAACCAGGGTCTGTTGTATTCTGCTTAATTACTTCATTGTTAGTTTTTGTTAGTTTTGAACTCTTTAAGTGCTTCACCATTTTTATAAAAAAATATTGACATAAATTATTTCCCCGGTTCACAAGTCCCGAGCACTGATACGGTTGCTGTCTTTACAACGCAATAGACCCGGAAACCACATGGTGAATCCATGGAATACTTAGAAATTCATCTCCATCTATTTATATAACATGTTAACTAATAAGAAATCTCAAAAACTGTGGGATGTACAATGATGAAATTGGCAAGGTGGTAGTTAATAGTTAGCTGACGTCCGCTAAGAACAGATTTTTGAAAATGGTTGAAACTTAAATAATATGGCGGTATTTTAGTTCATTTAGAGGAATCTGTCTAATAATTGATAATCCACGAATAAATCAGTAGCATTACTTGATAAAGATGCTAGACGATGTACTCGTTTTCTTTGTAAATGATTTTGTTGCATGACATTGTATTTTCTTCAAAGCCAATCTTGTTGTATTTCTCTACCGTGAATTGTAGATATGTATATCTTAATATATATAAACTACGCGTCACGTTGTTTGACCGCGATGGACTCCTAAACTACTTAACCGATTTTAATCAAATTTGCACACTGTGTTTGATTTGATCCAACTTGAGAGATAAAATAGCATACATCTCAATTTTTAGTCGCAAATAAAGACGAGTCGCTGAAACGTATGCACGTGCATAACTTCCGAACGACTGCACTAAATTTGATAATATCTTTTTTGTTAATAAATAAAATAATAAAAAAAGGAATGGCAAAGCGAAAAAGAAATGGTACAGAATGAATAGTTCTTACGAAACTGAGTTTAAATTACATTTTTGCATGTTAACTATAAAGTACATAGCTGGAGCGCCTCAACTCCAAGCAGTTTTATCTTTACTAGAAAAAATAGCTTTTTCTTTAAAAAAATATGAGAATAATTTTTGTCTATGTCTGTATTTGTGTCTTACTCTTTTTAATTTTGTGCGTCTCCTACCTGACGACTCTCCTCAAAATCTCCAATTTTGTTCTTAGCTATTTCTAATTAAAGTAACCACTTTGTTGAAAAAATTATGAATTATGATGTTTGACTGACATTTTATTTAATATAGTACAAGTAACATTGTAAATTCGAATTTTTTTTTAAACTAAATTGACTTATACAAATACATAAAACCATTCATTTGACATTTAACATTATATAATTAACGTGAATTGATAGCAATATAATTTGGTAAGACATAAAATGAAAATAATTTCGAAGAATATTTTTACAAGCGCTCCAACAGGGTAACATGTAAAATTAAATGAAATAAATCTTCTTCTTCTTCTTCTTCCTAGCGTTATCCCGGTTTAATACCAGGGTCCGCTTAGATTGTAGAGGATGTGGCTTTGGGGCGAGTTAAGATGATATAAAGTTACCGTTTAGGAATCAACAGTGCACAGAAAAACCGACTGTGGTTTATGATGCACTGACTATATTTTATACGAAAATTGTCTCTAAATAAAAAATTTAAATAAATAAATAAATAAAATAAAATGTAAAGGATTGTGTGCTTTCTTTAATGAATGGTTACGTAATGGCCGGTAAGATAATGTAATGAAAGGTTGAAAGGTAAGATACTGTAATGGAAAATAAGGTAATGCAATGAAAGGTAAGATAATGTAATGAAAGGTTGAAAGGTAAGATACTGTAATGGAAGGTAAGGTAATGCAATGAAAGGTAAGATAATGTAATGAAAGGTAAGATACTGTAATGAAAGGTAAGGTATTGTAATGAAAGGTAAGATAATGTAACGAATGGTAAAATAATGTAATGAAAGGTAAGATAATGTAATGAAACGTAAGACACAGTAATAAAAGGTAAGGCAATCTAATGTGAGGTTACGGGTTAGTTACATTAGTTCCACGTACCTGTTTCTACAAATAAAAAGTGATTGATCAATACAAAAATCACACAGATGTAAAATTATCAATGACAATTTCTTGATAAGTTTTTCAAAGCATGCATGTTTTAATTAATACATTGCATTGTAGTGACATTAGCAATTAATATTTCAGAATAAAATTGATAAGATATTTAATTTCTTCACTAACAAAATTACCAAACTATTTCATTGTCTTTTTATATAATATATAAAATTATTAAAGATCTAAAGGGTCTTGCATAGAGATATGGTCACACATCTAAAACAATATTCTTTATAAATGGTAGAACCAATTTTAATAACAATTTTGGACTGTTTGTAATACTGTATCCTCTTTTAATATGATTCTTTGAGCCTAAGTTATCCCAGCTGATAGAAAATTACAAATTTATCTTTTATTGTATATAGAATTCTCACCTCAAGTTCTATATCTGTTAAGATATCCTCCAATTATCCAATTCATTCATACAATCTTGTGTCTTAAGTATTACCATTAAATATTAAGTAATGAATTAAGTTGCGAACTCTACACACATACGTGCGCCTTCTTTTATTTACCACTCTAAAGCTCCCGCGCGAAAGTACTCGTAAGCTTAAAGTTTTTTAATAGTGTTGCCCGAAACTTAGTGTTTTTCGATATTATCTAATCTGTCGATAGTACATTTTGTGTTGTATCGATACACAGAATTCAACCCCAAGAGTACACAAGTTTGCGCTTTAACTGCTAAAGAGTCCCTCTTCATCTTGTCTCCTAGTTATCAGAACACTTCCTTGGTTGGCACAGTCAGTTTCGTCCACTCTATTGGAAGTATACTTCGTAATACCGTCATATTATCATATGCTATAGTATTCATGTAACTAGTTGTTACCCGCGATTTTGTACGCGTATAATTTGGTGAATAATTTTACCGTGCCTTCCTCGATAAATTGTCTATCTTACGTTGATAGAATTTTTCAAATAGGACCAGTAGTTCCTGAGATTAGCGCCTTCAAGTAAACAAGCAAACTCTTCAGCTATGTTTCCGCTGAAACGGCATTTCATATGCTCCGTTTTGCTCCTGCTCACTTTCAGGCCGTACTTTTCCAAAGATTGGGATGATAGTCTCTTAACGCAATTGATACAGCCATAACAATAACACTTTCGCAAATTGCTGTTTGAGGGCGATTTATCAGCAAATGTCCATCTTTAACAGAGCGCGTTCCATTTTATTCCATTTAGTAGAATTAATGTAACATTTATATTCTACTTAACATTTTTAATCTCTAACTTTACAAATTAATTGAACTCTAGTGTATCAAAATTGATCAGCTCATAATTTTCAGCTTTCAAAAGCCCACTGCTGAGCACAGTTTCTCTCCGTTTTTAGGGTTCCGCAGTACTACAAGTACTAATTTCACTCTGTCCGCCCGTTCATCCGTACGTTCGTCCGTCTATCTGGCCGAAGGTCCCCCCCCCGCCTAACATTTCCAAACTATTAGACGCAGAGACTTGAAATTGTCCATGTTCGTAGAACCTGCTAAAAACTCTTCTACAAGAGTCCCATGACAGCATTTATCTATCTTTCATATTTAAGCCAATAACGCCAAAATAGTAAACCAATATGGAACGGGAACGGGAAAGGAAACGGGTACAATATTATAGGATAATAAAATGTAGTAAATAGTAAGTAACCTAACGATAGAGCAAAACAGAGTCAGCTGGGTCCACTAGTATCCATATAAAATGCGATAAGTTTTCGTATACCTACATTATTAAGCGGTCATGAGAGTTACGAATTCGTTACGTTTCTTGGACCACAAATTTACCAATCAGAGACCGTATAATTTTAAATTTTAAAGACAGTCGTTATAAAATGCGGTAATATATTTTAATACTATGCTAATAGCTTTCAAAGTTTCTTAACGTCAAAAGCGAACGATATGCTCTCTGTATATCTTGCATCGGAATATGTAAGCTGGGTTTTATTACTTGGAATAGAAGATTATGACACAACTTGAATGCATTAGTAATTTACAGTTACATCGCATCGTGTTTTATATTAGCCATAATGAACTTACATTATTTTTAGACTTAACATGTTGAAACTAAGTAAAAAACTTATACTGTTATGCCGGAGCCAGACATAGCTTCATTTGAATGACTAGGTAGTGTGGCCGGGGACTTTGTAGCTGCGCAATGTTTTGTAGAACTTTGTAGTCTTAAAGGACAAAAATGTACAAACACTTCAAGCTATGTCTGGCTCCGGCATTGCAATAAAAGGAAAAAATCTCAAATTAAAGTTCAACTAAACATATTAAGGTCTTATATATAATATGTATGTTTATGTGTGTAATATTTGTACTCGATAATGTGTGTGCGTATGAGTGAGTGTTTCATAGTAATGTCGTGTTAGTCGTGAGATTGCAAAAGCCCTGATGAGTCTGTGATGTAATCCCGATGACTCTTTAAGACTAAAACCTCTGGCTCTTTAAGCCTCTTTAAGACTAAAACCTCTGGCTCTTTAAGCCTCTTTAAGTCTAAAACCTCTGGCTCTTTAAGCCTCTTTAAGTGCAGTAGTCAGCCGCCGCCGTCGATATCCGCAGCTTGGTCTCCTTTATGGCCTGCAGTAATAATAGTAGCGTAATAAAGGCCTCTAAATAATTGTATTAATCTAAAGACAAATTATTGGCGAAATGTTTATTTCATTTTCAGTTTGGTGCAGAGCACACATCCAAATTCAGAATGGCCGTGTCGGCGCGAGATGCTTATTATTACCTTCGTATTATAAAGTTCCGATCTAATTATAAGGAATCTCATTTGTTAACCCTTGGATGTGTTAAAGGGATATCGTGTTGTAATGGCGACAATAACAATAATAAATTGATATACGCTTAATAATAAATAATTGTTATAGCCTGTAAATATTTTAATATACAGAGGACTCCCAATAGCAAGGAGCTGATCGATATAAAGAGCATTGAGAATTTTGATATGTCACAGCAGGACACATTTGGACAAGTCTGCTCAGCAGACCCTAGGCTGGTACAACGGTGGGTAGATGAAACGGGATATGGCCGGGTCCTTATTGACTTTAAAATAAGCTTAGATTGAGATCACATTGCGTTAATACATTAAGTGTTTTTATACATCTGGTATAACGACTTCTATTCTATAATGACAATTATTGTTTATTGTATTATATGTTATTGGATTCTTAAAGACTTTCTATTGGATTCGCAATCGCTATTCATGTGATATCTTCTAATTACTGTCAACAAAACAATAACTTTTCTGTGAACTAAATCTGAAAAATAGTCTGGTGTTTATAAATTTAAATGAAGAAATAACATTCGCCAACCATCATTCATAGTATGGGAGGCATGGATGCTAAATTTGTAGTCACTAAAGCGTTGTGGTGATCTCTACGGTAAGGTCATATTGTCAATAACGACTTGTTATGCCTTACGTTAATTTCTAACAATAACCCTTAGCAAAATTTTCTTTAACTAGGAACTGTCATCCAAAACGGTAAAACACTTTCTCTGTCGACTATACATATATATGAAAGTACATCAAAATGTGTAAACACATAATAATTATTTCAATTTACTTTAACCATATTTAATAATGTTAACCCCGGTGTAATCCGTTTTTGAGTATGGACTTACATTTATAAACCATGTTATTTCGTTTTGCTCGTCAAATTTCCATGTGTTTTATTCAAAAATTCATATACTTTTAAAGATAAATTTTTAAAGGCCAAAATTAGGTCCATCCCACATGAGAAAAGATGATGGGCTACTGTTGTCGATGTTTATGGAGAATCGTACGAGATTTTTTATTCTTTTACAAGTTCTTTTAAACCGTCAAAGAGTTTAAAAGTTACTTATTAATTATATTATGTTTTAAAAATAGCTTTTTTAAAAATGGAGTTTAATACATCTACATGTATCATATTACCTGAAAACTCACAGATGCTTCGTTAGGCCACAGTTCAATATTGATGTCTTTAAAATTGAAAAATAACAAGTCAAAATCTCATTTATTTTTTATTTTATTTATTAGTTTTCCAGCAGAACAATTACTGAAACATAGACAAATTTTTACGGACTGTAATTATCGGTGCTATTTTCGTGTTTCCAAGGAACAATATCGTATAAAGTAGTTTAATTAAATAACCTGCTCTAACAATTGTATCGATTAAAACCAAATAAGAATAAGTTACATGTGGATCGAACGCATTAAGGTCATGTATCAATATGTTGGCAACCTTTTGAGTCGGAAGAGTCAAAAACAACAATTTCCAAAATTTCAACGTTGTTAAACAGCCACAAAAATGTCGTATGCCAACAATAAAGAGTAGCCGCATAAATAAAGTTTTTGATAAAAAGAGTAATATATTTATTTATAAGAAAAATATCTACATATGTAGTTCTCGATATATAAGTTGTGTTTTTTAAAACATAGATATAAGATAAAATGGTATTATTACATAATCACATATTTTCGTATGAAACTTAGGAGCCACAGCTTCACATTCAAAGAGCTGCCTGTGGCTCGCGAGCTGCAGGTTGTCGAAGCCTGACCTAGAGCTGTCATAGTCCACAGTCGTACCCCTGCATGGTTAGGTAAAGGGCATCAGGTATTACTGTTGTTTAATCTCCTGTTGCTACTATGCATACTTATATTTACAACTGTTATAATAGACCTCTATTAGCTAACAGTTGTAAATCGTATATAATTTTGAGTGTTGAAAGGTACGCAAAAGTATCAAGTCATTGTGAAAGCATTGACAGTAGGTGCCTCACTCGAAGGATTTACTTTGAACCCCATGAACATCAAAGTAAGCCATTTGATATACAACTTCTTTTCTACACTCAATTCAAGTTTGTGCTTTAAAATGCTGTAAAACGTTTTTGGACTACCTTTAAACCTTTTAAAACTTTTAATCAAATGCAAATTACTCTTACAGAAATATAATATCAACATCAGTCTGTGTATTTCCTCCCTTGAGACTAATATATACAACTAATATATAAACTAACATATACAAGTATAAAGTCATTATAAAAACCATAAAATCGTATTAATCAGAGCCTGGTTATAAAGCCAAATCATTTAGCAGCAATGCGGGCCTTAAAGATCAAGTGGCTGCCTTAAAATGGGTGAAAGCAAATATAGCAAGATTTGGTGGTGATCCCTCTCGAGTGACAATATTTGGCCAAAGCGCCGGTGGTACATCTTGTACTTTACATGCTATTTCCTCGATGTCTAAAGGTCTTTTTAAGCGTAGCATAGCCATGAGTGGTACTGCGATTAATGATTTTGCTAGCAATTTTGAGGCAAGACGAAGAACTTTTAAGCTCGGTGCGTTATTAGGCTTGGATACCAATAATGCAACTGAGCTCGTAGCTTTTCTTAGGAATGTTTCTGTAGAAAAACTCGTTAAGACAACTCCCTTTATATTGGCTCAAGAACAAGTTTTGAATAACGTCGTAAAATTATACCAGTTTGTTCCGGTTGTTGAAAAAGACTTTGGTCAAGAAAGGTTTTTAAACGAAACACCTCAAGAATCTGTTATTAATCGAAGGTCTAATGGTGTAGACCAAATTTTGGGTTATACCAATGCTGAAGCCTTTTCGAAGCTACCTTCTAAAGCCTTTGTTAACATGAGGTTGAGTAGCCTTTATACTAAATACAAACTGTGCCCGCAACTTCGACCACGTAAAATTAGGTAAAAAATAGATTTAATTTTAGCGTGATGATATATAGCACATGGCCTTCCACGATAAATGGGCTATCTGACACTAAAAGATTTTTTCAAATCGGACCAATAGTTTCTGAGATTAGCGCGTTTAAGCAAACAAACAAAAAACTCTTCAGCTTTATATATTAGAATAGACAAGCTGTTTCCCGCAACTTCATCCACGTAAAATTGCGAGAGCCTTTAAGCCTCTTTAATCTGGTTCTATAGAAAAATCTTTTCTTAGCGGATGTCTACTAATTATAAACTCCATCCTTGCCAAGTATCATCATTGTACGTCTAGCGCTTTTCGAAATTTAGTGTTTGGTTGTATGTAGAGAGAAAATATTGAAATAACAAGAGTGTTTGTGAGGTGTGTTCGTGAGAGTGAGAGAGCGGGGATGGAAAATGTTAAACTAAATAAGTATATATGACTATGTAAAACAAAGATGTCTTTAGAAATTCAAAATATATGTTAAACACACGCTTATTCGAAAGGCTATATATATGTATTAAGCTGAAGAGTTTGTTTGTTTCGCTAGGATCAGTGGTGAACCGATTTGAAAGATTTTTTTCAGCGTTAGATAGTCCTTTTATTGACGAAGGCTATAGTCTCCACATCATCACGCTAAGACTAATAGGAGCGGAGCACTAATGAAGAATGTTTCAAAATCGGCGGTTTTCCCCCCTTTTTGGAGCTTCCGCTGTGTGTGCTACGTAAACTGTTAAAGTTTCGCATAAATCATGTATGACCGAATTGTTCCCCTTTAAAAGTTCTAAATAAGAGTCCGCAACAGCATATATCTATCACTTAAGGTTGGCTCCCTATAACTTTTTATAACCATATAGGTTATATATGTACGCTGATATTGAATCTTTTTTTTTTTTGACCAGCTTTACGCGGACGAAGCCGCTAAAATTCTTTTTTTCATCAAATCAATTTTTTTTATTTGAAATCTGAAAAAGGTCTGATTATGTGTACTTAAAAATGATTAAATGCGTTATTCGTGTCTTCTGACATATTTATTTCCTTTCATTGCCTCTTATGATTATGTTTTTTACATAATAATTTCAATGCTTCACATCTGCCGGACGTTCTGGAATTTGTTACTTTCTATATACAACTTTTTTCTTATAAATGACAAGTAACATTACTAATTCTATTTTATTATAACATAAAGTGTCAAGACACGCTTATTTAGAGGGGTTCCTATCTGATACGCTATAAACGTTTTTGTTGAGGAGGACTTCAAACTTGAGGAGGTCGTGGCCTAATCAGTGGTCGGCATTTGAGTCGATCGCTAGGTTAAGTTGCTCATGCTGCAACCGGGTGAGAGATGGGTGACCAATTCTAGCACTGGTTTATATTTGATATCCGACCTCCTCCGTGTTTCGGAAGACACGTAAAACAGTGGGACCCGATTAGCTATATATCATCACGCTAAAATATTACACCTAATTTTATGCGGAGGAAGTTGCGGGTAACAACTAATATGCAATACGGGGACTGTTTCAGGACTGTTATTTTTTATGTCAGCTGAGGATCTGAAAGAAAGAGGCTTTACTCTTTTTAATAAAGGATAAATTTACCAAATTGTGTCGCGCAATATTCTCCTGTCCTGGTAAAGGGGATTTAAAACTTTTTCCATCATGGTATTACGCCATGGATTGACGAATTTCAGTAACCATAAATTTGATAATCGGTATATCTTTTTTTTTTATTTTATACATAGTAAATCGCGAATATACATCGCGATACGAGATTTTTATATATGGCCTACCGGATCCGGCAGACGTTGTCCTGCCTTAAGGTTGGGTTACTTATTATTTACTACATTATATAATCCTATAATATTATTTATTATTATACCCTTTACCGTTCCCGTTTCCGTTACCGTTCCCGTTCCCGTTCCCGTTCCCGATCCCAATCCCGATCTTACTCTTTCATTAGAGTATAAAACATCGCTTATCGTTCTTGTTCGCTTAGATCAGTGGTCGCAATCGCACAAAAAAACCATCAAAATCGGTCCAGCGGTTCACGAGTCTATTTTTATTTTTAAAAAGAATATTAGGAATGCTTTTTAGGTACGTCCAATATTCCCTTTTCCCCTCCTACTAAATTTAAATTAAAAGCTTGTATTAGGACACACAGACGCACGGAGTAATTATGCATCTATACTAATATATAAAGCTGAAGAGTTTGTTTGTTTGCTTGAACGCGCTAATCTCAGGAACTACCGGGCCGATATTAAAAATTATATCACTTTTGGACAGCCCACTTATCGAGGAAGGATTATTATTTATTTATTTAATATTATTGGATAACTTACCCATAGCAGGCATTACAGTTTCCCAATGCGCCTGCTATGCCCCTCGGATATATATTTTAGATAAATTGGGACGCGAAATTTCCGTATCCAATTTTATAAATTGGCGCATAAAATATTAGTTTGAAAGCTTAAGAGGAGGTATAAACAGTATATTAGACAAACCTCGAAGTGTTTATATCTATACTAATATATAAGGCTGAAGAGTTTGTTCGTTTGCTTGAACGCTCTAATCTCAGGAACTACTGGTCCGATTTGAAAAATTCTTTCAGTTTTAGATAGCCCATTTATCGATGAACGCTATAGGCTATATATCATAACGTTAAAATTGAATCTATCTTTTTTTTACCAAATTTTACGCAGACGAAGTCGCGGGCACAGCTATAAAGTAAATTAATCTGATCTAGATCAGAATAATAATTAGAAAAAAATAATAAAATAAGATTCTAATAAGTGGAAACCCTTGAAAACTTAGCTCTTAATTAGTAAAATTTATCACCAAATGTAATAATAATGATTTAAAAAATAAAAATAAAAAACCCGATGGACATAATAATTTAGAGCCTCAATAGCTCAACGGTATAAGGTATGGACTGAAATCCGCAAGGTACCCGGTTCAAGCCCCACCGCCACTAGGCCTACGTTCAGCAGTGGACGCAGCCTGGCTGAAATGATTATGATGATAATGATAATGATGATGATGGTGATGGTGATGGTGATGGTGATGAATTAACCTATAAGATTATGCTGAGTTTGTAGCCTTTTCCTTTCCTAACATTGTTTTTGTCAATTTTGTGAACTATTTGATAGAACAGACAGTTTTTATATGAGAAGTGTTTTATTTTTCCTAATGCCCATACAACTATTATTATTTTTCTACTATTATTAAGGCTTTTTTTTGTTAAAATGAGTGTATGTTAACGAACATAAGATAAATAAAATGCTGAATTGGTTTTAGACTTACCAACATTAATTTATATTAATATGGACAATTAGATATGATAAATAAATAGACCTATAGAAAATATAAAAAACCACTATTTAGGTATAACAATATGTGTAGTGTTAAGATAATTTTTTTAAGTTTTATAAAGATTAATAACTTGGTTTTTAGTAGTTTAGTGAACTAGATTATTATTTATCAAAAACAAGGTTGGTAGAGTTATTTGAGTCTTACCAAAGCTGGTAAAAACATGCTTTTCTTTATATAATTATTGAATGAACGGTGATTGCTAAGTGTTAAATGACTTTACCTATTTAGATGTTGATCACCTCTACCAATTTTGACTTTAACAAAATTATGTTTATTTTGTTTTAATAACTTTTTCCTATCACACAGTCTACAAGTAGCTTAACTTATAGGAGTAAAGATAAAAACCAATCTGCTTTAATGGAGTTTAAGATCATTTTGAGAAAAAGGACAAAAAAAGTTCCAACTCCCTTATTTCAAGTCCAAGCTAAATCGTTCTATAACACTAGTTGCAACATTTGTTAATTTTGATGAAGTTTTTAATATTTCTTCTTTCTTTTCTTTCTTGTTTTAGTAATACTTTGAAGAGTTGATAGAAAACTACACACAGTATAAAATAAAAGTTTGTTGTATTTCATAAATACTACTTGAACGATATATATATATTTTTTAATGTCAACCTAAATGAGCATAAACCATCCAATTAAAAATTCATTTTGCAAGAGTAATAAACATTAAACTATGAAGACATGATTTTGTAGTTTTAAGAAGTCTTACCTGTTTCCATAACATTGTCATTATTTTTGGGTTTAGTTAACTCTTCTTTCTTAATATCAGTCTTATTTTGTGCCTCATTTTGGTTTTCATCATCTTGTTTGTATTCTATTTTTGTTGAACGAACCTAAAGCAGAAGAAACACTCATTAACATTAATGTATCATAAACGAAATAAAATGGCAGACATAACTAATCAAATGCGTCTATTTGAAGGCTGTTTACTTAGATTATTATTAAAAAAAGGCATTTAATGAAAACAATAATGTTGTTAAACTACGTTAAAATTATTTTTACATGAAATAAAAAGTTTTAAAGTTAGTTTTTCTTCAATAAGTTATATAAAACAACTCGCATCCTCTGACTCACCTCTGATGGAAAGATTGTTTTCGTTTCATTGTTTTGTTTTAAGTAACTTGTGCCTGGCTCTATTTTATTACCAAATGCATCTTGACTATCCCTCGTATACAAAATGGGCATAGAAGGCAACATCTGCTTACAATTACAAACCCCTGTAAGATAATCCACAACAAAAGTCGTATCCACTTAACGATGGTTTAATTATTTAATTGATTTAAAACACGTACAATCATTTTTCAAAATTTATGACACAAAAATAAATAGTATATATAAAACTTTACACAATTCATTGTTATTTTCTTAAATTAAATTAAAACATCGCAATGGAAAATATTTACATTTGACAGACAAGTTGTAACACAACATTAACGACGCGGCGCGGGCGGGAACAGGATGATTTCCAACGTTTCATTCTATGGATTACTATTTAAATAACAAATTATAACTTTTAAAACATGTGCGAAATGAAAATAACAAATTCTTTGATATATTTATTTAAGTTACGTAAACAAGATGCTATAAATAAGCGTATTAAAATTTTTGTATTTCAAGCGTAACAACGCGCAGGATTTCTTTCGCAAATAAACCATTCATTTAATTATTTTTAGGAAAATTATTTGCCGTTTAATTTGTATGTCTTAAGATTTCACTCGAGTTGTCGACATGCTATGAATACATCGTTGCTGGGTCTATCGCGTTTCAGAGGAAGGAATCTAACCAATGCATATGACTAGCTAACCAGGGTTTCAGGGATTCTTTAACTATGCGCATTAATCATCTTAATTTGCCTAATTAGATATGATCTTACTAGTGCAGTTGTAGATATCCCCGTCAAGCCAAATATTTTTAGTGTGTTGTAGAGGGATATCTATTGTACCCTTGGCTTCTACTGCATATTAATTGGTCGTTTAACTCATTTAAAACTGCTCATTTGTTTATACAGCATGTTCTTGAATATGTTCTTGAATATATGTGGGAATCGCGAGGCACGCAGTGCCCCCAAGTGAACCTTCGAAAATAACGAAAAATTCCATCGAAATATTTAAAAATTATACGGGCATATCGAACCCAATCCACTCAGTAGAAGTTATACTTCTTTTAAAACTTTATTACCATTATCACTACTATCATAAAATAACGTTGCGCATTTACGAGGGCCGTTCAATATATTTTAGGCATAGGCTTGAATGAATATGCGGAAAATTTTAAATAAACTTTATTTTTCAATTGAGTCCCCTATCATCTGAATACATTTATTTTTCTGGGAAAGTAATTTGTCATTTCTCTCTAAAAATATTTTTCTTCCTGATCTGAAAAATGCAGACTTCAAAGTTCAAGAAGGTCGTTTTCCAGGATTGGGGAACAGGAAGTAATCACTAGAGGCAAGGTCCGGACCGCAAGGTGATGATTAATTGCGCAAACCCATAGCAGTCTTGGTTATTGCCAATGCATGATCATATTCTAAAGTGGAAAGAATTAAAAGACAAAGAATCCAATAATTGACGACCTATTGAGCCAGGTATCTGAAAAGTTACCACTGGTTCGGAAAAGTCAAGCCATTGAGAAGAACCAGCAAGAATCTCGTAGGCCACTCTTTTAAACCCCTATAAGTAATTTGAATTATAAATAGGGAATTAGAGATCACAACACAAAGCACCAGTTACACAATAAATGCTGTAAAATACATATTTAAAAGGGATTCCATCATACAATGACAGTAACACAGTAAATCACAAGTAAACAGTCAAAATAATAAAGACAATTGAATTACATAATTAACGAATATCCTGGTCTGTCGATAGTTACTGAATCTTAATTATACAATATCTTTTCAAACAACATTAAAGTAATTGTTATTTAATTAGATAATTATAAAATACATATCTCAAGTACGCAGCCACAGTTAAGGATAACTTCCGTTAACTACCGTTGTCACACGGCAACTGTTCCCACTTCCCGCTTTTTTTTTCTATTTGAGTATGGTGTTGGTCATAGTGACCTTCACAACATCAACGGTTTGAGGCGAATAAGAGGCACAGCAGTTTACGTCAACGAAGCCCCAGGCGGGGCTCCCGATCGAAAGTCGATCCTCCTGTGAGGCCGGGCCCGTGGATTACCGTGGGACATGTTCCCACTCTAGACTGGCTTTTTACACTTTATATACACCTCCACTACTCAACAATCATAGAAAATACAAATTTATAAATTTAATTAATTTGTTCACAATTTAATCACGTTATTATTTAAATATTGCTTTTTATAAATAAGAAGGTTCTACACGGCCATACTGGCGTGTACTTCGCTCTCGACGTACAGTCTTAATATTCTAACACACATTTCGATACCACCTTACAATGTTCTTCTTCTTTTTGTTTCAATGGCAAAACTATATTTTTGGTGTAAGGGCCTATATGTTCAAAGACCAAAAAGTAGCGACATCGATTGCTCGACCGGAGGCGGCCATCAAGTCCTCCCGCGTCCAATATGTAATCGCCATAATATCATGATTGGACTTAAGAGTTGGCATATTTTTAAATTTTTAGGGTCCCCCATACGTACTTTATCTAGAAGATACTGATAATAAAAATTGAATTCTTACCTTGTGAAGCATAAAATCGGGTAATTGAAGCAAACGAAGCAAAAATTTTAATTTGCGCGTTTTATTCGAAAATTTATAAATCATTTTTGCAGTTTTATGACTCTTAACTTCTTTTAATATAATCTTCTCCCTTGAAGTACCTAAGAATCATGCCTACTACTAATAACTCTGGTTTCTTAGAAGTTAAATAAAATAAATTAAAAAAAAAGTTCATATATAGAAAAATCTATTATTATTCTCGCTAAAACTCACAGAAACGGCTGAACAAATATTTATATTTATTCCCCTTATTTCCGAGAAAGTTTTAAAGTAGAGAAAGAAAGGAAATGTGAAGAGATTATTTAAAAGTACTAAAAAATTCAGAATTATAATAGATGACATTTGTAACAGGGTGCGACACCAGCTTGTCGTCAAATTGCACTGAAAAAATAGTAAAATAATTATTATAAATAAAATAAGTAATTATAAATTATTGTGTTTATTATGTGTTGGTGACTTAAGTCTTTCTAGACATGTACGGACACTGTAGATCCTGGATGGCTATCTTAATTAATTATTTTAATTAAATTAATATTTTCGCGTTAACTTATAAAACAACGCTAAATAGAAGTAATTTATACAGAAATATAATTACATAGTTTTATAGCAACTTGCTTATATATATAATTATTTACAAATTTCTTTTATTGATGTAAAATAAAGTTAATTAAATTACAGGAATTCTGTAATAAAGGACACGCATTTTAAAAATTCGATTTGTTGAGATTTTCCGGTCCTAAAATTGTTGAAAAAATATTATTATAATGATAAAAAATATCAAAATTTTATACTTACTGGGCATCTTGAAGTCATTGGGCTTGATGCAGCGTATATAGGAAGGTTCTTTACTACTCAAAATTTTTACTTCCATGTGTTGAGTGGCGAGAAGTTAAAGGAATTAAACGTTCAAAAATTATTGATTAAAAGTAATAGTTTGCAACATTCCTACTGAATCTCAACAGTACTTATATTTGGATTCCAAAAAAATGTTGATTATTTAGTCTTCATTTTATATGGTGCCTTATATAGGATTTTGAGAGATAAGCTGATTAAAAAGTGACATAAGACAGGAGACCTTTTGAAATTATCGCGACTTCTTCTAAAATTATTTTATTACTTTTTAAATTACCTTTTACGTCGGCAATCAGTATATTCAAACGTTAAAAAAAACCGCTCGTGTAAGTAAATATTGTGTCAAACGTTATCTTTGAAGATATAAATTGAGATGTATTTTTAATGTTATGTTGTTATTTCGTCACGTCGTATTGTTTAAATAACATTATAACGCGGAATCATCGAAATGAGAATGATAAACCAAAGTCGAATCAATCTTAAGATATTTATAAACAAAAACAATTAGCTAGGTAAGTATAATACCTTATACCGCTGAGCAATTGAGGCTATATATTAATATCTCTATCTATATCTCTATATAATACTAGCTGCGCCCTGCCACTCCGTCCGCGTTGGCCACCCCCTTTTCACTTAGGAGTATGAAAAATAGATGTTGACCGATTCTCAACCCTAGACAATATGCAAAATTTCATGAAAATCGGTCGGTCAGAAGTTTATATTAGATTAGAAGTTTTCTAGAAGCGATTTGGAAAACTAAAGCAATGAGGTGTCTTAATTAACAATAGCGTCCCGCGCCGGCGTCGCACAGGAATTTACATTATCGATATTTTCATACGGATCCCTAACTTTTTTGAAAACATTCCATCGCCTATGTTCATCAGGGATAATGTAGCATTCTAATGGTGAAAGAATTTTTTAAATCAGTCCTTTAGTTTCAGAGCCATCATCAAAAATAAATATCACAAATCTTTCCTCTTTATAATATTAGTATAGATTCGCGGGAATAGAGAATCAGCTTTCTTCTAAAACTGTTTATGTTTAGAAACAAAAATTATATTTCATAATGAACTGATGATAGGTCTTGATAAGCCAAGGTCTTTTAGTAGGTTGTACCGAGATTTTGCTGGTGTGCCCATTCCTCATACCTCTACCGCGTATAAGCTGGTTTTATAACCGTTTTTGGTGAGCTCATTGGTTAGGTCAAAGTGCAAAGACAAAGTAGGTAAAGCTTTTATTTAACTTGCAACATGATGAATTTAGTGACAATTTAGATGTACCTGACTCTGATATGAGTTTAGGCAAATAAAATTATTTTTTTATATATGTTCTGTTGTTTCATTAATATAATAGACTTTTTACAATAATAATCTATATATTTAAAACCTAAAAAAAAAAGAAAAAAAAAAAAAAAAAAAAATTTTTCCATCAGATTTTATTTGTATACCAGAACATTCTGATTGGGGTTAATTGAAATTACTTCAGTAATTAATGATTTAATGTGGTACAGCTGAAATACTAAGTCATAATTTGTAAATCACGCGTGCGCAAATAGCGCGCTGCGTGCAGCGTGCCCCACAACCGTCGGGGACACGACCATATTACCTCCCTTACAAAACTTAAACTTGTGTGTTGTTTCGATTTTTGTAAAGATAAGTAGACATAAAATGCTATTTAAATTATTGAGAAATGTACGAAAGTCAGAGATCCTATGCGTATTTTCGAATAAAAATAAAAAAACCAATCGTTTTAAAATTTAAAAAATATGTTGACAAAATGGCCGTTTTTCGAGCCTAAAACTCTCTTATTTTGTAAGTTAGTAGTAATCGGCAAAAACAATCAGGACAAAACGAAAGATCAGTTAAATATTGTACTTTTTCAAAATGTTTAATATTAAACCAAGTTACCCCTACAACGTGTAAAATTGATTCAACGATTGCTAAGAAACTAAAAGTCAAACAAACGGTTGTGATTATCATTTCAGTTTATATATTTTAATATAACCATTGTCAATTAGGAAATAAATTATGTAATATCTGGAGGATTGCGAACGATTTATAATAAATTTTTCAAACTATAATGTACCTAAAGCATTTAAGAATTGAAGCGACATACAGACGATATATTTAATGTGAAACTTCTGATTAAAACTAGATGGAAAATGTTACGTTATGTTAACAAATAACGGTAACCCATGCCAGTATAGCAGCATCTACTAAATAATATAATGTCATGAATCAAGCAAAAATCACAGCTTAAGTAGATGCATTAAAATACATATCATCTGATATTTTTAATTTTTATAGAATTTAAAATCTGTCTAGTTTTTTAGCTTTACATTTCAGTATTAAACTGATAGCTGATGTGGCTTC
Source organism: Charaxes varanes (assembly GCA_024363005.1). Taxonomy (NCBI): domain Eukaryota; kingdom Metazoa; phylum Arthropoda; class Insecta; order Lepidoptera; family Nymphalidae; genus Charaxes; species Charaxes varanes. Next base: position 1,772,146 of record JANCMC010021608.1, read on the forward strand.
CTTAAAAAGCAAAACACAAAAAAATATTTTAACCAAGTAGGTAAGTTAGCAATGCTGTGGGTAGCTGTTACTGATTGTCCTTAAATAAATAAAAATAAATTAGATTACAAACACCATAATAAAACAAAAAGAACTCGTGAAATTGCCAATTTTATTAAAATTTATAACTTCTACTAGAGCACCTGGCAGACGAGCACAAAAAGTCCACAATTAGGTATCAATTATATTAAGCTGCAATAACTCTAAAAGAGCTTGAAATTATATACTAAGATTCTCGGAAACCCTGAAAACCATAATGAGAAAAAATATCACAAAACGATTAGCTTACGAAGCGTTTTTGGCACAATTTTACTAAAAATTATACCTATTTCAATTACATGCGTACAATCGAAAAGCCTGTCTGTGTTATGGGACTGTCAAAATCCTTAACAATTGCTAACTGGAAAGACGAATACAGTTAAAGATAGGCTAGAATATTTAACGAAAGCAAAATTTTAACCAGTTAAAATCTACGCAAAAAATTGGTTTTTTACATAAGAACCAATTTAAGACACTCATATATGTCTAATACTAGCGGACCCGGTAGAATATGTTCTGCCCGAACGTTGGGCTACTTATTATTTACTTCTATTATCCTATATCACCGCCGTTCCCGTTCCCGTTCCCGTTCCCGTTCCCGTTGTCGAAAGGGCTGAGGTTACATAGACTATCGACGCTCATGGACTTCTGTCACACCAGGAGGCTCACAGATGCTTTCCCTGCCTTTAATGAGGGGTTTGGGAAACTGGAAACTATCACAAAGCGACAACAATACCACTTGACGTGACAGCATTGCCGCAATTTCACGCCGATCTTATGAAAGAATGGCTCAATTCTGCTACAGACCAAAAAGACTACAAGCGTAGCGCTACCTTTAATTATATTAACAGTTTCTTCATGAGCTTGTCGTATTCATCTGATGAATTCAAATTCCAAAGCTGTATTCTCTAATAGACTTTTACAAGCTCTTATAAATTATGAAATATTTTAAAAGTTGCCACTGATTCCAGAAGGTTCGAGATGATCGTGGCATAATCAGTGACCGGCATTTGAGTTGATCGCTCGGTTAAGTAGCTCTCGCTGCAACTGGGTGAAAGATGGGTGACCCATTCTATCAGTAGTTTATATTTGATATCCGACCTCCTCTGTTTTTCGAAAGGCACGTAAAACAGTGGGGTTGCAGCATTACACCGATTTTCCCTCGTATTCATTCGCGGATTAAAGCAAAGTAGTTTAGTTTCTCATGCATGTAAATACACGAGTTAAAAAATTGTGTTTCGGGGGGATATTTTCTAACATATTTTGTTATCACGACACACTTCAATATCTCGGCAAAAATATATAAAGTATTGTAATTATTATTCTTGGTGCTTTTAGTGGGTAAAGTTTCATTTGATAACTAACTCTATCGCGGCCACGTCTTGTGCCATTTTGATTAGTTAAAGAGGGCGTTAGATTATTTTCGTCAGTCACTTAAGTTGTATGTTGTAATTAAAATATCTTTTGGTTTATTAAAATGTTATATAAATTATTTCATCTGATCTTATATAAGTCTCCAGTTTGTTCCCGCGGGGCTTTTCATTTATATACCCACAAGAAATATGGCATACCAAACCGTGGCGTGGCAAAAAGAATATCAATACAATCGTTCGTTACTTATTTAATTCCCTTTGTATCCAAATTTTCAAAAACTTAGTGGTTTTTTACGATTCTACTTTATGTAGTTTGCCTTATTAAGCGACCTCTTTAATGGCGCTTTTAAAATGCATCCATACAGACATTGTAATTTTACATTGTCTGTATGGATTGGCTATTAAAGTTTATTGGCTATTGCGAAAAATAAACTAGTCATTTCATAATTTAACATTGCAAATTCTTGATAATAATTTCTTAAAACTTAAATGCTTTTGAGCCAAGTATGAAGAATGAAGTTTTTTTTGTTGTCGGTATCGAAGAGAATGAAATGCGCTGATTGTTCTATTGTTTGTACAGATAAGTCAATGCTTGTTACTTCAATCTCATCTGATGCAAAGTTTAATAAGATAAAGTATATTAGAAGCCACTATTGTAGTCCTTTTGGCCTGCAACCGAATTCGACCGGTGCGTCCACGTACCAGTACCTCTTTCTCATGTGAGTTTGGCTTGAATTGGCGGCAATGCTGTCACGTCAAGTGATGGTATTGTTGTCGCGTTTCGTTGGTACATGCGTGTGTCTGCTTAGTATTAGTGAGGCGCAATAATGTGTTGTTCAAACGCGTACGCGAATTGCGGAAGGGTGTTAAGTCTTTTCACTAGCGATACCTTTTGTTGGTGTTCCATGAAAAGCAATTTATTTACAACAAGCTGATGAGGACTATGTCCTCTCTATTTCTAATATACTGACAATATATTCAATGTAGGACAACATGAAAAATGTTTTGTGTAATAAACAAAATTCAGGAATTTAGGACTTTTTTTTCTTATCAATGTTTTATGCGGTGTCCTATACAAGTCATTATTTCATTAAAAAAAAAACAAATTGATATGTCTCATTCGTCTCAGTTTTTTGCACTTTAGGTCATTTTCATCAAAAAAGCCGAATCAATCCGGGAACAAAAATTTTTCTTTATACAAAAGTATATGTTTAATAAATAATTTACGGCTAGTATTAGCATTCTAGACCTTACATTCTTAGAGCAACGTAATAATAGAAATAGATTTAGAACGTTTGTTAAAAAAATAGGCCATGCCAGGAGAAAGTTTATGTTGTCAAGTTTTGCGGACTCAAATATTGAGGTGCCATAATGATTGCGAACGAATGAAACTTTGACGATGTCAAAATTGCGAGATGGCGTACTTCATTGAAAAGTACCTAAAAATATATAATTTATACTAATTAAAGCATCTACGAGACTTGAGGTAATCCACTTGTCCATGGGCTCCGGTAGTCACTTAAAACAATGTGCAACTTGTGACGTTATTGTCAATGAATTGTCATAATAACGGATATTATAATTGCCGTAGGGCATAGACTAATATAAAAAAAATTAGTTATAAGTTAACTATTTCTTTATGTACACAAAACAGGCTACAACTATAAAGAAGTACATATTGACTTATTTAAAAAAATACATAATTCTTAGTTAAAGCCCAACTCCATGTGTACACATATTGAGTATATACTATGCCTCTATAGTGTCTATGGAAGCGAAAAAGGTTATAATTCTAGGCCTATACTATACTGATTAAGTAGTTAAAGATACTCGCCTACAACTGAATCGTCTCAAGACGTGTACTGGCACAAAAGATTGATTTTTTTCTTTTTTTTTTTGGTCATGATTCAAGCTTTAAAATTAAAAAGTTTTATGAAAATAGGCAAAACCATTTTCCGTAAAAACAACCTTCTGTGCCAATGTACGGCTTGATTCGATACAGTTGCACGCGAGTGTATATGACGTCATACCGTAGTCACGTAGAACGATGTCTAACAGAATAATACAGACAACCAAAATTCTATCATATTTTTACAATTTTCCTCATTCGCAATTTGTAAAAAGTGTACGTTAGCGATCTATAATCAGAGATATTTTCTTAAATTTAAGGGAAAAACAAACAAAATTTTTCCTTATTAAATCAAATAACAATCGTGATGTACGTTAACATATATCCTAAATTACATGTATGGATATAAATATGACCAATCAAACATTGGTCGATTTAGTTTAGTTTCTTTCCTGCTTGAGGTCCTTATAGCTTCAGCATTGGTATAACCCAAAATTTGGTCTACACCATTAGACCTTCGATTAATAACAGATTCTTGAGGTGTTTCCTTTAAAAACCTTTCTTGTCCAAAGTTTTTTTCAACAACAGGAACAAATTGATACGATTTTATGACGTTATTCAAAACTTGCTCTTGAGCTAAAATTATGGGACCTGTGTTTACGAGTTTTTCTATAGAAACATTCCTAAGAAAAGCTATGAGCTCAGTTGCATTATTGGTATCCAAGCCTAATAACGCACCGAGCCTAAAAGTTCTTCGACTCGTCTCAAAATTGCTAGCAAAATCATTTATCGCAGTACCACTCATCGCTATGCTACGATTAAAAAGACCTTTAGACATTGGGGAAATAGCATGCAAAGTACAAGATGTACCACCGGCGCTTTGGCCAAATATTGTAACTCGAGTGGGATCACCACCAAATCTTGCTATATTTGCTTTCACCCATTTTAAGGCAGCCACTTGATCTTTAAGGCCCGCATTGCTCTGATATTTTCAACGGGGCCGGTGTTTTAGTGAAATTAATGTTTTAATACCAAAAGGTTCATGACTCAGGCGTGAATAATTATTTTCTTAGACGTATTGCGAGGAGTGTTTTTATTAACTAGTTACATCCGGCGACTTCGTCTGTGTTGCATTCCATCGCTTTTATGTTCATAAAACCTTAATTCCGAGATTAAAACCTTATTCTTATGAGAATAAGGTTTTATTCTCGGACTTCAAGGAATATTTTTAAATATTGTATTACTATCTATATCTGCACTAATATATAAAGGCGAAGAGTTTGTTTGTTTGAACGCGCTTATCTCAGGAAATACTGGTCAGATTTGAAAAATTGTTTTAGTGTTAGAAAACCTATTTATAGAGGAAAGCTATAGGCTATACATCATCATGCTAAAATTGAATCTAATTTTTTAAGCTAATTTTACTCGAACGAAGTGGCTGACGTTATAAAGTTTTTATTAAATATATCAAACTTTACGTGAACCTACAAAAGGCCTCAATAGCTCAATGGTATAAGGTATGGACTGAAATCCGCAAGGTGCCCGGTTCAAACCAAACCGCCGTTGGAGTATTGTCGCACCCACTCCGAACAAAAGCATTTAATTTAAGCTTAGTAGGAGGGGAAAAGGGAATATTAGACACACCTAAAAAAATATTCATAATAATCTTAAAAAAAAAAGAAAACTACCTCCATGCTAGATTTATCTTTATACGTGCCAGCGTGTTCGAGATTTCTTGTTAGGTGACCTTTGGCTTTTATATATAAAATATAGATTGTGCCTGATTTTTTGTGCTCTATCTTAATTCTTCTGTGTTAATAATAATAATTTTATTTAACACGTCACTCAAAAACTCTAGTACGATCGTCATCCATTTGAAGTATTCTAAAGTGCCGACTAATTTATGCATTTTTAACATTTTTAACATTTTTAACTTTAACTTCACTTTTGACTTTTCTTTCGTTTCTTTTAAACCTTCCCGGAACTAAGAGGAATACTACTGGATAATTAAGTCAGTTCAATATTATTTTTTCAATTTTAAAATAAATCATTGCACTCTACACAATAATTCCATTCGGTTTAATGCCCTTTGAGTTTGCAAAGACACCACTCGCGGCAAATTCATGGTCGAGCCGTATAGCAAGTTAGTGGTAATGGATTCTCAAGTTGCTGAGCACAATAACGACACAACTCTTGCTTAAATGATACTAATGTATCTCTATTAAAGATTCGTCTTTGTTAAAACGTAAGCAAATTCCAACTTTATAGCAAGGAATTATGATTCAAATTCGGTCAAAGTGTGTGTACAAAACAATTTATATAGGAAATGATTTCCAGTATATCTCGTTACACATATGAAACCTAGTATGAAACTTTTACTATCCTCAAAAGTGTCCATATAGTTATAAAAATTGGTTGATATAGATTTTTTAGGAAGTATATGAGTTAGCTTATAATTTTAAATGCTAGGAATGTTTAAGTTTTATATAGAAAATTTTCAGTATAACTTTATATAGAGGCAAATAGCTAATTTTACATAGACTTCATTGTTAATGGCTGAAGAATTAGGCAAAAAAATCAATCTATTATTCCGGACACAGTCGGGTAGCTAGTGTATTATAAGCATTTTGGGGACCGCAGTGCGAATGCACTTAGAACTTGATAGCCCGGTTAAATGAACATCATAGCGAAAACCCAGTTTTGTGATCTCCATCCTCAAATATTTTTCCAGCTATCAAATCTATGGTAACGGTTCAGATATAACTTATAATAGTGCTTTAAATAATGGTTCTAACAAGCTGTATTTGAATTAATGTAGCTTCGGATGTCTTAATTGATCAAACTATGCTAGTACTTTTGTAAGGACGCCTTCCTATAAGTTCCAATACGTTTACAAGACCTCATATCACTGCTACTGCCTAAAACTTCAAGGCACTAAAGTCGTTTGTCCGAGGATAGACCACCACAAAGAGACCCATTCTCAGTCTGCCCAACCGATCCAAATGAAACCAAGTCTAAAGACATTACGAACATTGTCGGTAGTTTTACTTACTTTTACGTTCGAAACCGAACATCAAATGAAATATTAATGCTACCGTTTTAAACAACTTAGTTGCTAAATGTTGCAAGCTTGAATGAAATCACAACTCTTACGGATCGAATCCTCGACGTTTACGGCCATATAGGTCGTGTAAAATGGAAGCACGCACCTTCATTTGACGTTTCGTTTCGAACCTAAAAGTAAGTAAAACTAACGAGAATGTTCGTGCTCGGCTCTCTGATTTGTTTTCGAGACCTATCGCGTATAATCGTAAAGATGTAAACCTTCCTTTATAATTAATCACTCTGTTGATAAAAACTGCATTATCCATGCAATCCTTTACTTAGTTTAAGAGAGCTAAGCGTACAAGAGCGGGAAGCGATTTTGTTTTCTGCTATGTGATGATAATGATTGATAATAGCCGTCATATTAGAGATATTAGTGACTAACCAGTAGTTCTTTCAAGAACTCCTTGTCCAACCGGTGCCATGGCGCTACCGCGCGGCCCCCTCTCATATGGTTCAAGCGCAAGAGTGTTTTTAAAATCGTACGCCTTTCTGGCCCACCCTGTATTATTAAAATGCTTGTATAAAATAAAAATCTTTTAATGCTTTCATAGAATTACGTAAAACAAATGCGTATTTGTTATTTAATATTTCAACACTGCAAAAACTTCTGCTTCAGTTATAATTAATTATTATTTGTATTTTCGCGCCTTTTGCCAAAACTGTCATTGTTTTACCTCAGAGCTCTAGCTTCTTGGATATTTGCTTAATACTTAAGTATTCTATTACATTATAGGGCGCATTTCGTATTCTCCACTACAGTATATTTTTAATCAGAGATTTATTATGTATTTTTTGTTTGTCAACGTATATTTTGTTGGTTACGCGTTGACGTTACCATTAAAATTGGGACAAATTAAAGTATTACTGCAGATTTGTATTTTCAGGTAGTCTCGGAGTCCCACATCAACATCACCCGCAAGGAGGATGCTCGGAACCATCCATTCAACCTACTCAGTAGAGTTAGCTTCAACTTGTAAATATTATTAGCATAGATTTATTACTTGTGTTGTAGTTATAACATTTGACAATAAAAGATTATTAAGGTGGACGTCTTTTTTATTTATTATAATGTTAAAAAAAACTCTTAAATAAAGTATGTGTGATAATTTGTACAATATATTTAATGTTTATAGATATTAGCAAAACGCTTTTTTATTTTAATAATTAAAATAGACGATTTTAAACAGAAATATGTAAATATTGATATATTTAAAATATTAATATAACAATTAAATAATTGAAACAATTAACAAATGAATTGTTTTATTGAAATCTGAATGTAGAAAATTATTTCGTAGAATTAATTAAATTCTTAGTACTGTTTAAAATAATTTACGAGAGACTATGCCACCGTTTTTTCTTTCCCTCTTTATATGAAACCTGCGATAAAAATAGTAAATACCAGTAAAAAACTTAGATTTTTAAAACATGTTGAATTCACTGCTACTTTCTAATATAGTAAAGTTATATAAATTTGACACGCTTTTGGCCATTTTTATTAAAATATGAAGTTAAGTAGGTTACCTATGTGTATTTGCCTTTTTGCGGAAAAAAAAAATTAAAAATGGCGGAATGTCAAAGTCAATCTGTCGATAAATAAGCAGAATGCAGATGTCACTTTTCTACAATTTCACGGTTGCGTGCTTTGTTTCTAATTTTACAAAATAGATAGTAAACGTAATATTTCATTTATTATTTTACGTTTTATTACCGAAATATAGAGTATGATATTTTTATAATATAATATAATAATAATACAATAAATTGAAACGTAGCCGTCCACGCGGATTTATAAGTTCATTGTAATGGAAAACCTTGATCAAAGTAACAATAAGAACGTTTCGCTTAGTTTAATTGCTGAATATGGCTCCGAGTCTGATTCTGAGGACACAAGGTCGAATGATAATCCTGGAAACGATGATTCTGATGCTGTGGAAATCAGCGAGATGGTGTTGAAGAATAACATTATCAATGCATGTGCTCACGGCCCTTTATCTGCAGGCGGTGATAATGATGTGGGAACTACTCGGCACATGATAATAGACAGCTCTGAGAGTGGTGTTGTAGAATATGATGTAACAGAATACAGAGATGTTGATAGTGATTCTGACTCTAGTTCCGATAGCTCTAGTGATAGTGATGTAGATTCGGTTAAGGATATTGAAGAAATCTCCAGCGGGTAAGTAGAATATTTTCCTACTAAATGATTTAAGTTAAATACCAATTGAGAATAGAGAACACTTACAATACATTATTATTCAAAATCAATAAATATGCAGCAGTTTTACCTCTCAGAATTATCTACTTTTATAATGATGAGGTATATGAAGTGTAGTATAAGGTTTAGTCGTATTTTTTGTCTGCGAATGATGTATAAGGCAAATAAGAGATATTCGGTATTTATGTATTAACGCCAATGCAGCATCTTTGTATATCTTAACTGTGTCACGGAGAAGTAAAGGCGATCGCCTGGCACCTGATTATTGTTTATTTTTTACCAAAACTAAGTTTAATGTCAAGGAAATTGGTAGTGTTGTTTTTTATAAAATATTTAGCTCCTGAAAAAGTTGTTCACATGCACACAAGCTTTGTGTATAAAAATAATAATAATTGAATACCAGTAGTTTGCCATACAATCCTTAGACCTTTTTATGTATCTGTGACATATTTATTATATGTGTAGCTGCATTTATATGTAAATACCAGATATTTTTAGGAGATGGCCAGCATTATATTAGATTTTCTTAGTAATATAAAAACTATCTTGTAAAATCTGTCAATCTATCTCTTACATGTTAATGTTTTAGCTATAAACAATTTATTTTTCTTAAAGTTGATGTAGTAGATTTTTAAATAAGATTGTGCCTGATTAGTTTATAAAGAATTACTTGTGAATATTGTCAATTACTTAATACATTTTTAAAGTAAACTTAATCATTTGCAAATATATCTAGTAATTATTATTGTCCTTTTTTTTTAAATGGTACCATACTGGAAAATCATAAATTTATTTTCAGAGATGAACTAGAAGGAAATAATCGCACAGGCAAGCTGGAGCCACCTAAAGTTCATGGTGAACTAGGTCTTGATGACTTGCCTCCTATTGAAGATCTTGCCATTAGCCTACCCGCTCAGGAAACTATTAAGATTGGAACCATTGCTAGCATAGTTGATAGATTAGGTAATTGTACATACGTTTAATTTATGGTTCTTTTGCATCAGCAAGTTTAACATATAAATCTAAATTTTTATTCATATAATATGCAATTCATTGAAACAAATCTTGGACAACAAAGTGGCTGGCACTTTGTTGCACAATGTTTTAATATATCTTTATACTGGTACATGAGTCATCAAATACTTCACATACTTATACAAAGTTGAATTAAAGATATGATGAATTTATAAACACCTATCTAGTTAAGTAAAAGGCCTAAATTTGTTACAGTTATTGTTCGTGCATTCCCAGAGACCCCAGCTGTGGACCTAGATAGCATTCTTTTTTTAGAAAATGGATCCAAAGCACTGGGGAAAGTGTTTGATGTTTTTGGACCAGTAAGACTTTTTTTCTATTTTGTAAAAAATATGTCAATGTTTCAGCTTCAAGTTTTGATAACCTTTAATTTTTAGTCAATATAATTGTTGAATAGCAAAATCTACTTTCTGTGTGTTCCGATATACACTGCGAGCACCATAAACTATAATGTCAATATTGTATTCTGTAAAGGTTCCTATTTCATCTGCTGTACTGGTTACAGTTTAAAACGGAACCCAGTGTAGTATACTAACATCCTCATTCAATTTTTCCATTTCTTTTTCAATTTTACAAAACCACGATTTTACAAACCCATAATTTTTTTAATAATATAATACTCTTAAGTTTAACTGTTAAATTTTTGAACAAGAGCCACTCTGTTTTTCATTGATCACACGATCAAAAGTACTGAGAGCACTGAAGCTAGAAAGGGCCAGGCTCATGGTTCAAAAATGGTGACTACTTATGACATCATATATTTCTGTATGGCACTGCAGCAGTATACTGGCAGTATATAATGAAACAATTTTATCAACAGTGTGAGCACTGAGCAGTGTTCATAAGTACTTTGGCACTTTAAAACTTATTGTTTACTGTCTTTGTTTTGATTTTTCATTCATTATTTTATTGAACATCAACCAACATCAATGTTGGTAACACACTAGAGATTACTTTAATGAAGCTTAGCTAACATATAAGTTCGAAATAATCTCTCTCAGTTTTAGTTTATCTATTCAACATATTATGTAATTTCAATTTAACAAGCTTACACCTAGGTACCTATACTGCGTTCAGTCTAAAAATGCATGCCCCTCCACTAATATCCGTTATTTTAGAGTGGGTTACGAGTTTGTTTGTTTGTGTATTTGAACGCGCTTATCTCAGGAAGTACTGGTCCGATTTGAAAAGTTCTTTCAGTGTTAGATAGCCCATTTATCGAGAAAGGCTATAGGATATAAATCATCAAGCTAAAATTTAATCTATTTATATGCCTAATTTTACGCGAACGAAGTCGCGGGCACAGCTAGTTTAAGATAAAAGAAAGAGCGCAATCGTGTGCTCACACATATAAGCTTTTCACAAAGTTGTGTTAAATATCAGAAGCAAACACGAATGGGTAAATTATATATACATAGGTCTGCTGGATTATTAGACTTATCTCTACTGGATTTTCGGAAACTCCAAAATATCCAAGAAAATGGAAAAATCTATGTATTTAGAGTATTTATTAAGATTAATACTAGTATAATAATATTTAATATTAAGTGACTCCCATATAATATACTCGTATTGATAAAAGTCGATACTACCTCAAAGAATACAAAAGAAATAGAAGTTTTTTATAATAAGATTTTTTTGTTAGACAATGTCACATTTCGGCGACCGCCTACCCCCTCCTAAAGTGTGACGTAATTTTTGGATGACCCATTACTTCAGCAATGAACCTTATTGTACTTTTTCACATCATCTGTAAACAAATAAACATTAATTTGTATAATAATTAAAATTTCATCTTAGCCCAAATACTTACATAAATTTTTAAGAAATAGGTAAAACGGCACGGGTCATGCTTGAATTAACCATGTTTCCGCCTAAAATAAGATACGAAAATATAAAGTTGAAAAATTTGTTTCTTTGTTTGCTTGAACGCGCTAATCTCAGGAACTACTGGTCCGATTTGAAAAACTCTTTCATTGTTAGAAAGCCAATTTATTGAGGAGGGCTATAGATTATATACCATCACGCTAAAATCGATTTTTTAAAACTAATTTTACCCTGATGAATTCGCGGGCACATTTAGTTCTATATACAATATGTTTTGTACATTCAAATTGCTAATTATAAGTAATTTAATGTGACTTAACACGTTTACACTTTGACATCATCCAATGCTTGTGTGTGTAAATCGTTTGGGGTGCCTTGATAAAAATGAATTTAATAAAAATGTAATGAATGTTTTATAGAAATAAATGTATGTATTCTGTAAATTTGTTGTTTGTTCATGTTTGATGAATCTCTTCGGGATTTTGTGATGTGTGACCTTTCACTTTTATATATAAGTTATGTGAAGCTGCTCTTGTGTGCCTTTAAAGATTTTTACTAGGCATATTTACTAGTATCATATAATTCCTGTCTGTTAAATTTTCTTACAAGAATATTTCCATGCCTTATTTATTTTATTAGGAGATCGTAGTCTAATCAGTGGCCGGCATTTGAGTCGATTGCTAAGTTAAGCAGTTCTTACTGCGACTTGGTAATAGATGGATAATCCACTGTAACTCTTTTTTTTCAAATATCCGACCTCCGTGTTTCGGAAGGCACTTAAAACACTGGGTCCTGATTAATGTCACTGAGTTATACTAGTCGTGAGATTTCTACTGTATCTATACTAGCTTATTCACATGCTCTTTAAGTAGCTAATCAATATGTATAAGAAATATTAAGATTTCTTTGATCAGGGATTCTGTATCGTTTTTCATGCATATCATTCTAGATAATACAATCATTTCAAGCATGAGTTCTTGTCATTTGGTTAAGTCTAACATTTAAAAAATCACAAATCTTATACTAATTTTATAAAAGTTTGTCAGGTTGTATCTCTGTATCTACTGAACGGATTTTGAAAATTCTTTTGAAAAGGTATCCTAAGGTATAGGCTACTTTTTATTTTGGAAAATTAATTTAGCTGGCCCGTTGGCGCAGTGGGCAATACCTGCCTTCTGCTCCGGGGGTCGTGGGTTCGATTCCCAGATTCCTCGAGTCTGGGTGTTTTATCCATATGTATATATATATATTTCTAAAAATATATATATATATATTTGTGTATAACAGGCGGCTGTTACCTATAACACAGGCATTAAGTTGTCTACCTTAGGAAAAGACGTCTTCGTATCGGAAGCACGAAAGCGCTCGCTCGCATGCATAATATACAGATTCAATTGTCTTTTTAACAGCGGCGATTTCCTGGCCTTCTGGTCGTCCAGATGTCCATGGGCGCCGGTAGGCACTTCGGTGCCTGCTGCCTGCTCGTTTGCCCCCTTGTAAAATAAAAATAAAATGTTTGTATAGTATATCTTGAGTGTTAAAAGACTGACTGTTTTTTATAACATATGTGGACCGGACAGGAGAAGACAAGCTAGAGATAGAGAAAAGTGGAGGATATTGGTGGAGGCCTACGCCTAAGAGGTGACTTCCACAAATTAGTTTAAGTTAATAGTTAATAAACACAATTATTAATTATGCATTTAAAAACAAATGAATGTAATTTTATAAAGATTATGCATATAATTTCGGTAGAATAAAAACTGTTTTTATTTTATTTTTATTTATATTTTATAACACTATAGACTAATTTTTATACTAATATTATAAAGAGGTAAATTTTGTGACTTTGTATGTGACAACTTGTATAATATATAAAATCTACCGTACAAGCCATTGCCACCCTACTCCTCCTTAGCCGCTGCACTGATTGGGATCAATTTTGTTGAGTATATTCCAAAGAGTCCGTAGATGGTTTTAAAAGACAATTAGATCCGGTACGTGGTGCTGCTGTCGGAATGAACTCCAAATGAAATATGTTTCTCGGTTAAACTCAAAAACAGCTGGGCCTATTTGACTTCTGTCTATTTTTATCGCATTATTACAGAGAAGGCATAAAAGAAACAAAAGAAAGAACTCAAATGAATACTTTCAAAATATAAGAAATGCAGAGTTTCCTATTCGGAATACTTCCAATAGATGACATTACTCCTAGACCTTTCGTCCAATCGTAAATCGGACAGGACATCGTCTGCCTGTTTCGCTATTTTAGTTATATTTTTTAATGTATCAAGCGAAGTTAAAGGCAAAATTGTATAGTTTAGGATTCGCGTCGAAATGAGGACTTTAAAATGTCTTGATTCGAAAAGATAACCGATTGCCATCTGACGTCATCCTCGGAACCCCCACGATCTCTACAACCTTACGACAAACACCACAAAGTGGCATTAATCGGGTCCCACTGTTTTACGTGCCTTCCGAAACACGGAGAATGTCGGATATCAATTATAAACCAGTGCTAGAATGGGTCACCCATCTATCACAACTTAACTTAGCGATCGACTCAAACACCAACCTCTTACTAGGCCACGACATCCTCTAAGTGGAAAATAATATAAATTAAATTAATAGAAGCATTATGCGAGTCCAGGTTACAAAATTAATTGATATAAAACTAAGTTTTTTACGTGTGCGTTTTAGTCTTATTTCAGTGTTGTGTAGAGACTAGAGAAATTTAGAAACACTTTAAGCTAAGGATGTTTAAGCCTATCTCTTTGAAGCGATCGGCAGGTAATTTAGCAATTAGAGGTAGCGCCATGCTTGTAGCCGAATTGGGCCTGCGCGTCCGGGTACCAGTACCTCTTTCTCACATGAGATACGTTAAATCGATAAACCGAAAATATCGTTTCATATGTGTTAAGGAGTTCTAGTGTCTAACAATCTACTAAGAGAGTATTTTGAACGGATTTTTATATATGATTTAAGATAAAAATACTATTTTGAATTAGTTTAGGGGAGTTTTCCATAATGACAAGTAATTGAAGTTATTATTGGAATAAAATAGTCATCCTATGTCTCCTATTATTACAACAAATAGGAGACATTGTTGATTAAACAAAGTCGAGTTTCTCTCATTCACCTCATAGGTCATAACCTAGACTCGATTAACCTTTTCATTGCGATGGCTTACATAGGAAGTGAATAAACAATAATTTTTATGGATATTATATTAAAAATGCAGATGCATTTTTCTGGAAAGAAATATGTATAAGGAAATAAATAAATAAATATATAGGGCTATATGACACACCGACGTCTGTTCCTAAGGTAGACAACTTAATGCATGTGTTATAGGTAACAGCCGCCTGTTATACACAAATATTTTTTTCTTTGTAACCCAAGTATAAGGAAAATCCGATATCTGTAAATATGTTGTTGCATCAGTGTCTGTTTGTATTTATGTTTTTCCGTCAAGACCCTTTTTCTCAGAAACGCGTATATAAACTTGAAATTAATATCATATACTTATATGATCCTTTGAAACTATAAAATAATCAACCCAAGTATACGTAATTAAAAGATATGGTCATTTATGTCGCATTTTGGTATGTTTTACTAGTACATTCTAAAAGGAGAAAACCTTTAGGGTACTTCCAGTTGACCTAGAATCATGAAATTAGGCCAGAAGCTATATCTTGAAGTACAAGTAGAGGAAAAAATTGTGAAAACCGTAAATTTGTAGTTACATCACAAGAAAACTTGCGATCACTTTGTCAAATTAAAAGAAAGCTAATGAAAAGTAGAAATCTTAAAATAGCCTGGTACGGTATTACGTGATGATACGGGTCCCTTAGTGCGCAGTAATAACGTTCCGAAATATTTTCGTGACACTTATCTGGCTAATTTTACGCGGACGAAATTGCGGGCACAGCTATTAATGCTAGTTTGTTAATAGTTGGTTATTAACAAGGCCATCATGGCTTTTTTGATGACTTGTACCTCGTTATCTTAATAAATGTTTGTTGTAAGTTTATTTCATGAATCCATTAATTCATATAACTAGACCCTAGAATTGTACATTTTACGTGAGCATTTGTGTTTAAAAAGAGAAAAGAATTTCAAATGATAAAGCTGTTTCTCTACTGAAGAATATAAGCTAACTGAGACAAAATTCATTACGTGTTAAAAAGCAATAGACGGATCACAATTTATCAAGGACCCCAAACTGTCGAAGGTTGACAAGTCCCGTATAATAAATTAGGGATCGTTTGTAGGCGGAGTGGCCTTCTGAGAGTCGGCGGACGATACTTTCGATACAACGTCGGAAATCGTTGAAGCTTGTCATCTTGCTATGAATGTATTACGTTTGTTCTTTGTCCCTACATCGACAAGTATTCTTCGGAATATAAAAATTAAGTATTTTTAGTACATTGACAAAAATCTAGGAGGCAGTTAATTTGAGTGAATTCTGACGTCCATAGACATAATATACATAATCAACCAACTGAAGCACTTCAATGGCACATGACTCGATAATAAACTTGTACATGTTGGTGGTTGTTTTTGTAAATAGTTATAAATAGTTATATTTCATTTTATTGTTATACATTCATGTACTATATCAACCATATTTAATTTAAGGTAGTAGAAGGCAAGACGTATATCGTTAACTTATAACAAATACGGGCATGGAAACATTGGGATACAAACTTTACTATTGCCGGTTTTCTGAAACATATCAATCATTGTTCGCTAAATCTTCCTAAAACTCGAAAACCGCTGGATGGATTTAAACTCTTTTTGCTAACCGACTTCAAAAAAGGAGGTTATAAATTTGATGCGTATTTTTTTATGATTGTTACCGCAGAACTTTCGACAACATCACTAAATCGTATGAAAGTACTATTTATTTTTTGCTTTTTTGTCATAGAGCACAAAAGATCCAACAGGGTTGAGGTCCATACGAAATGTGGGCCCCCACTAATTATAATAACATTGCCATTGTTTGTAGAAGAGTCTTCTTCAGACTGTTATTTAGATAAAGTGTTCCAAAACTCCACGGTTTTACACAGATTCTTCTTACTACCGAACCGCTCACTGCTGCGAGCGGCTGGACTCTTCCGTCATAGATATTCCACCATCTTCAGATTCACTGATTCCTTTCTTAAACGCTCGTTTAAGGCAAGTAAAAGCTTACTTAATTAAAGGCTGAGGCGATTAAAGGCAAAAACAAATGAAGGCTAAAGCAAGTAAAAGCAAAGGCACGTAAAGGCTAAAGCAAGTAAAAGCTTATATAAGTAAAGGCTAAGGTAAGGAAATGCCGCCTGTGTTAAAGCTATTATTATATATTCTGATTCCAGACTAAACGCAATGCAAGCAGCGAGCCTCCAATTTGTTGGCTGATATTTCATTTACGTCACACTAGTAGCGTTGTGGAAAAATGTACACGTTTTTTTTCTTTACTGCAGATTTACCTTTCTCGACTGACGTCAAAAAATAGACTAGGTTCTCAATTCGACTGTACTTTTTGTTTTTTTTTTGTTACTGTTCTGTGTTTTTGTTTGTTACGTCCGAACTTTCGACTGGGTGAATCCATTTTGATGATTCTTCTTTTATTTGTCCAATTCTGTCAATGTAAAGTCCGTTTTTTTGTTAAAATCTTTAATTTATTTATACTAATATATAAAGCTGAAGAGTTTGTTTGTTTACTTGAACGCGATTATCTCAGGATCTGCTGATCCGATTTGATAAATTCATTCAGTTTTAGATGGCCCATTTATCGAGGAAGGCTATAGGTCATACATCACGCTATTATTGAATCTATTTTTTTTATTTAATTTTACACACACGGAGACGTGGGCACAGTTAGTTATTAATAATGTGTATTCTCATTTCTTACAGTGATGTTACCCGCAAAGTACGGTAACTATCCTACAAGGCAACACAAATATACATACGTGCAAACAATTAAACCCCGGACCTATAAGTTAGAAGTTCGTAAACATATACTATACAGTACTTCACTCCACTACACGTTTGATATTGACTTTGTGATTGTCGGAAGTATTATGATATAAATAATATAAAAATAGCTTCCAAAATGAAAATTCTTGAGGTTCAGAAGTTTACCTGTATAACTGCGACATTTTAAAAAAAGTTCTTTGTCGTCGAATTTCGAAAATTGTAATGTTTTAAATCATAAAATTGTTATATATTGAGCAATTCAAAAAATAAAAAAAAGAGAAAAATTAGATTACCACTGTTTGTCCCACTGTTTATTTTTTTTTAAATCTCCGCCACTTTACGTTTGAACCTCTCAATTATATCTAATTAAATATCTTAGTCCATAATTTATATATTTACAAAAATGTTGGTCAACCCTGGCAAACAATATATATACCTGATTATCAGGGGTGTTGTGGGAAGGTATTGTGGGTAGAATACCAATTATTCTAAAGCCGCCACCGAGCCGACTCGCCTTGTAGAAGTGGGCAACGAGATGTGCGGCAAATATGAGAAGTTGGCGGCCGATAGCGTTGGCGCCTCCGCGACCACCCCCAACGCGGATATTGCTAACAGGTACATGACACAATGAGAATGGACCTAAGAACACAACAAATTTCGAATAATTCTACTAACTTTGGAAGCAACAAAAGGTCAAGAACAACGATTTTCATCCACTACATATGTGACTAATACATTTTTAATACTTTGCGCCGAGGCAATGTAATAACCAATGAGGTTAATCCGAGGTGCGATAATTGCTTGTTGAAAATTTTATCAATACATTTTTAAATATTTGTATATAAACACAATTAAAAAAAACATAAATTAGCGTTACACTAGCAGAAGGGCGATACTCAAGCAACCAGTGGTTAGACAGTTCAGGTTTAAGAGAGAGGAATAATTCTCAAGCAATTGCAGCAGCAATTTTTATCCGACCCTTGATAAAACAATTGATTAATAGAAGAGTAGACTCAAAACCTTTAGGTGCTTGGTTAGCTCTCTAACTCCAGAAGAAAGAAAGATGGGTTAATATCGTTTAATCCTTTCATATAAGAACAAGGAGGAGTCCTTGTTCTTCCTAGCGCTATCCCGGCCTAGTAGTACGGGTACTACTAATACTACTACTACGTAATCTAAGTGGACTCTGGGGTCCACTTAGATTGCAGAGGATGTGGCTGTGGAGCGAGTTAAGATGACCGATTGCCATCTGGCGTCATCCTCGGAACCCCCACATCCACACGACTAATGTCACTGAATGACATTATTCGGGTTCCACTGTTTTACGTGCCTTTCGGGACACGGAGGAGGTCGGATATTAAATATAAACCAGTGTTAGGATGACTGACTTAGCTATCACCCGGTCGCAGCAATAGCAGCTTCACCTGGTGATTGACTCAAATGCTGACCACTGATTAGGCCACGACCTCCTCTTTCTTCTCTTAATCCTTTCTTATCTGTTTATATAAACAGAGCTCGGATTGTAAACATAAATCTCTAGTTGTTTGTTCTCGTTTGGATATGTCGATAATATTTGATAAACTTTCTTCCACCTTAAATGGAAATTTATGATATTCCCATAATCTTCGAGTGGATTGGTGACAATCACAGGACTGCGAAGCGATCTCATTAAAATTGTTCCTCTCTTCGGATTTTTTCATTGGTTCAAGATTTTTCATCACACCCCGTTTTATTATCATGTCAGAGTTTTTCATCACGTCAGGATTTCTCATCACCTCTAAATTTTCTATCATGTCTGGATTTCTCATCACGTTGGACTTATTTTTTTATCACATCAACAGGTGAGACACTAAGATCATTGGCTCACAAAAGTTCTCGCCGGCTAAAATAAGCAGTAAGTTTTTTGCTAGTAGATAGTATATAGCCAGATGAACCTGGTCATAATAATTTATTATTGAAGTCATCAGAAATTCATACCTAGTGAAATTCAATCCTTTTCCACAGCAATGTGATCTACATGGAAAGATGTCCATGGGCGCCGGTAGGTACTTCGGTGCCTGCTGCCTGCTCGTCTGCCCCCTTGTAACATAAAAAAAAAGAAACTTCGCAAGGTAGCCGGTTCAAACGCCGAGGAAATAAGTATATGACAAGGATATAATAGGAAGATAAAGAGTTTTTTTCTTCGTTTGAACGCGCTAATCTATGAAATTACTGGTCCGATTTGAGAAATTCTTTCAGTGCTAGATAGCCCACTTATCAAGGAAGACTATAGGCTATATACCAGCACGCTAAAATTGAACCTATTTTTTGGGCGAAGTCACTGGCACTAGCTGTTCCTGCGAGTATGTGTTGTATATAATTATTTTAAATAACAACAACGGTCACGTTAATTTCAAGAATAGACGGAGTTCCCAGTAATAGCAACAGTACTTATGATTGTAATTGCTTAAAATTTTGATTTATTATTTATTTTATTGCTTAATCTATCAATATTTTAATTAAATGACAAAGGAAAAGATTTACAATCCATTAGCTAAGCTTGAGTCAGGAGTAGCTACGATGATAGCCCTGATATCGGAAATGCCATGGCATGGGTCTCACTGGATATCTCGTCACAGGTTACCCAAGTGAGATATCCTGGAATACATAAAAAAATCAAGACGTTTCCTTCCATGTTGTAATAGAAGACTATTGCAATGAGCGCACAGTGAGTCATTACTGTACGAGTGTTATATTGGTGCCCGAGCAAAGGTGAGAGCACTAAATTAACACAAGTGCATAATTTACTTTTCTATAAACTATATCACTGTCTATTTCCAGTTTTAAAACTGTTCTTGCTAAATATGTAGTATCAAAGTTTTACAATGTTATAGAACGCGCGACATTTTTTTTAAATTTATTCGGTCGAATTTTAATTTCAGCCAGTATCTACATGCTCTAACGCATACAGTTTTGGTTCTAAGCACAAAAGGCGTCCTTTCTGATCGGTTATATAGTGATACTGCTTAAGTGATTCTGTGTCTAATTTACTAGTTGTTAGATATATTGACAATTATGTTGTTTCATCATTCGCTAATGTACCATTATTTGATCTAGTCATTTTCACTTTAGGCAATCCTTGCTCGCTACGAAGCGATGTCGCGTTCCTGTTCCCGCCGCGATACCGGACCGGACTCCGGGCGGGTTCGAAACTAGTCGGGAAATCCCGATGTAACATACGCGTGAGTTAAAAGTCAAAAGTTAAAAACCGTTTTTATAATTAGTATGAATTCCGCTCACGAAAGTCTAAGTTCTTTCAGATATAGTTATAAAGCAAGCTGTGTTCCAGCATATCAGAGTACTCTTTGTTATAGAATATAGTTTTTGTAGTTGTTACCAGTTTAATTAATTAAAAAAAAAACAATACACACTCAGCACTAACAAAAAAAATCCAATAGACAGTATTACCTGTTTTTAGAAAGCGGTTAAATTACATGATTTTCAAAATAATAGTCAATTAAGTAGAGTGGAGTAAGTGTTTTAAGTTACAACCAAGTTGGTTGTGTTTGGATACGCCGAAACACAAAAGGGGACGATGACGAGTGGGGACAGGTTCTTTTTGCGTATGAATGAATGCAAAGATGGAAGGCAGCGAGTATGGAGACGCTTATAGAGAATAATTTTGAAAATCTACTAAAATCTACTAATATGGCGACGATTCAGTTATGATTTATAGAGGGTAAGGTATAGAGAGTATAGAGGGTATAGGCTATCGCTCAGTTGGCGGGAATTCAAAATTGATTGTACTCTGACACAAAATCTACAATTTTCAACTATTTCATCATATATAATGAAAGAAATTACGAAAAAAAGTGCATTTTGTTTAGTTTAGTTTCTTTTTCATCAAACTTTAAGTATGGTGTTGCAAATTAACTTTAAAACATGTTAATTTAAGAGTCGTTTTATGTTTAATTATTATTTGTTTAAAACTAAAACTAATTATTTTATATGATCCCTTTTTTATGTTCCGCTAGTTCTGCCCGTGTGTTTATTATTATTTTTATAGTTTTGCCCTACGAACAGGTTGACAAATTTCTCTATCCCAATATACGTAGCCGCTCTAAAAGCATTTAATTAACATATTTTATATAAAAAATTAATAAGAAAACTTTCCAAGAACGTGGTTTAGAAAAGAAAATAATACGGTATAATTTAATTATCCCTCTTCAGATAATTAGGTACGATATTATGTTTTTATAAAAGATATAGGTATATTCAAGGTTAAAAGCGGCCATGTTGTTTTGTACCTAAGAAAAATGTAATTGCGTAAGAAAATTCTTAGAAAATGATAATTTTAAAGGCATTAAGTACAAATGTAATATTTTATTGACACTGATGGCAAGAATTTACCGTTCAAAAATTATTTTTATTTTTTATAAAAACTGAAATGTGCTTTTTATCACATATATATGGTAATCCCATGATGACAAAGCCCAAAATATAATATTTGGATGAGTTTACCTCATTAACAGTTTTGATTCGATTTCTACTAAACTTTTAACACAGATTAATGAAGGATTTAATTGCTTTGATTGCGTTATGAACCAACTGGTTTATATTTGATATCCGACCTCCTCCGTGATTCGGAAGGCACGTGAAACTGTGGGACCCGATTAATGTCACTTTGTGATATTAGTCGTAAGGTTGTAGAGATCGTGGGGGTGCGAGGATGACAGTCCCATAGCCACATCCTCTAGAATCTAAGCGGACCCTGGTATTTAACGGGGATAACGCTAGGAAGAAGAAGAAGAACTTATAAGGAGTTACTTTGATTATTTTTTGCATTATAAAGGCTCTGAAACTATTAGACCGACTTAAAAAATGCTTTCACTATTATAATCCTACAATATCCCTCATGAACATAGGCAATACAATATTTTCAAAAAAGTTAGTGATCTGTATGAAAATTTCGATAATATAAATATCCATGCGAATCCGGGCGAGCTGCTAGTATTTAAATAAAAAGTAAACCGCCTGTTCGGAAATATGTTCGATGTTATTAAACTCAGCTATTCGAATTGTCGACATTGAATGTATTTGTTGGAATCTGCAGTTGCCTGCTTCGGTATTTCCGAACGGATACGACTTAGGGACCTTCAAGAAAAGAGCATACTCATTTCTCAAAGGTCGGCAGAGAAAAGGCCCTCTTGTGTTGCCGTTGTCCATGGGCGTTCGTAGTCACTTATGTGAATGTAGCCTGCTCGTTTCCCCCTTGTTATTAGTTAAGTTTATATTGTAACAAACTTATATATGCTAGCGACTCGTCGTTGAAATTTTCCATAGCATTGAAACAATCTTCAGTGGTTTTACTACGCTATTTGCCGAATTGATTGTAAAATGTCTCGTAAAAATGTTAAATAAATATAAAAAGTAGGTAACTTCTTATTGTTTAAATCAAATGAAAAATAATTTATTTGGCACACAAGATTAAAAGAACAAGAAACAGACCCTAATTCTAAAACTACTTAAAAATAAAAGGTAAAAACGTAATGAGATAGGGTCGTTTGGCCAAAAAGGACTACGCCTCAGCTTGTATGCAGCATTCTATTGAGCACCGCAGCTGTCCCATGAAATATTAAATTTACATGGCACGTCAGTGAAAAATTTAAGTCCAAATCTTATGTATTTAGAGTAAGTAGTCTGAAGTAGTACCAAAGCTACATTTTTTCTATTTTCAAATAATGTTTCATCTTTTCCTTTTAAACCTTCACTGAAGTAATGGGAATGACACAAAAGAAACATAATTTAAATCCGTCCAGGGGTCTTCGAGTTTGACTAAGGAACAATTATTGATTTTTGTATATATCCATATCAGCGGACAGCGGACATAGTATATATCCATATTGTATGTATACATATCAGCGGACCCGGCAAAGGTTGTCCTGTCCGAACGTTGGGTTACTTACTATTTACTTTATTCTATTAGAAAGAAAGAAAGAAGAAAGAAACATTATACCCCATCCCATTATTGATACATATCCTGTAACATTATTCCCCATCCCCGTTTCCGATCCCGTTCCCGTTCCCATTACCGTTCCTGTTTCGTTCCATTTCCTTTTCGCTTCCGCTTTGCGCATTCCTAGGTTGTTTACTGTTTAGTTACTTGTCCAGTTGGTCACTTTTATATACAATACTAGCTGTTTCCCGCAACTTTGTCCGCGCAAACACTTCCAAGAGCCCTAAGACCTGCTTCATCTGGTCCTATGGAAAAACCCTGTCTACTTATTATAAACTACCATCTTGCGTACGTCTCGCTGTTTTCGAGATTTCGTGATACATGAACGTTTCGCTTTTATAAATATAGATTAGCACTACTTTTAAAATATGCCTTATATAGTCATTACCATGCCTGTTAAGCATTTTTTAAAGCCTGTGCTAGAAGTAATCACGACGACGATAGTCAAGCTTGATCAGGATTTGGAGCAAGCGCACCTTTCGGAATGAATTCTGTCTTTTACCATTGAACTATCAAGGCTTTAAAATGGACTTTACGATCAAAAAATATTCTTGCAGGATGCAAGGCCCCTCTAAAACACATCTTTTTTGCGGTTGGTTGTTCACACTTGATAAAGACATTGAAAAATTCCATAAAAGCTTCTTTGAGTAAAATCCCAGGCAGTTTGCACATGGCAAATAATCTGTTAATTTTTGTTTCCTCATGGGTTTTGTAACTTCTACCGAATTTTGAATAAAATTTCCTTTTTTTCTATAATAAAAGTTCTTTTCTCTCACGACTTTTTTTGGATGTCGATAAAATTTTCCGAACTTCAGGTTCATAAACATGATGTCATGATAAATGTCTGGCAAAGTTTAAAACAAGACCTTCACAAAAAAAGCAGTAGTCCTTACCTCGAATAACAGTTTTGCTTTTGGATTGTTGATGTGGTATTATAATATCATCATCGTATCATCCTCTTCTTGGATATGATTATTAATGCTTAAAGTCGCACTATCTCCCGAAACAGCATAATTCGTTTTATGCGTCGATATGAACGCCGGAATTACTTATTTCACTTCAAATACTATTATTACAGGTTATTGAAGTTTCTACATTCAAAGTCTGCTCAATGTTTTCGCCGGAGAATAGCTTAAGTCGCGTTCAAGCGAACAAAGAAACAAACTCTTCAGCTTTATATATTGTTATAGATACATATAAGAATAAGAATAAGAAAAATTTTATTAAGTAATAAAGCACTGCATATTTATAAGACACTGTACACACACATGTAAAATAATGAGATTCCACTTAATTTATTACCGAATATTCTATATATATAAGATGTTATGCAGTGCAATATACCTAAAAGGAAACCTACTCAGTAAAATTTACTGATTTCCAGTAGGTGCCTTATGCAGTGTTCAATTTCATACAGTGAGATATACCTCAAATCGGTTACACACGAGTGTAAATACAACAACGTGTAACGAACCTAAAGTTTAAATTTTTAAACATATGCTTGACCTTTAAATCCCTGCCTTCTTTCATAGTAAACTCAGTCGGTAATCGAATCTGGAACTTTTCATCTACATGGTACACTGTACGGAGCTAGACTGGAGAGGTGGTTAGAACCGATTAGCTAATGTGATATGAATGAGGCGCGGAGTCGAGTTTCGGCGAACGTTCGTGGTTACACAAAGAAAAGACTAGCAAGTTCGTACGAATATGATTATCCATAAATTTTTAATTACAGGAAGATTTTATTATTTTTTCAACGAGTTAAGAATTAATAATAATTGTTTAGTTTACTGCCATTTATATACGAAGATCTTCGTACGTACAGATAACACGCGAGTTTTCGTGCAATAACATAGGGAAATTTGCCCTTGCAAAAAAATGTTGCTACACGTGATAAATATAAGTTTGCGCTTCGGAATTTAACGCTTCCGTTATGCGTTATTATGATAAAATAATGTTTAATGTAACAATATAAATTTTATCACCCGTGAGTCGTCCTGACTCTATCAATCTTAATAACGTTACGTTCTTCATCAATAGGCTAACGATAAATTTTTATCGCGATAACACGAACATTCGCCGCCAGTGTGGCCGTTGGGTTATGTAAAGATTTCTAGCATTGTCGAGCTAAAGAACAAAAATACATTTAATAATTTTCAAATGAAATCGTTATTTTTATGTTAACGTTGATACTGAAATTCAATATTGTATACCAAGTTATAGTCTATGATTTCAATATATATTTTTAATATATTAAACTGAAGAGTTTGTCTGTTTGCTTGAACGCGCTTATCTCAGAAACTACTGATCTGATTCGAATAATTCTTTCAGTGTTAGATAGCCCTTTTATAGAGGAAGGCTATAGGCTATATTTATCTACGCTAAATTTTAATCTATTTTTTTTACCTACTTTTACGCAAATGAAGTCGAGGATACAGCTGGTGCATTATATGTATTAGTTTATAATGGCTATTTTATAGTCTTAGCAGATGATGGTTTACTTAAAAATTGTCCTGAAATAATAAGATACACCCAAACGTAGAGCCCCCAAGTGGGTTTAATTTTTAAATTAAGCCGTGTTTTTTTATAAAAAAAAAAGGAATACTGGGAAATTTCTAAGTATGCCTTTTCACCAGTAGATTTCTTGCTTGTGCTAGAAATGGACACTACGAGATGGCAATCGGTTATCTTAACTCACCCCACAGCCACATCCTCTACAATCTAAGCGGACCCTGGTATTTAACCGGGTTAACTCTAAGAAGAAGAAGAGGCGAACTTTACACACAGAATGCTTCGCTCCTTATTTAATATACCTATTGATAAAACGTAAGTACTTTGTATTACATTGTACAATTTATAAAAATGTAGTAATTCAGCCAACCATTCCATAGGATGTGATAAGCCATTGGGCACGGAAGTTCAGCCCGTCGCTATCATTGACTGTCCCACCAGTCTCCAGTCCAGTTTGGCTTTGCAAATACCCTTGGTCTGATAAAGTTGCTTATGTATCTAAATAACGGTCTATGATGTGAATAACTTACATCTAAACTAGGCGTTATACTTATTAGAATTCTGTACCTCCCTAGGAAAAAGGGTCCTTATAGGATCACTTCGTTGTCCGTCTGTCCGTCAACACATTTATCTCATAAATGCATAGATCTATTAAGTTGAAATGAATACCAGTTAGAATGCAACATCTGTTTGGATACGGCAAGGGATGCTGTTGTTAGCATGTGTGGGCATCTCTTCTGGTAAGTTTCATATATTAATGTAGGTAAACAATACAACAATGAACTACAGTACTCAACAATTGATTGAACTAGCAATAGCTATCCTTCAATCAAGTCTTATGCATGTTGAGTATAGAGGTATATGCTGCCAATAAATGAATCAAATATATAAAATATTTGTTTCTATGTGTCTTCTTGTTTACCTTCAGTATTTGTTTGATGCAAATTAAACTGAGATGTAAAGGATACTTATATTTAGAGCTACCTGATGGTAGAAGTCCCTCTATCCTACAGAAAAACACATTTAAACATTGCTATTTGCATAAATTTGCAGTCCTGATGGTTTGTAGGATGCCCAGACCACTTAAGTGAGTTTAGGCATATTTTATATTTGCAAGCATATAATAGCTGCTTACCTTTAAGGAGTTTATTTACATAAAAAAGGAGCCCATAGAGCTTTACAGTCAAAAAAAAAATCCACACCCAGGCTATTTTTATGCAGGAAAGTTTGCAATTATCTTCGGGCAAGTATGAAATAATCATATTTTATCATCGCCGACAACGTAGCTTTAGAGCCTTTGGGCCGATTATTAAATAAATAAATAAATAAAAATAAAACATGAGGCAGAGGACCTCGGGATATCGACAAGAAACTAAATCCCTTTCGATAGCGCTAAATACATAAAATTATAAATCCTACATGTATGACTGTGTCATGCCGGAGCCAGACATAGCTTAAAATGTTTGCACATTTTTGTCCTTGAACACTACAAAGTTCTACAAGATTTTGCGCAGCTACTCAAAGTCCCCGGCCACACTACATGATCATTCAAATGAAGCTATGTTTGACTCCAGCAGCAGAAGAGTCCCTCAAGTAAGCCTCTAACGGCCGCGCCTCCCAATATTAATATTATATACGTATACATTACAAAAAATATCAACGAATTAAAAATCAAAAAATCTGATATAAACAAACTTTTGATAAAAATACTTCATAAACACCTAATAACGTTGCAGTTGAAGAAAAACGAAGACAACAACATTAAAGAGAAAGGTAGTCCGTATAGTATAGCTAATTATAATAAAGATTGGTTTGACTTTGACTTTGACGATGTCATTAAAAAACTAATCGCGGACATTAACATAAATACCAATGTTAATAATACTCTGGTACCGCTAGAACCATCAACTAGAAATACTGGCTAGATTGCATGATTTGCAAGTGGCTAATAAACTAGTAAAATTTTAAAAGTAATGAAAAATATGGTGGTTTATTTATTTTAATTCATTCTTTTTATTTTAACTAATTTAGTCAGTTAAGTGAACCTACCTGTTAACTCCTTGTTATAAAAAAAACACAAAGCAGTCACGGAGTGTAAACTTAAAGTTTAAACATCGGCATAAAGTAGCGAAAATGCTGGTTCAGTTTGTGAGAGTTCCCAAGTAGCCTAAGTCCCTGTAGCCGTCGCTACATGACAAGATGGCTCATGTGAGAAAGAGGTACTGGTACCCGGACGCGCCGGCCCGATTCGGCTACAAGCATGGCGCTACCTCTAATTACAGTCTGCCCGTAAGGTGGTCCCCCCCGTAGCATTTCGAAACTATTAAACGTAGAGACTTAAAATTTTCCATGTTGATAGAACATGCTAAAAACTCATTAAGAAAATTGTTTTCGAACGAAATCGGTCAACAACTTTTGAAGTCATTTAACAAACACGTTTATAGCGTATCAGATACGGAACCCTCATATATAAGCGTGTCTTGACACGATCTTGGCCATTTTTTTAATGAGTAACTCCAAGTACGCATAAAACAAGTCTTTTGATACAATGAATGTAATTTACCTTATATCTTATAGTATCTGCTAAATTTTGAAAAAAAAAGTCTATGACGACGATATGAAAGTATAAAAACATATGTACTTTATAAGCAAACACCATCCATTTTAACAATAAACTCATAAAATAAGCTATTTGACATTAAAAAATATATAATAATATCTATAAAATTGTAGTTCTTACGGTGATGTAGTATTTAATAGACTAAATAATTTATCCGATTCTAATTGCATAAATGCTGAATTTTTCGTTGGCCATAATTTATTGCTTAAAACGTATCACTTTAAATTGCATCCAAGTAACAATAAACACCATTTAATTTTGCGAAAATAATTCGTTTTATCGCATGAAAACCGTCAAATTCAAATAAAACTGATTTTATTGCAAAGGATACATTTGTTGTTATGCTAACCGGGCAAAAATACAATTATTCCGACTCTCAATTTTTATCATATTTTATCAACAAAATTCACGGAGCCCTCCCATATCCTCCATAATCGGTTTTAAATAGCTTTCCTTGTAAATCGATATTGAACAGATTTATTGACTACTGATATTTACAAATCGATAAAGCTTGAAGTCGTACAAGTTAAATGACAGATGCGTTATATTTATTATGTGGAAACTAAGAAAAAAATGTGGGTACTTATAAAAAATTGAAATTATTGAACAGCTACACGTGTGAATGTCCCACCGGATTTGTTGGCGACCAATGCAACAATGTAGCAACAGTGAGTATTAAAAATTTTTTTTTTTAAATTTCTTATCAAAGTTTAGGCAGTAGGTATAATGCATGTGGTGACCATTTAATTAAGAACGAATATCTGTAAGGAAGTTTTTTGTCCTTTTGCCAAAAACCTTATTGCGAGTTGTTTATATGATTTACTCTTGGTATCGCAAAACTTTTAATTCATTCATTTGTATATACGATATAATTGGTGCATGTTCATTTATATGTAGATAAACTGTGCACATTAAAGTTAAAATATTGTTGCAACTCAGTGGTTGACCATATTGCCATATAATTAATAAAGCTGATTACTTTATTTTTTTATTGGAATTTCAATAGAGCACACTCTGTAACTAGGTCTACTATCCTGTAGGAGGAGGTCGTGGCCTAATCAGTGGTCGGCATTTAAGTCGATCGCTAAGTTAAGTTGCTCTGGTTGCGACCGGGTGAAATGAGGTGGAAGTACGGAATGCTGTTAAATGTGTCCAGGGCTATACACTTAGCTCCTTGAGACCATAAAAAACGAATGTGCGACCAAGTGTTGTGTATTATTTTTAACACTTACAAGATGCAGCTTCAAAGTAGTACGGTCCAAGCAAAGTAAAATGTGTGGTCACTATGTTTATACGTCAAGTAATATTAGTTTATTGATGGTTCATGACAAGTGATCTTAGAAGCGTCCATGAACAACGTAGGCGTACTTGGAAAAATAACAGTCATAACTACAAATGACAAAGCATTACAATTGTAATTAGAGCAAGATGAATTATATGGTGTATTCAGATCTACAACGACTATTTTTTGTTATATGTAACATAATGGCGGTATCTGACGGGACGTTTTTTTCGAAGGTGATATTATTAAATAAATAAATAAATATACAGGTTCCTAAGGTAGATAACTTAATGAATTTGGTATAGGTAACAGACGCCTGTAATACACAAATATATTTATTTTTTTGCGCTGTTAAAAAAAAAACTGTTAAAAACCTCATTTTGTTGCTTTTGCTTATGGCAACCATATTAGCTATTTGCGGGGATGCAGCCGGACGGCTCAAAAACAAAGAAAAATTACTTATAATTTATTAATTACTAACAAATTACGTATAAAGATTGATATACGATTGATCGTGAAGCTATTTACACAGGCTTTTAGGTATTTTATAGTTGTAGTCTTACATAACATGTACAAATTTTTGCGTGACTTGTAACTTTCAGTAGACGACGATATTTGTTGAAATTTTGTAATGGTCATAACATTATAGTTAAAGTATTCTGTGCTCGTAACATAACGTATATCATGACCGATGTACGTTAGTGTTCCGTAACAGGCTTGTTATTTCTGAGACAATTCCTATTTTTGTATTGGACAATTAGCTTCGTTCCTGTTTCAACGAAATTCGGTTCTTGGTAAAATCCAAAGTAACCATTATTTACGTGCACTCTCGTATCATATAAAAGAGAACACATGAGGTGAATGGTAATATCTTTTAAAATATGCAATACTAATGTAATTAAAACAAAACCACACGCACACCAATGCCATACGATTTACAGCATTTACACACACATGTATTGGATGATGTCACAGCGTAATCATGACAACCGTAATGCCGGAGCCAGACATAGCTTAAAGTTTTTGTACATTTTTGTTCTTAAAGTCTACAAAGTACTAGAAAACTTTGCGCACCTACACAAAGTTCCCGGCCATACTACATGATCATAGAAATGATCATTCAAATGAAGATATGTCTGGCTCCGGCATAAGTTATATCAATTGTCAAATTTGTATATCAATTGTTTGTCTCTAATTAACTTTAATACTTTTTAAAAGGAAACTCTCTCTCTTAACCTATCTTTTAACTTCAATCAGGTGCAGCCCGCACTTAAAAATAATTAGTATTCTTTGATCATTTGTTCATTTAGATAGTATCGCTAACGATCATATTGTAGTGCTGTACAAAACAATTGATAACTTTGCTGAATATTATGTTTCTAATATTAGTATTTAAGCAAATGTATAATATGCTAGTTGTAAATGTACTTTCAAAATAAAATAAACATAAATACTAGGTAATAAATAACAGATTATAGAAGTACAAATTGTTAAGTCAAAAAAACTCTTAAGCCTATAGAAAAATATGGCAATAGAACATTGGTCATTCAACGAGTTAATGTAAATAACAAATACTACTACAAGGATGCATTCTGAGTCTAAAACTCTTGATGATTTTTTTTTAAACTAAGCTTAGATTGTAGATATAAATGACAGGGGTCCGCTCAAATTGTAGAGAACGTGGCTGTGGGGCGACTTTAGATGACTTCATTCCTGGAATCCCCACAATCTCTACAATCTCACAACGATTATCACATTGACATTAATCAGAACCCATTGTTTAAAGTGCCTTCCGAAACACGGAGGAAGTTGGTATTACAAAACCAGTATTAGAATGGGTCACCCATCTAAAACCCGGTCGCAGTAAGATTTGCCTCTAAAATAGGTAACCTAAGAATTAATCTTCAGACGCGTACAGCTGAATTTCACGTGACCTCTAAAACGGATCTGATCACCAGACTCATACTAACAAACTTCCCGTGACCCCTAAAACGGGACCTAAGATCTGATCATCAGACTTATACGACAAACTTTGTGTGGTCCCTAACACGTGACTTAAGATCTGATTATTAGACTCATACTACTATACTTCGTGTCATCCTAAAACGTGTCCCCTATGACCTGATCATTAGACGCGTTCAGCCGAATTTCGCGTGACCTCTAAACGTGACCTAGGACCTGACCATCATACTGCACAAAGATGACTTCGCCGTGACCCGCGACATTACCGCATCGGTCGTGAGTTCGTGACCACCGCTGCACCACGGAAACGGTAATACTACGTAATAAAAGTTATGCTAAGTGCACTTCCTAAATTGGCTGTATGTATCGGAATTATTTAGCACTAGCTTTCGCCCGCGGCTTCTTCTCGGCCCACTAGACTTTACTAGACTATGCTGTACTTGCTATTATAAAGAGTAAGGTTTGTAAGTTTATA
Organism: Charaxes varanes; assembly: GCA_024363005.1. Lineage (NCBI taxonomy): Eukaryota > Metazoa > Arthropoda > Insecta > Lepidoptera > Nymphalidae > Charaxes > Charaxes varanes. Next base: position 1,804,440 of record JANCMC010021608.1, read on the forward strand.
TGTTCCGGAAAATCTCCGATTCTACTGAACAGATTTAGAAAATTCTTTAAATGTTAGAATGGTTTTACCCTGAGTGCTATAGGATTCTTCTTATTTTTATAGTTTTATGTTTAAATAATTCTATAAAAGTATAAATCAATATAGCCAGTTCGCCCACTAGTTATACGAAAAAACAAAGTACATCTATTTATTAATATTACGAAATCTCAAAAACCGCGAGACGTACAAAGATGCAATTTGGCAAGAAGGTAGTTTAGAGGTGATAGACATCCGCTAAGAACGGATTTCTCGATAGGATCAAATTAAGGAGATCTATGGATTATCGCAAGTTTAATTTAGGCTAAAAGTGTTTCTTCATTACGGAAGGTAGTTCTCAAAATACAGGTTTTCCTAGTTTGAGGACTACTGCAATATTAATTTTGAAGCAGAATTATTTAAAATTTGCAAATAAACGTTATTACTATAGTGTAATCGTGGGTGAAATCGCGGGGCACAGCTATAATTTAAATATAAATTTTATTTAATCCTCGTCTACTTCCCTTCCTTTATCTGAAAGATAATCAGCGGCGTAAAATTTTTATTTATTCAACGTAATCCGTGGATTACCGTGATACATTTTGTATGGACGATATAACTTACGTTACGCAAACAAGATTCGGTGTGCGGGAGAACGGAGAGAAAGTCCATCTGCACTGAGTACTGGCCGACCGCTAATATCGCTAAACGCTGAGGTAATATAACCTTAATAGTTCAATAGTAGAAAGGGCATAAAATGCGTAAAGTACACGCTTCAATCTCTGATTAAGTTAGACTACTCTCGCACCATTTTTTTTTCATTTCTGATCCAAGCTTTACACAGTCATATTTCGATAAGGGAACCTATGTACATAAAATACCGAACGGGTACGACTTACAGACCTCCAAGAAAAGAGCATTCTCATTTCTCAAAGGCCGGCAACGCAACTGCAAGCACTCTGGTGATGCATATGGTCCATGGGCGTCGGTAATCACTTAAGTGAATGCCGCCTACTCTTTTGGCCCTTGTTAGGTAAAAAAATAAATTAAAATAACAGTTCACCTAACAGGAAATTTTGAAAACGGCAGGACGTACAAATATGGCATTTAACAAGAAATGTGTGTGACATGTTCCCCTTAGAACAAATTTTTTAACGGGGCTAATTTAAAGAAGTCTATGGACTCTCGCAAGTTAACGCGGACAAAGCCGCGGGAAACAACTAGTCTTTAATAAACGTTGAAATCTTTTTAGTATTAAAAAAAATTTAATCAATCGTTAATATATAAAAAAAATGCATAGAAAGAACCTTATTTTTGAATTTTTTCTCTGTAATTTTTATGCAGAAAGTTATTTATCTATCACTCGAGAGCAATATTTTTTTCAACACACGGTATTACTCGTCCTTTTGTATAATATAATAGAAAAATTAAAAAATAAAATGTTTAAAAATAGATTCTAGTGTCCGAATTTATTTGAATCATTAGTAGATTTTATGATAATTGATTTGACAATCTACAAGAGTTTACAAAGCAAATTTGAATAAGGAATTTGAATGTGACGAAATCAAAATTTGAATTTAATAAACAAACTCACAATCTTACTTCATAATACGAAGATATCGTATGTAGACCGCGTCCAAAACTAACACGTCTTACGTAAACAGCTAATCGGATTCATAGATCTTTAGCAATTCTCATCGATTTGGCAATGCGGACCGCTTTGTACGACGTAACGCCCCCAAAAATTTGCACATGCTAATTCGATGATTAAACAACTTAATATGGAGCTAATGGAATAAAGTCCGGTCTGAAAGTAAAAGTACGAAAGTAAAGGCGCACCTTGTCGAATAAAAGTGGTTTTAACATCTTTCAATATTACATCAGCGAACCAACGACATTTTCATTGATATATCGATCAGAAAACGTTCTAAAAGAGATCTTCGTAGATATATCACATATTAACACGTTTTTGTGATTTAATTAGAGGTAAATTTGCTTTATTTAACGTTTTTTCGTTCAATACTTTAAAGTAACCTGTTTTGTCCCACAGGTGGGCGTAAGTACTATCTCAATGTTTTACATTCATTTTCGTCCTTGACCAGCACTATCCAATAGTTTCTAAGCTTTCTCAAGATTTTAATTTTATGTTTTAACTTATCTTAATTAACATAATAAATTACTGTTTCGAATGGTTTTTCTGATAATATTGTGATGAGATTGAAAGTATTTTCTGACATGAGGATTTTTTGTACTCACTAGAAGTTCTAAAAGATGTAGTTAAAGTAGATACAAGAAAGAGAAAATAAACAATTCTTATTGTAATTTTCACCTTGCGTCCGAGCTTAATGCGTTTTTCGAGTACCATTTACGGACTCAATGCTACGTATTAACATTCCACATAAAACAGTTTAAATTTACGCAACTCTCTCGAAACCTCCATGCGTCTCCAAAAGTGAAAAATATCCGTTACAAAAGATAGGTTTTATTTACAGAAACTTACATTAACAACAAATATAATACAGTTAACGTCTAGACGCGATCACATTGAATTCATAACATTAATAATGTAATGAGATGACTAAGGGAGTGTTAATGATGGGGGACGCCGTACGATGATGAGATGGAGGGAACTCCGTAGGAGCCCGAGGGAGCCCCGATGGTCGTGTAAGTGGCACCTCCGTGCCCACCGCTGGAGTAGCCAGAGTATCCGCCGGAGTAGCCACCGGCGTATCCGCCAGCGTATCCCTCTTCAGCCTGGTGGTACTGGGCTACTTGGATGCCTTGTTGGAGGGACTCCAGTTCGACGCCGACGATTCTCTCGTGGGGTACTCCGTAGACTGGGGCCGGGGCTCCGTAGTTGTATGACTTTTTTTGCTACTGCTTATTTGGGAGCATACTTATTATGGCAAGATGTATATGTAAGTTTTGTGGAACCTTTTTGCATTGTGTTCCTATAAAAAAAAATTACCTTTAGAAAGACACAGTAATCTACTTCTTTGTTTCTTTGTAGGAAAAAGAATGTCTGGATAGAAATGGTTTTAGGAAAGAGTTGTACTGGTTAAATAATTTTCCTTATTACAAAAACACATGTATGTGTGTGCTCTACTAATCTGCGAGCTTATCTTTGTGGGTAAATTATAAGTGAAATTTGGCCAATATTAATTTGACAGAATTTGTGGTGAAAGGCAATGGCCACAATTTATAGCAATTAAACAGCTGTTATTTAACAATTAGAATCTGGTGAACATACTTGAAAATTTCTTTTATGAGATTTATCAACAATCAATGATTAGATGTCCACATATGTCTGAATTTATAGATATGTATGCTTTTTCCAGGTTGTACGTGGACATTATAAAGGCCAACAAGTTGGCAATCATGTGAGAAAGAGGTACTGGTACCCGGACGCGCCGGACCAATTCGGCTACAAGCATGGCGCTACCTCTAATTTATTCTAATTTATTCGTACTCGTTAAAAATATATCATAATGTTATTAAACCAGAAAGACTTAAGTTTAAAATCTTTTATTTATGGCTAAACTTCAACCCGACGGCGATCTGTAGTGAACTTGCATCTGCGTATTTTTTTTTGTATAATTATAAAAGTAATCAACCCGGCTGTGGAAGTAATTAATAGTTGAACGCGGAGTCTCTTGGTGGACTGTTTTTTATGAAATTTTTCGAGTTATGAATACTGAAATAGGGCATTTTTGGAGCAATTCGACGTTAATTTTAATATAATATCACCAATTCGGCGCAAAACGTAACGTGACGTTATAAGCGGACAGTCGATCGCCCTGGCCGCTTCGAGGTTATTTTTTTACTGTTTCAATACACAAAACCTTGTGTGTGTATAATGTTAATATTAACGTCGAAATATTCAAAATGTGACTTTGTAAGAGGTACCGTTTATACTTTAATATGCAATAACTAAACGAATTTAATTTTGTCGTTAGAAACAGACTCTGCAATTTTATTTATATGTATAGAAGTAGTAGTTTCGGAGAGAGCTTGACGATCGAAAATTTTTAAGACCATTTCCGGACATAATTTTTTTATCATTCCATCAGCTTACGGAATTAAATATAATTTCATTACTATAAAGACTAATACCTACTGTTTTACCACTTTGTATATTTCCTTATCCTAAAGTTAGTGTGGAAGAAATCGCTCTTTAGCGATAATCCCGCTTTTGTACCTTTTTTCTAGCCTGTTAAGTGTTAATTTCTTTTGTGGTGTACACTAAAGAGTATAAACAAAAAAACATATGATAAAGATGAGATTAAATCTTACCATCAAAAATATTCTTTAACTTTTACAGCAGACGTGGAGAAAATATCAAATTATTCGAAAAATATATTTATCGATATGTTATAATATTATGATAATTATAAATTACCGATGTGCCTCAACGCACGTTTCGCTTCGACACCGAAGCATCATCAGGAGATAGACTCTACAAAGGTTATTCGTATTTTACAAGTCACTTTACGAATAACCAGTTTTTCATGCACGTATGTACAAATATATAAAGCTTAAGAGTTTTTTATTTGCTTGAACGCGCTAACCTCAGGAACTACTGGAAAGTTATTATAGTAGATAGCCCATTTATCAAGGAAGACTATAGGCTATATATCATCACGCTAAAATTGAATCTATTTTTTTGTTTAATTTTACGCGAAAGAAGTCGCGGGCACAGTTAGTATTATATTTAAAAGTGGCCAAAAAGGTGTGAAAACACGCTTTTATATGTAGAAGGGTTCCGTATGTGATACGCGATACAGGTACCTATGTTTTAAATAATTTCAAAATTTGTTTTCCGAATTCGCTCAAAATTGTTTTCCGAATCAGTTTTTAACATGTCCTATTATCATCCCTACGACCAGCGATGGCTTACTGAAGATGGTTTTATAGGGCAACCTCGATTTAACAAATCGGAGGGGAACAAGAAAATATTCGTTATATCAAGTAATTCGTTGAACTGAGTTTTGTTATGTTGAGGTTAGGTTGGTCTAAAATTCATTATAAAGAGGTAGAAGAATAGTTTCACGGACAAAAGCGTGTCGAAACGTGTCGCGACATGATTCCATACTATAAGATTAAGAGTTATATATTGGTGGGAACTTTATATAAAGGCTTTGGGTTTACAAAATTCGTTAATTAGAGGTATGAATACTTTTTCTTCATTGTTGAAAATTCGTTATAAAGAGGTTATTTGCAAAAAATGTTCGCATTGTAAAGGTATATTTTATATTTACTCTTATAGACAATTCTAGGGGATTACGGAGAATTTGTTAAATCGAGGAAGTCGTTATATTGAGGTACGTTATATTAAGGTTGCACTGTATACCCATCAATTTTTATTTAGGCTAAATTTAAGGCCCACTAAACAGAATTTTGTAATAGAGCATTAATAGTGGAAATTAAATGCTTGTATTAGGAGTGGGTGCGACAATACACCAACGGCGGTGGGGTTTGAACCGGGTATCTTGCGGATTTCAGTCCATACCTTATGCCGTTGTGCTATTGAGGCTCTAAATTAGTTAGCGAAATTTGTTTACAAGTTTTGAATTTATTTAATAAATACCATTAGCGTGTAGACACAGAACCCTTCTATATATGTATGTGTGCGTTTAGACGCTCTTCGCCACTTTTTAAAAATCTTCAATATTCAGCTATTATATGATACGATTACAAGCCTCGTATCTTTTCTAATCTATTTTAAAATACTATAGGTAATGTGTTATTTCAATGGAATGCTTATTGTGATACAATAAAAACATTATATAAAGAAATTAAGGAGTTAAACTTGGTTTCGATAATGGGTTAAACAAAATCATACCATTAAACCTATAAATTTAACGCATAATACAAACTTTACCTCACGGCAAACTATTTCTATCGCATTAATAAATGCCAGTTCTGTTGCCAGGTGAAATTTTTTGTCAGCTTTTTCTTGAAATGTACAATTTTTTTAAACTGAATACTGTATAATATCATTATTACTAGATAGTAATCACATTGGGACTTCTGTTTCAGTCCGATTTTAGATCGGAAACAAATTTCTTTAATATTTTTACATAAAACCGCAATGTAAATAAAACTTGAAAGTACGTTACAAGGGGTAGCGCGGCGCGGGGCGTTGACTTGTTTTGCGTTTCAACATTTTGTTGCCGATTGCTCCTCAATCTTCACGATACATTGCGCGCTCAAGAATGGGATAAAGATGGCAATATGTGTAACCTATCATTTCCGAGATGAATTATTTTTGTGATTTTATTTAGGACATTTAATATAGCCTCATCATAAAGTTTGCGGTACCATGTCTTTTACACCTTGTATTTTGATCTCGATTGATCTTTAATATAATGATTGTTTCTATAGTAAAAGTGTATATTTATTTCGAAAATACTAAATTTTGTACTATTTATGGTTTTTGTTTGTGCTTCCATATGGTTTTTTGTATTACAAGTCGACACAAAAGGTGGTTTATGTTTGTACGTCGAATCAAGTTCTTTTTAATTAAAATATAAGTATATTTTAATTCACGGAAACTCTAAATTATTCATTTATTGTCATAATTCGGATAACAGAAAAAAACTTTTAATTGTATGGGTGCACCACATTTAAGAATATAATATTTTCATGTCAATTTTCATAAAAATACTTTGTATAATCATTTGCACCTGTAATTTTTTTTATTTAAATCTTCAAATGACCTTTTTTACGTAAGTCACAACGGCTGTTTTTTTAATTATTATTTAAATTAAGGCCTTTGAAAAAAATCTTCAAATGTTTATATTAATCTTAAAAAATGATAAGTATTAATCTTTAATAATATTATATAAGATAGACGTGTCTTTAATATTATGCCGGAGCCAGACATAACAGCATTTGAATGATCATGTAATATGGCCAGGGACTTTGCGTGACTGCACAATGTTTTGTAGTACCATAACTTTTGGTCAAATTTAACACAATATAGAACAGTTTCCACTGGATCCGAAATCACGTCTTCTGGCACATGCCTGCGGAGGGCAAATCCTTAGATATCGTACTGCACATTTAATCTGTGACTAACCAACTCATGGACAATTTTACCAACAATGTTTATTACAGTAAATTACCTGTTATATTATAATACAAAGATGCAAACATCAGACCGTTGTTATTTATCATCTTAAATTTTAGTTGCAGAATTTACAAGGTGATAGAATGGCAAAGGTACTAAGAATTTAAAATTTTAAAACGGGGTGTGTGTCTATTAATTAAATTTGATTAATAAATAAGAAAGTCTATTAACTAACCACAGTAAAACAGAAATATGTATTCAATGGAACTGAAACTTTATAAGTCAATTTGGTTTATTTGTTATTTCTAAGTTGAACAAGCTAGAGGCTCGAGTTGAACCAGCCCAAACTTGGCAGGAGTGGGCCTTCCTAAGAAAATAATAACAAATTAATTAATAGGTGCCGCGGTGTGACGCGAGCGTCTATTGTCGTGATCTCATTGCGACATGGCCCGCGGAGATTAACTCCCACAAAATGTTTTGTAAGAGTTAATGTTTATGTTTTTAATGTAATGTGACAAATGTTTGATAATGATGGTAGGGTAAAGTGAAGAGTTCTATACCACGCAGTGAGATAAAAAAAACGGTGAAAGAGCTTATATAGATAATTTTTTGAAAAATTTATTAGAAGGAAATATTTATTGCATACCGAAAAGGCGTGATATAGTTAACTGTATCAATTATAAAGATTTCTTTATAAGTTTACTTCAATATTGTACCTGCAACAGTAAATAAACGATTTATAAGTTTCCGTGAGAAAAAAATGACGTCAATACTTTCGGATTCGAATGAGATCTTCTTAAAATCCTTAAAGATTTTGTAAGTACAATTTGGGACACATACAGACTCCTTAATGTTATTAATTATTTAAAGATAACAGCGGGCTATTAACTAATTCACATACTTTAGACGCACTCCTTCGTGTGACGAGAGATTGCAACTACCGCGTGCGCGACGCTGTCATGGATGGGCATCTTCTTCTTCTTAATACGGTTCCTTAATACGGTTATGCTATCTAAGCTTTAACTGGGTCGAAAACCGAACCATGCACCACCTGATCTGAGTCCGCGTCAGTATCTGCTGAGCTGTCAATATCTATCCTAATATATAAAGCTGAAGAATTTGCTTGTTTGTTTGTTTTTTCAAGGCGCTTATCTCAGGACCGATTTGAAAAATTCGGTTAGTGTTAGATAGCCCATTTATCGAGGACTTTATATCATCAGGCTAAAATTTTTCACCTAATTTTGCGCGGACAAGTCGCGGGTAAGAAAATAATGTCATAGATTATTACAACTAAAAATCTTTTTCTTATAGTGAAAAGTGGTTTAATTTATAAGTGCTCTTCTAACAACCTATAAAAATTGTGAAATATAGCACTTGGTAAGTACTTTTATGAAAATGATATTGGACACTGTAGCACTTACAGCTTATAACGAAAAACTTTCACGTAATGAGGAAACGGGTAAAGTAAAATTGTCCTTATCCCTTAAAACATAGAGTTGATATTACCTAAGAATTTTACAACGAGTAGTCTTACATGGAAGTGTCTTTTTTAACTGACCAATTTATTATCTCACGATCTTTTTTTTTTTGAGTATGAGAAATTGGATTTAAGGAATATTTTATATTTCTGTTCCTTCTTTTAACTAAGAAGTATTTCTATACCATATTACAATGTAAAATACAGGAATATTTAGAAAGCATATAAAAACTAGCCACCCGCTTCGGCTACGCAAGGATGGAATCTATATCTATACTTACTAAGATATAAAGTTGAAGAGTTTTTTGTTTGTTTGTTTACTTGAACGCACTAATCTCAGGAACAACAGATCCGATTTTTAAAATTCTCTAAATTCAGTGTTAGATAGCCCATTTCTTGAGGATGACTATAGGCTATAACCACGCAAAAATTATTCTTCTTATATTACGCGGACGAAGCCGCAGGTAACAACTAGTAGAAATATATATTTACCAAAATAAAAAGTAGCCTATAGCGTGTAGGGATAATATACCTTTCAAACAGTAAAAGAAATATGAAAGTCAGACCTGGGACATACAAACTTCCAAACTTTACCTCTTTATAAATACTATAAGTATAGATTAGAGATGTTATTAAGGTTCGATCGCGATTACGAAAGTTCGAAAATTCCGATTGAGTAAAATCAATTCGGTTCCGATAAATTATAATCAGAAGTTATATCAGAGGTCGATGATGTGGATGTGGGCTGGTTGAAGTTGGCCTTTAAGAAATAGATTGGACGGAGGAAAAGCTGCAATCCTTTTGTTAGTTAAATATAACTTGCTTCGTTTGGAGTCACTCCATTTGATTAAATTTACTAAACTTTATAAGATTTTAATTCTTGTTATATATTTATTTTTATTAATACCCAGCCTTTTTTCCTGTTTATAAAATGTACTATTAAATAATGTGTATGACGTATTTTTCGATTTCAATTCCGGTTTCGATAATTCAAATGTAAAACTTTCAGTTCCGATATACTACTTCTGTAACATCCCTAGTACAATTTTCCAGTAACTATTTGCAAGCAATCCAGTAGCCTATTAGCCTTAAATTGTATACCAACCCATCCAGATAACGGTTCTAGCTACTGTCGCTTGCCACGGATACGATTGCAACGGGGCACGTTGCACGGTTTGTTATTCAATTCAAGGTACATTAATACGCCATATTTCATACTAACCAGTTACAAACGACATCGGAGAATCGGCTATGGTCCGTCTGTATGCATATTTCTCGGAACCGTTTGACAAACACCGTCATACAAACACACATACGCTTTCTGTGTATGTGTACGTATTCATTGTACCTACAGACACGGTTCAACTAAATACGAGCAAAATTTAACAAACTCCAAAAAAAATTTATTGTCATAATTAAGACAATTGCTTATGTATACTTTAAGTAAGACAGTCTATCTATCATTCAATTTACGTAATCTTTGTTCAGGTGATGTATTTCAGTAGTATTAAATCGTTTTATATATTTTTACTTTATCATTAGTTCGGAAACTACAATAACCAAAAATAAAATTATGTTACTAGTTTTTTTGGGTAAACATTTTAAACTATGCAATATTTTAGACTATTGTCTACGCAGTTTAACAGTTTTCTAATAACATTTACGCTTCTTTATCTCATTTTCATATTTGGCTAATTAACGCGAAATGCCAATTCAAATTCGTTCATATTTTGGAATGGCTGAATGCCAAAAAGATTCAGGACGACATAAAAAGGTTAATTCCTCATACATAAATTTATAATACAGCCTTCAGACTTCGATAATTTTCCTATACATTCAAAATTAAAAAAAAAAAAAAAAAAAAACGTTTTTGAATGCGTGAGGAACGGTCCCAAAACAGTATGTCATAAGTATGAAATATATAAGTATAACTACCTCTTTCCCGCGAATTCGTCCACGTAAAAGTGCCCTCTGGTTAATTTTAGGGCCCTATCAAAAAATCCGTTCTTAGCGGATGTCTACTAACTATAAACTATTGACAAGGAGTGCCAAAAATATTGGTACGTTCCGCAAGTATTAAGATTTCGTGATAGGTGACCGTTTTAGATATAACAAGGGGTAAACGGGTATGAGAACTGAGTGACTACTGACTCCAAACGGCAACTGCAATACAAAATGACTCCTAGATGCATTGCCTTTGAGAAATGAGTCTGATCTTTCGTTGAAGGTCCTCAAGTCATATTTCTTACCAAGACTTTAACTTAAATTAAATGCATAATGAAAGGTGGTGGTAAAGGGGCGACTTCCTTCCTTTAGCCTGATACTGTCAACTGCTTGACATAGACGACTACAGCCCGGTAATCTTTGCCTAACAATATTTCCCTGTTACGAAGACTCTCCTATCTCTTGGGAGGGAAAGACCGTATTTCACAATTGTTCCAGCTCCGAAAACAATTCAATGACCCCCAACAGTGCCAGAAATCAAAGCAGTCTCCTTTATATATCAGATTGGTTTTTGCACACAAATGTTTTTGTTTAGGACGATAGGATATTCAGGGGCGCTTTCTTTACTGTTATATAAAAAAATATATTTAAGGAACCAATTAAAAGTAATACTGGCGAGTCTTACTTTTTATTCCTTTATGACCTACCTCACGCATTCTATATATCATCAAAAAACATTCAAAACTATATATGTCGTGTCTGAACTACACGTGTTCTCAGTGAAACAGTCAAGTAAAAATGATAAAACTTTTCTTTTATTAATTTTAATTTTCAAATACTCTTATTAACATGGTATAAGTTAAACTAACTTGCTGTCTGTAATTGTATTTTTTGATATAAATGCATAATAATAAAATGGTAGGTAATATAGCGACCCACTGGCATCGCGCATCGGGACGAAAACCTACGCCACCAAACAAGGAAATTTCTCATCATACGAGTCCTTTCAAGTAATACACATATGTACCTGATCCTCGATCTGACAGTCTAGCGAAGCTTTTAGTATTTTATGCAACAATTTTATAAGAGGGCCAGTGGCATGAGTTGCGATGCGAGTCTTAGTAGGCATCGCAAAGACAGACATCACGAGTCTTTTTTGACCTAGTAATACACCGTTCCGTACTATACTTTTTCTAAGACTAAACTAAGTATTTGAAATCAAATGCAATAAGAAAGAAAAAAATATTTTATCGTAAGCCTTTTTATGTAATATTTAAATATGTCATTTTATTTATATTTTGTCGTGTTTAGCGCCACGCTCTTTTATAGTTTTCATGTGTTTCATATGCTAGGTCACCGAAAGTGTGTTATTATAGCGTTATAACGATACTGTTAACAGTGCTATTATGGTCCATCATAGAGTATAGACTTAACCGTCATGATAGTGTAATGTGTGATTGTTGATATCTTAATTACAAAAAGAGACTAAATAGATCTGTACGAAGGTGTCGCATAGATCGCCAATCGCAAGGAGTAAAGTGGTTTTATACAATGAGACATAGTAAGCTTTTTATAACTTTAAATAGCTCCAGTTCAAACTCTGCAGAAAGATTTGGCTGTTCATTGCTTAGTTATTAGCGAGATGGAAATGTTTTTAATAACTATAAAAAAGTACAGTTTAACAGTAAAAGGCAAACTTATTCCACTAAAATCATTTCCATGTAATAAGTTGCCACGACGGCACCGTTCAACTCGCACTGTCAAAGTAATAAGATCTCTTTTAGAACCACGGTTCTAATTGTATAAATTGTACCTTCACCTACTATACACCTTATTCAAAATATCTGGCTTGGCTAAATATATTCACCGTTCAATACTTTCCGTTACACAATATATTTGCAGGAAATAGTAATAATAATTAAAATAATTAAAGAATGATCATGTAGTTCAAAAACCGTCCAGAATGGCGCTGGTGTAGACAAATGGTATGATATGAGTGTAGCAATAGTAGATGAAGATTAACAAATAACCTTCCAGAACGGCTAGGCATGGTACGAAGGTTGCAATGAATTGACTAATAATAATTTTTGAAATTTACCATGATGCGGATGTGGCGCCTCCTTATTTACGTAATTCGACGGACATCTATACTAATTTATAAAGCCGAGGAGTTTGTTTGTCTGTTACTTGAACGCGCTAATCGCAGGAACTACTGGTCCGATTTGAAAAATTCTTTCACTGTTGGTTAGCCCATATATCGAGGAAGGCTACAGGCTATGTATCATCACGCTAAATTATTTCCCCAGAGTCTACACGGAAGAAGTCGTGGGTAACAACTAATTTTTAATATACAGAGATGTTACTCCTTAATGTATTCTCCGTGAGTCTTTCGTTTGCGTATTGATACACGCGATGCGTTATTTTTTCAGGTGCTCGTGTCATTATGGCTTGTATTTTGGAATTAAGAATTTGCATATGTATGGAGTTAATAAATTGAAAGTTCTCAGCTACAGGTTTGTTGTTTATTCTTATACCGGAGCGAGACATAGCTTCATTGGAATGATCATTTCAATGCTCATGTAGTGTTTCCGGAGACTTTGTGTGGTTGCGCAAAGTTTTGTAGTACTTTTTAGTTTTCAAAGACAAAAATATACAAGCACTTGAGCTGTCTGGCTCCAGCTTTAAATTGGCTGCACGGACAGATTGTGTTCTGTCAAAAGTTAATTTTTATATTTTATTCTCTTTATTAAAACTTTCCGCGTATCTTAAAGAATACACGGAAAAAATAGCGGAATTGGTCGAGCGTTCTACTGGAGTTTTACGCTTAGCAAAATTCATTTTTATTTATATAGTAACAGGAACGATTTTTGCAGATTAAGAATTGCAAATACACACAATTAGTTAAACAGATAAGGGAAAGATAAGGTATTTATCATGCAAAGATTCATGATTAATGCAAATTGAAACAAGCTGACCAGTAATTGTGTTGACCTTTAAAATTTACCATGATGCTGTTGTGGCGTCTCCTTATTAAAGTTATTCATCGGACATTTTTAAAATATGAGATGTTACTCGTATAAGTAATCTCCATAATACATATGCAGTGATTCATTTTGTATTGTCAAACCTAAAACAACCACCGAATTTAAATTTTTTGCACGACGATACCATAATGCCGGCGCCAGACATAGCTCAAAGTGTTTGTACACTTTTGTCCTTGAAAACTACAAAGCTCTACAAAACATTGCGCAGCTACACAAAGTTCCCGGCCACGCTACATAATCATTCAAATAAAGCTATGTCTGGCTTCGGCATAAGCTTTGGACTTTTCCATAAAACTATAATTTTGTTAAAGAAAATTGGGGTATAAAATCATGATTCTTTTGGGATTGGCAACCCTACTTATTTAAAATATTGACAGACGGATTGTCAAAAAAATCTAAATTCTAACTTTAAAGGATTTTGATTTTCTTCTTAACGAAAATATTTACACCAATTTAACTCTAGTATTATCTCATAGTTCTACATGATACAATGAAAGTGACATAAGCAAGCCAAATTTCTACTTAATCGGATATCCAAATATTTTTGTAAAATAAAAAACCATAATCACGTCAATACTGATATTTGTAAAGGTATTCAATAATTAATATTGCATATTTCTAGGTAATGTTGATAGAAAAAGTTGAAAACTTGCGCGCTGAGGCTGAGGATGTTATGGAAGAATTGAAGATATAAACAGCTTTTACTCACTCAGAAAGGAAAATATTTAAAATAAAAGTATAAACGGGTAGAAAACCCTCGAATTCTTTATAGCATAAAAAAGCGTATCATGCATTTATATGTGAGGACTATATTGAGTTTACTGATATTATGTAAAGGTTGACTCCCGTATATTCAAATTAATCGACGGTTACTATACATAAATCGATAATGAACTGGTTCTACATTGCAAAGGAATGAATTAATTGCTTTATATAGTAATGCACAACTTAGTTGCTAAATATTGCTAGCTCTAAAGAAATCAGAACCCGCACGTATCGAATCCTCGACGTTACGCTCATGTAAGTCGCGTAAAATGAAAGCACGAATTTTAAATTGACATTTCAAACGTAAAAGTAAGTAAAACTATCGAGAATGGTCGTGCTGGGCCCTCTGTAGTTCAGCCATCTTCGAGTTTCGGCGGATAATAATCAAAGTATTTTTTTCGCTTCATACAAATTTTCTGAGCGGTTAGTATTGAGTTGTCCTTGTGGCTTTTCTTGTAGTATGTAATATTCATAGTTCAGTTTAAAGTCAGTAAGTTAAGTAATTTTAAAACTTTTTTTTTCAATTAACATAAGACTGTTTGTAATAGCTCTAAAATGTCTTTTACTTTACTAAAATAAATGTCTTTTACTTCGGTAATATATACTACGGGAACTCACCTTTGCACCCCTGTTAGCGAATTCCCAAGCAGTTTCCCTGCCAATCCCAGTATTTGCGCCTGTCACTATGAAAAGGAAAAAAATAAAATCACTATTTAACTATGTAGTTGGCATCCCATAGATACCTGCTTTATTTATACATTACTCACCTGCACTGCATTTTCTTTATATTTATTACTATTTCTCCTACACTCAATGGATAGCTGGAAGAGATCTCTTTTAGGGATAAGTTTATCCGTTGTTACATTTTTTTTTATTAAGTCTGTCTAACTATTTCATAGAAAAAAAAATAAAAAAAAAAATACCTTCGTAATTACAAAAAATTATTTAATCTGAAGCGAACGAAGTAACGCATAATACCCAGTTCACACATATATTGAATATGTGATTAAATAAATTCTACTTCTTATCATACAAAAGTCAAAAGTCATTTATTATCATTGTACTGTACTAAGACTTGATGAAAGGTTGTTTTTATTGTTAAGGATTGACCCAATGACCTAAAATTGGGGTCAATTAATTTAATTTCCTGTTTCCCACTACGTCTTTCTGTAACCACTAGTTGAAATCCAAGACTCCACGAGTAATAATAAAATTTAAATACATAAACAGCTAAAGAGAATATAAATAAACTTTTTATTAATGAGAACCATTTTTTCCATTGCAGGGCAAAGGCCTCCCTATTCTCTCTTCACATGGTTCTGTCTAAGACTATGCGTTGCCAATCTCTATTCGAAGAATCAAAGTCATATTGCAATAACATACTTTGGTTATACTAGTTCATAGTTTCGTTTTATCTATTATTATTTAGTATCCGAAATAATATAACCACATATATGTTTAAAGCTAAAATGATATCAATTTAATTCGAAACAAACTAGCATTTAAAAATAAGCAAAATAAAGATATGAATTAGTGTTTTTTTACCCTTCCACGCTGCAATCTGCACGATCATCGTTCGAGCGTCGACCCAAACGCTGCATTCAAATGATAAGCCATTTTAAATGAGTATATTGTACTGACCCTCATTTGTCCTCGCGGCTAACAAAAATATGGCTTACTGTGTGACAAATGAAGATCACATATCGTGACCCGAAACACGGAGGAGGTCGGATATTAAATATAAACCAGTGCTAGAATGGGTCACCCATCTATCACCCGGTCGCAGCAAGAGCAGTTTAACCTAGCGATCGACTCAAATGACGACCATTGATTAGGCAACGACCTCCTCATCATTACTCACTATTGGTACGTAAATAATCTTTTAATTTAAATATTATACTGCCATGCAAACGTCTACGCTTGTTAAAATAATATATTTTACATCGTCTGTATTGATATTCAATACGCAGTTGTGCTAAATAAAGGAATTTTTTATGTTATAAGGGGGCAAACGAGCAGGCAGTAGGCACCTAAGTGCCTACCGACGCCCGTGGACATCTGCACTACCAGAAGGCTAGCAGATGCGTTTCCGGCCTTTAATGACGACTTTAGGCCACCGGGAAGCCTCACAAACCAAACGAAATGCGACAACAATACCATCACTTGACGTGACAGCATTGCCACCACTTCACGCCGATCTCATGTGAGAAAGAGGTACTGGACTTATTGAAGAGTTGTCAAAACTTATTAATGCTGAAATGAAAACACTAATCATTGAATTTATTTTGGTATGATGCCCATTTCAAACATCTTAATATATGTCTATAAATTACGCGTCACGTTGTTTCTCCTCGATGGACTCTTAAACTCTTAAATTTGATTATAATCGCTTAAGTATAAATTATTATGATCAAATTTGCACATCGTGTGCAGTTTGATCCAACTTGAAAGTTAGGATAGCCTACATTTGGGCAGGACAACGTCTGCCGGATCCGCTAGTACCATGCAAAGAGAACTTTCTTTTCAAATTTACTTTCATTCAACTTTATCATTAAGTTTCACGTCTTTTAAATGATACAATCATTAATTCGTCAATATCTTATTCCAGCGAGGGCCTCATAAAGTCTTGCTGGAAGAAGGACGCGAAAGCGCGACCGTCAGCGAGCGAGGTGGCTGCCTTCCTAGCCGACTGGCCTCGTCTGCTCACGCCGTGCCTGGACATACCCTTAGACAAATTCTGGCATTGAAGGTAAATTAGGTGGATCTTAGTGAAGTCTATAAATCTTGGCCCAAAAGAACCTTAGTTAAGATAATCTAAAGATTATGTATAATAGAAAATCATTTGTATACTCTTGATTTTCAATGCCTCTTCACCAGCATATATTATAACAAAAAAAAACAAACTAAATTGATAATTTTTCATTGCTATTTATTATTTTAAATGAATTTACATGATCTAACTATTTATGAAACCTTCTACCAAATAGCAAAAAACACTGCAGATTCTTTGTCAATTCTATATATATGCTCATATAGATCTGAAAAGTTTGTTTGCTGGAACAAACTAATTTCAGGAACTACTGGTCTGATTTGAAAAATTATTTCAGTGTTAGATAGTTCATTTATTGAGGAAGGCTGTATACCATCACACTACATTTTTTCACCTAATTTACGTTGACAGAGTCGCGGGAAACAACTAGTAGTTATTACATGTTTAATGGCACCCTGTTGACACTCATATATATGGAGCTTATGAGTGAATGTTACATTTCTGATATATGACATATCAGACAGCCCTATTAAAGAGTTTAATATCTATTTATAAATATTAACCCATAAATGCAAACCTACATAGGATGGTATATAGGGATCATATGATCTGTAACAATTATTTTGTATTTTTCAGCTGATCAAACACCTACACCAACAAGGTTCATCAAAAACTGTGAGGATGTTGGATTGTTCCAAGATCTGCAAAATGTTAATATGCAAAATGATAATCCATTTGATGAGGGCTTCAAAAGGGCTATGGAGACTAAGTTAGTGTTAAATAGAAACATTATTTAGGTATTTAAGGATTTATAGTTCTTATTTTTTAGTGTGCTTAATATGTATGAT
This sequence comes from Charaxes varanes, assembly GCA_024363005.1. Taxonomy (NCBI): domain Eukaryota; kingdom Metazoa; phylum Arthropoda; class Insecta; order Lepidoptera; family Nymphalidae; genus Charaxes; species Charaxes varanes. The sequence continues at coordinate 1,822,375 of JANCMC010021608.1, forward strand.
AAGAGAATGTACATATGTGTTAGTGGCCACTATACTCTTTGTGAGTACAAATATCTATACCTGGGTCACAAGTCTCAGGCACTGCTAAGGTTTCTGCTGCTAAGGTTTCTAATGGGCGTTGCAGTGGAAGCGTCTGGCACCTGCATGAGGAATCTATAGAACGCTAAGTTTGGCTCTCTGTTTTACACTTAAGTTCTTTGAGTACCGTTTAATTAGTACTTTAATTCATGGTCGCTAGATGTTATCATTAGTATACCGAAAATACTGTAAGCATGATATTAAACATGTGTATGCAAGATGGGAAAAAACCTAGGAAACATTCTCTAAGAACAATTAATTATTAAACACTGTGTTGAGATATTATCTCTTAAAAATACCCTATTGTAGGGAGAGGAACCCACATTGTCAGCCTTATCAATGGCATACTTGCCAACGAGGGATGTACACCAGTCTCTGGTCCTGGAAATTCTGCCATAGTGGTTGGTCGAGTCTTGGCCCAGTCTTCTACCCCCTAGGGTGCTGAATCTGTGAAAACTTAGGCATAACAATATGTTCGCCTATTAGTGTAACGCTTTGTTATTTTATTATTTAACCTTAATTATGTGATATGCGTTAAAAACCTTCCAACTACCTAACATTATCACAGTCTAGCATGGTTCACAGACCACTTAAATTGCTGAGGATGTGGCTGCAGGGCGAGTTAAAGTGACTGACTGCCATCTGACATCATCAATAAAACACCTACAATCTATAATCTCACTCCTAATATCATTCAGTGACATTAATCCAGGTCCACTTTTTTACGTGTTTTCCAACCTACATTGTGTTTCGATACAATTTAGGTCGTATATTTGAAAAAACAGTGTTAGAATGAGTCACCAGGTTGCAGTAAGAACTGCTTAACCTAGCGATCCACTCAAATGTCGGCCATTGATTATGCCACGATTTCCTGTCTTTTTAACCAGTAAAATAAAATTAAAGTTCCTTACCAAAACTGAAAATTATTTTTTAGACATGGCTTGCTGTCCTTGGAAAATGCCTCGGCCACTGAAGACGTTTTACACACGCCACATCTGATATTCCCGTTAGAATCTGGCGACTGTACATTATACACAGCAAATAACCAACGAAACATAACTATTAGCAGGTAAGCCATGATTTTTGATACTAAAAAGAGTCCTTTTAAGTAAACATTCCTCAAAGAATCTTCTTTGACTTCCTAGCTTTATACCCGTCTAGTAGCAGGATCCGCTTAGATTGCAAAGGATGTGGCTATAGGATGGCTTTAGATCACCGACTGCCATCTGACGTCATCCCCGAAACCACCATAATCTCTACAATATCATGACTAATATCACTCAGTTACATTATTCAGGACCTACATTTTTAAGTGCCTTCCGAAACACGGAGGTAGTCGGTTATTTGAAATCTAGTGTTAGAAGTCACTCATCTATCACCCGCCATGCTGTAGGAAAAAGTTACTTTACCAAGCGACCGACTCAGATACCGACAACGAGCTGCGACCTCCTCCTCAAAGAATCTGTCGGTGGTAAAGTCTAAAGTTAGATTTTAACAATTATGTATTTTAATACACAAGGTCCTCCAGTGACGAGTCTGGCGCCGTTAAGGAGTATGAAACAACGACAATATCTAAATTAACTAATGAAGTCACAACTATAAGTAGAGTAGTAGGTAAGGATATACTTGACAGGGTTACAACAACCGACGATGTTTCTATCGTGAGACACGAAGAAACGGCCAGGAACAAAGATGGCATTAACGAAACGTCTGTATCATATACAAATAATGTTATAAAAATACTCAGTAACGTTGAGATAAGAAAAGATAATATAAATATAGATACGAAAAAAACACCAATAATTAATGCAGATTCGACAAAAAAAGGAACTATAAATATTGACATCTTATTAGAAAATAACAAGGAGAAAGTGCCACCTATTATGAGCCAAAAATCCATAGACTTCGTCGTGGATAGTTTAGCATCAGATGTTCTAAATCATGAGGATAGTATAGACAAAAACATAAAACGTAACATCGAAAATAATACGAAAAAGAATGAAGAATTATATATCATGTCTAAAGATAAAAATGCTACGAAACCAGTGGAAGACTATGAAGTTATAATAAAACTGCCAAATGGAAAACAAGTCAGAATGAAAGCCGTAGACGAACTTGACAAATCGCTTGAACATAATACGAAAGAAAAATTAAAGAAAGCTCTCAAAAATAAAGTTCAAAAACCCGCTCAGATGAATCAAAATATATCAAATGCGGTAATACAAAATATAGTACCAATTCCTGCCGGTACTTTTATTCCTGTGACACTAATGAGCTCAACATTACCAGTATTGCCGAATATTACACCAAAAGTACCCATTCCGACATTAACTTCCGTTCATAGAAATTTTAAGGCAGTAAAAAGAAAAAGTCGTTACGATATTGATGGAAAAGTCATTAACTTGAAAAATGTCACGAAATCAAATGCAAAACCTTCAAATGGTATAAATCAAAGTGAAACAGAAGTCTGGAATATAGGTAACAAAAGTAACGTATCCTCATCGCTATCGGAAGTCACCAAAAAAAACCCTCCGACAGATTCAGAAAGTCGTAGTGCAGCATCTAAAAGATACAGGTAAGTTTTATGGTAAAAATACTAAAGATGTTATGAAAATTTAAAAAAAATTTCTCCAACCTGCATCAATTTTTAATCATTATAGTCACCTCTTAGTTCTAAAAATTAATCAAATCAAAATTCATCTTTGTTATTTATAATAAAGATAAATTTTAATGTCTAACGTGACGCCCACTTGGCGATTGCACTTTACGTATCGGTACCTATCTTGGCTGTTTCTTATTCAAGTCCATAACGATCTTACTAGATAGAATTTTGGGACTTAAGTCAACGCACGTATATCGTAACCATGCCGTGGATAGGTTATAGGGGCCATAGCGATTGCCTGATGCCTGGCACTTAATGGTTGTTTTTTTTTTTTTTTTCTTTTTTTTTGTACTTTCGGAGTTAAATCAACGGCGTAAAACTTTCCCAAGCTCGCTGAGAGCAAGAAAGGGACTTGACAAACGGAAACGGATAATCTTTAACGTATTTATTATATTATTATTGCATTGTCATTGTAATAAAATGAGTGACATAAGTGTATCATAATAAATTAATAATCTCCGACATATATATATAAATGTATATATACTTTAGCTATTTTACTATTATAATAAGTAGGGTTACGCAGAAAAATTAAGAACCTCAAAATATAACAAAATCACTGAATTGGCGAGAGCAAATATCAGCGGAATACATACATTAGACTTGTGTTGTTGTATACTTTATTCTATTAGTCTAATCAAATTAGTATTTAAACAGAAATAATCTCCTACATCTTGAAACAAATAATAGTGTGTATTGAAAAACCTTCTTAACAACCTATCAAAACCATTCAAAATTTCTTTCAAAAAATTTTGTTTAATACAAAACTGTATATCGATTGCGATCGCGAAATATCGATTACGTCAAAAAAAGTTGGTAGTTCCACCTGTCACCAGTAAAATTGTGCCAAATTTCATACACCTCTGTTTGCGCAATTTTCACCCCAAAATAACCATTTTATTTTTTACATATTACGAAAAAAATGTTCATTAATTTAGATATCAAGCAAGATATTACAGCACTAATAACATTTTTTAGTTTAATGTTTTATAACTTGTTTTTACGTCTCTAATTTGATTGTAATTATGTCCTCATTGATTTAAAAAAATATATGTGTTTTACTTCTTTAGTATAGAATGCTGACAAAAAAAAACATTTTTCACTTGTCATTTTCTTCTAAAGTAGTTTTCGCTGTCATATGATGCCTAAAAAATAGTATTGTAATTTACTTCAATTATTTTTTGGTAGAAACATTTACTCTTCTCGAGCCCTAACAAAGTCTTGAGCGAGAGCGAGCATGTAAATCAGGAGATTATCAAGTTTTAAACATAAATTAATTTTCTGGTCGGCGTTGGAAAAACATGTACCGTCACGTTTTTCCGTTATGCGCCATCTTTTTCTTATCTATTATTCTACATTTACCTTTTGTGATATATTTGGGTTTTATATGCCTTGAATAAAAAACTTTATTATTATTATTATTATATTTAACAAAAATGCCCGAGACATGACTAAAACACTATATGTACCAGCTTAAAATAGACAGAATATTTTGAAATCATAAATAGATTCGCTAATTATATTACGTATATAGAGTTCACAATGCTCAGATAATTGAAAAAGAAAACATAGGATTCGTCAAAAAAATTTCGGCTTAGTAGGGTGCTAATTAATCGTAAAATAATTTTACCATAAACGCAAGCAGCGCTTAAAAATAAAAATACGAATAAATGTAAATGTATGATATGAGGTGCATCCTTGGCGACAGGAAGATCCGTTGCCGAATCAGTTTGTGAAGCCATCTGAGCATCTTCCGTCTGGACCTTGGCAAGTCTGGAGGTCTTTGAATAGACTTCGGACTCAAGTTGGCCGAAGTAAAGAAAACATGTTCAGATGGGGATTTACGAACGGTACCACGTCGTGGCAAATTTATCGCGCCTTTCGAGCATAGCTGCGAATATGAACGGTGTATTCCATAACGCGTTTGTTCCTGTACTTAACGTTTTGTGGTATACTAATTCTTTTTAGTATCTGATGAGGTTGCAACACTATACATAACGATTTATGATCTGGAATTGAAAAGCGTTACGTTTATGAGTAGCATGTCGATCATCATGCTCATTAAATAAGTTAATTTCAAGTAATGATATACTTACCGGTATTAACGTTTAAACTGCTCGTGTATGACGTTAAACGTCAAACGTTAAACGTTCAGACTACTCGTGTATGACGTTAAACGTTAAACATTAAGACTACTCGCGTATGACGTTAAACGTATACACTACTCGTGTATGATGTTAAACGTCAAGCGTTAAACGTTTAGACTACTCGCGTATGACTCGTGCGTGCTTTGAGGAGGTCGTGGCCTAATCAGTGGTCAGCATTTGAGTTGATCGCTAAGTTAAGTTGCTCTGGCTGCGACCGGGTCGACATTGCTATATTTGCCAATTAATAACATACGATCGTCATGAATACGTTTTGACACCATTTTATGTCGGCGCCAAACATAGCTTTATTTGAATGATCATTTCAATGATCATGTAGCGTGGGGACTTTGTGTAGCTGCGCAAAGTTATTTAGAATTTTGTAGTCTTCAAGGACAAAAATGTACAAACATTGAGCTATGACTGGCGCCGGCGTTATGGTAAAATGTATACACGTGTATGTAAATTAAATTGTTAGACTTTGGTGTGCTTGTGGTACTTCGGTTCGTAAAGTTCTTGTTAGACCCTCAGAACAGGGACATGCTTCTGTTGTAGATTTCAGGGTGTCCGATTCGAGTTATAAAGTTGCACAGTTTCCCTATTTTTAAATAAATGTTGATAAATAATTAATTTTTCCTTTGATTTATAGTTAGTAACTCCTGATATTTTCAGTTGTAAATATATGTATTTTTTATGTATACTTAACATTAGCATCGTTATATAATATTATACGAGCTAGAGTGGGTCACCCATCTATCACCCACGCAGCTAGAGCAACTTGACCTAGCGATCAAGTCAAATGCCAGCCACTGTTTAGGCCTCGACTTCCTCAACGCAGCAACGCACAACGCTTATAGACTATTGGTGCTAAAATACATGTAAAATTATATATACATCACTTTCAGCAGTATATAAAGTATATCTGTATTCTATACACGTATATATTGAATATAATTTCAGTACTTAACGTGTATAGACGTCCTCGGTACACAGTTGTGGCTGTTTTGACACGTCTATCAATGTTTGACTAATTATAGTCACAATTTATATTGCAAATTACACTTATAATAAAAGTTATGACTCTGCTAGGGCTAGGCAATGCTAATGAAAGCATATAATATATAACAATTAAACTTATATTTTGTATACTTTATATACAATTATAGTAAACGTGTATGGACGTCCTCGATACACTATTGTGGCTACAGGAAAGATATACGCGGTTAAATACAGTGGATCTATTGTCTGCGATTGAAATACGGCAGTGCTTGCAAACGGCAAGACAGGTCAACGTAAGTGAGCGAACAGTAAGAAGAAGGATGAAGGAACAAAATTTGCGCTCTCGGGTATCAGCTAGAGGTCCAGAACTCCTTAGATACCATCGCGTAGCCCGAGAACATGATAATTGGACTCACGAGCAGTGGAGTAGAGTTTTATGGACTGATGAGTGTATAGTGGCTCTAAAAGTTCTAGATGGCTGTGGACGTGTGTCGAGAAGTCGCGGAGAGAGGTTTCTGGCCATAACCACCAAACGAATAGTCAGTTTTCACGGGGAATCTGTTATGGTTTGAGGAGGGTTAAGTTCAGACGCACGTACAGAGTTAGTTGTGATAGAAAGTAGTCTTTTAGCCAATCGGTACGTTGATCAGATCCTTTGAAACCAAGTTGTACCATATGCAGGATTCATCGAAAGTGAAAATTTCTTGCTAATGCAAGATAACGCACGACCGCACACAGCATGTTGCGTGAGTAATTATAACATAATCACAGATTCTATTGGTTCAATTATTTGAGTTATTAGGGAGTTAGGGCTTAGCATTAAAATTATCGGATGAAAAGATGCCATCTATGTTAGGATTGGCTTTTAGAAGCTCCTTTGAGTCGTCAAATATTCAAAATCTACCACTGATTAGAAAATTACTACGGAAACTATCTCGAGATGAACCGATGAGAAACTCGTTGATCACTAAATAATCGGTTACTATGGTGTAACATCTTTATTAAAGGTCAAGTTTCAATTATATCACACAAGTTTTACGGTATTTATCTATCCCTTTTCCCCGGCCTGGTCACAGATTGTCACATTTTCGAAACCCTTGTTTCGGCATCACATATTTTTCAATTTTATCCATATATAGAAGTTGAATTAAAACAGAGGTAGCGCCATGCTTGTAGCCGAATTGGGCCGGTGCGTTCGGGTACCAGTACCTCTTTCTCACATGAGATCGGCGTGAAGTGGCGGCAATGCTGTCACGTCTAGTGATGGTTCACACAGTCTAGCGGGAAACGCGGTTAATTTGCAATTCCTACCAGATTTTACACCGCAATGGCATATAAATCATCTGGTTTACATGCTTGCGTGATTATTCTGACGCATGCAAGGGAACTCTGTCTCTATTTGATTTACGGCGTATATGTTCAGCTCATGTTTTTAGGGTTCTGTCCTTCCTTTCAAAGGACAAAAATGAACCGTTATAGGATCGCCTCATGGTTCGTTCATCCGTCTGTCTGTCTGTCTTTCTGTCAAGACCCTTTTTTCATGCATGCGTAGAACTATAAAGTCACATTTTCGAATAATATTTCATAGGAACGTAACATAATATCTGTGTGGAAAAAACAAAATCGACCAGCACTTCTAAGATGTCGTGTGTAGCTTCGTAGTTTTTGTAAGAAATCAACACGAATGTTTGCCAGACAGAGCGTAGCTGTAAAATAACGCTGAGACTTTTGGATTCATCTTATTCGTGTAAAAAGCGTTTATCTGGAACGCTAGACAGCGCCGAAACACGGAGGAGGTCGGATATCAAATATAAACCAGTGCTAGAATGGGTCACCCATCTATAATCCGGTCGCAGCCAGAGCAACTTAACTTAGCGATGGACTCAAATGCTGACAACTGATTAGGCCACGACCTCCTCAAAATCTTCTATCTCCTCAAAATCTAGTCTTGGCTTAGGACAGACAAAAATACCTATTTGACTCACCCTAATCACTTATTTATTTAATAAGTATAGCCAAAAAATGAACCGTATAAATTTTATTCATAATTGATATGATATGTATGACCACACTTTATCTAATTTTAAGGAAATTTGATCAAAAATTAAGTAATTATTTTTATTACATAATCATCAGAAAATCGAGTACCGAGTACTCTTCTTAAGCATTTTAAGTGTCTCACCAGTCACTCAGTATAGAGATTTATTTTCCATTTCCATTGCTTGGTCCTGGGCATGGAATATAAATCAATTGCTTTCTTATTTTCAGTCTTAGTAGCCTGTCACATTTACGTAACCCGAATGGGGCAAATTGTGACCCATAACTGGGGACATGTTGCGGTGTGAAAATAAAATTTTTTTCGTAAAATGTATTTATGTGTCATATTTTTTAGGGCTCCGGTCTAAATCTTTTTTGTTTTTGTTTTTTTTTTAATACAAAAAATAAAAAGGAATTATATTTACGCTGAGTATAGGAGAGTCAGGACTAGAGTTAGAGCCTCAGTAACTCTTCTTTCAGGAACATATCTAAGCTTTTCATTATACTCTTGGAAAATGCTAACATAAAGCCGCTACACAGATATCTCGATAAATCGTTGCGAAAAAAATGTGCAGTTAAATCGTTGCGAAAAACTGTGCAGCTTACTGGACAACGATTTTTCATACCTGACGTCATCCCAAGAATCCCCACAATCTCACGAGTAATATCACTCAGTGACATTAATCGGGAGCCACTGTTTTACTTATCTTCCGAAACACGGAGGAGGTCGCGATAACCCGGCCGCGGTAATAACTGCTTAACCTAGCGATCGACTCAAATTAAGAGCTCTAATCTCGTATTACGTATATAAAAAATTTTAACAGGTTATTTATTATATATATTATTTATCACTTTTACTTAAAACTACCAAGGCATCATAAAAACGAAGTAGTTCTTATTCTGATTACCTTAAATACCAGTCACCCATTGGTACAGGCTATGACAAGTACCAAGTCGTTTGTTTATAATACACTTCCTCAGCCCATGGACTGCCCCGGCAGTCTCACAAATACGTTTCAGGCATTTAAGAAATGAGCATGTATGTAACTTTGCCTTAAAACTACCAAGCAACCATAAGCTCGAAGTGTTATATGGTTCAGATCTTATTAACTTTTACTTCAAACTATTAGGCTATCATAGCTACCAAGTAGTTATGATAGCCTAATAGTTTGAAGTATTCAGTGATGGATATACAAGAAATTCATATATAAATTCTCCTAGAATTGTCCCGGGAATAACAGATATCCCACTACAAGCACCAGGCAATCATACCTAGCAAGCAGTTTTTGTTATTTTGTTTACGTCCTTTCTCCTAAAATCCTATTAATAATAACAAATATCCCGATGCCCCTTTAACTATAAGTACCAGGCAATCATACCTACTAAGCAGTTTTTGTTATTTTGTTTATAACTTATACAGAAACTATGTAGCCTGTAAAGTGGTGCACGCGGCAAGGTCGCTTGGTTCGGTTTGCCTCTCACGTCGCACTCGCGTCGGTTCGATAAATCGCTATACATATTTCAATATAAACGGCTTCCTGTATTTTTGTTCAATTATATTAACTGTATTTTAAGTTTTATTCAATACTAGATGTTAACCGCAACTTTGAGCGTGAAATTAGGTGAAAAAATTTTGTGATCACATATAGCCTATATATAGCCTTCCTCGATAAAAGGGAAATAATTTTTCAAATCAGACCAGTAGTTCCTGAGATTAGTGGGTCCAACCAAACAAACAAACTCTTCAGCTTTATATATTAAGTATAGATATGTGTTACCTTACACCTCTTTAATCTGACCGTATCAAAAAATCCGTACTTAGCGGATGTCTACTACCTTTCTACCTGATTGCCTTTCATATTTAAACGACCCCCGGTTTTCGAAATTTCATTAAAGATGATCTTTCACTTTTCTATACAGATTGGGCAAGTTTTCTTCGCGTAATAACAATTTTATTAAGTTAATAAACCCCAAAATAAATTTGTTTATGCACATGATATTTAAGTAGCAACGTTTAGTAACATTTCCTGTCATATGATTTCACCTTAGATGCAATTTAAGTGCTATAAAAGTCAAAATAAATTCATTATCGTGTTGAAAAACATCTAACACAGTATATACTAGCTGTTACCCGCGACTTCGCGCGCGTTAAATTTGGTCCTTTACAAATTATAACAGTCTCGTCACCCATCCGTCATCGGCCAGTCTTAACGTTGCTTAACATTCACAATCGTCACAAGTTACATTTTCATTAGTAACTCGATTCATACGTAGGAATTTAAACTACGTGCGGTCCATTGTCGAGCGTCCAAAAGCAATCTTACAAATGCCGGCGACGCATAATGAATAACAAGTAGTTTAGGAACAATAACCTGCGCTTATGTATGAAGTTATATCGCATATTATCATATACTTAATAAACTTTTGTTTGGATACCTTCATAAAAGTACCAAACAATTAGTATTCTTGAAATATCTATCTATCCCTTTCTAACACCTACGAGGTTGAAACTATCTCTTTCTAATATAGGGTATCCCTTTCTAACGTACTACAAACGTAAGGCTATCCCTTTCCAACGCTCCACACTTAAACCGAATCGTTTCATCTAAGTTTACCGTATTAAGTCTGAATTCAACTTATATGGTCATACAAAAATGGAGACACATACAAAGAAAGATAACATACAAAGATATGTATTATCCATGTTAGAATGTAAAGGATACTCAAAATGACTCTTTACATCTTAGTATACCAACCTATCTATTTAAGTATAAATGACACTCAGTAAGGAAATTCCTTCCTGGCGTTCCTTTTCCTCTGTTTTCTTCTGTTTTCCTTTCTATGTGTAAAGATCGTAACCACTCCTGTTACAGGATACAAAAAGCTAAAATCCAATCAAATGACGTTTTATTCAAATAGACCATATATTGAAGTCAAACCGCTCCGAAAATAGTTCTTTTTGTTATAATTATATTACAACAATAAGAAATATATATACATATATGTATATAAAAGCTAAAGGTCATCTATTAGAAAATCTCGAAAACCACGGGACATACAATGAAGAAATATGATAAGTGCCTAGTTAGTTAGTGCTAATAGACATCCGCTACGAACGGATTCTTCGAAAGGAACAAGGAGGTCCAAGGGCTCCCGCAAGTTAAACTTTACGCGGACGACATCGCGGGTTAGAGCTAGTTTCTAATATTCTTCCATTTTTAATAGTAGATATTATAAAAACAGGTGCCATACAATACGTTTATTATATGACACTTATAACACTGTCATATAAACATATTCTTATTGTAGTATAATTTTTAATTACAATTCAGTCTTAATCAATTCTCGGTTGCAACATTATTGTAATTTAAACTCGTTCGCAGTGCTCTTGACATTTTTAAACCAACCCTGATAAATGAAAGACAACTTCGTTACTTTGGAAAAACCAATATATATTATATTTATTGCTTTGCTCCGAATCTATTCATAAATTATGCTGGTCAATTTGTTGCCCTGAATGTATACTACTTAACCAGCGGACCCAGCAGACATTGTCCTGCCCGATTTATCGGAACACGAAAATCATTTTCAGAGCCTCAATAGCTCAACGATATGAGGTATGGACTGAAATCCGCAAGGTACCCGGTTCAAAACCCCCCGGCTTTGGTGTACTGTCGCACCCACTCTTAATACAAGCTTTTAATTTAAGCTTAGTAGGAGAGTAAAAGGGAATAGTTATTAGTCTAACCTTAAAAATATTCCTAATATTCATTAAAAAAAAGTCGAATATCAACGCCATCTATTGGAAATTGTCCGAAAACGCGAACAACTCTGCATTTTTTATATGTTTAAAATATTCTTTTGTTTTTTCTTTTCTTTTTTTTTTAACCGTTGCAAAAACAGTGCGAATATAACAAACGAGACAGGAGTCCAATAGGCCTAGCCGTTTTTGAATTATAGCGAGGAAAATACCAACATAGGTTACATGCCGACAGCAGCACCACCTACCGGGCCCAATTTTTCAATTTCTTCCAAATCAGTCTATCCCTGTAGGCAAAGTAGGGTGACAAAGGCTTGTACAGCGATTTTTATACATAAAGGTAAACAGGAATATTATTTAAGTACACAAAATGTCCATTCCATGTCGCATTAAGCCATCAAGCCGGGGTAATACGAGGTGACCTTGAATGGACGTCTACTAAATTGAACACCACTGAATAAGTTAACAAAATAAAAACATATATTTATTAATATGTTGCACGCTTAATATTAAAGGATCTATATACAAGATACTTATATTAATAGAATGAAACTTAACTAAGATTTACTTATACTGTAACGAGATTTAAAGAATAGAATCTATTTTATGTCGCACTTCTTCTTCTTCTTCGCTTTAGCTTTTGTATTCTGGTTCATTACGTCGATTTTGGTACTGGTATATGGTAGGTGACATTTATATTAATAAGATTGAACTTAACTAAGATATACTTTATTATTATTCTTATTAGCCATCTGTGTCCCACAGCTGAGCAAAGTCCTCTTTCAATCCCCACCATATATCGCGTTCTTTGGCCACCTCCGACCACTTCAACGGGCATTTATCGAAGTCATCCCTTGCTTAATAGAAAAATAAGAAGGCAGAAGTTGCAAGAATATTTAAAAATGGCCAAGAGCGTGTCAAGACACGCGTATGTAGAAGGATTCCGTACCTGATAGGGGCGAGGACAATATTATAGGATGATTGAATGTAGTAAATAGCCCAACATGCGGACAGGACAGCGTCTGCTGGGCCACCTTGTGCAGCATATAATAAATAAATTACTAACAACCACACTCAATTAGATAATTTCTTTTTTTCTTGTGTTCGTTATTGTTAAGACAATATTTGTATAATAAATAAGGAATGGCAAAGCGAAAAGGAAATGGAACGGAAACGGAACAGAAAGAAGAACGGGAACTGGGAAGGGAACGGGGCATAATGTTATAAGAAGATAATGGAATGTAGTAAATAACCCAACGTTCGGGGCAACACGTCTATCGGGTCCGCTAGTATGTGTATATTCTTATGACTGGTAAAATATATATACATATGATACTATAAAACGACATAATTCCCTCGATTTTTGACTTGTATGATTCCTCTTGGTGAGTACTTTGTCTTCAGACGGTATCTGAGGTCTGATGATGGAGCTGAAAGGTGGAAATGAGGATCCACTTAATGAAAATTATGCAATTTCAATTTTGAAGTATATATAAGAAGTAATTAAAAAGTGAAGTTATCTAATTATATATAAATGAATCCCAATTTTCCTTGGTCACCGCATCAGAGAGGTTTTTGGATATGAAATTATATACATAGAACTTGATGTATAAATTAATTTTAAATAAATAAATATAAAAAAAAAAATCACGCGTGAACGGCTGGACTGATTTCGCAAATTCTTTTTTGCTGTTTGTTATTGTTGAAAAAATTTAAAAAAATGCGCGGAAAATTAAAAAGTATACTTAACCAACATTTTAACGGGAACAGGAACGGGGACGAGGACGCTGACGGGAATGGGAACGGGAACGGGCATAATAATATAGGAAAATAGAATTTAGTAAATAGTATTTAATCCAACGTTCGGACAGAACGACGTCTGCCGAGTCCACTATTTAAAAATAAAATTCATCTTTCAGAGATATATCGAAAATGAAAAATCTCTTAGATAGAAATTTTTGACCAAAATTCGTTGTCAAGGGCCTTGTCAAATTAAAAAAAAATGTCTTTAAAAGTATAAATATTAAAATAACCTGCTAAAGTATTACGTGAGTGTACGGATTAGTGCGCGAGTCTAACTCGCACCTACCTGGCTTAATATGTTAAATGACAAAAACGCTTACGTTTTTATTATAGTAGGCGGTCGAGCTGTATGTTTTTTATTTTATATCTTAAGGAAAACTAATACTAACTAACTTATAAAACTTTGTAACTATGAACTAATTTAAATTTTTCACAAATTGATCAATGTACAAGTATGTATATACATAAAATGTATGTAAGCGTGTTTGTAATTGTAATGCAAATGTGGAAATTAAACTGTTTTACTGAGTGCATATAACTGATATTGTTTTCTTTAATTTATTGTTTTTTTTTCTCTAAATGAATAAAATAAATAAATAAATAAACATATACAGGACTATATGACACACGGACGTCTGTTCCCAAGGTAGACAACTTAATGCCTGTGTTATAGGTAACAGACGGCAATCTAAGTATCAAGCATACATGGAATACCCAAGCCCATCTGAAAATATCATAGCCTTTTCAAAAGCACAGCAGCCGACCGGAGACCAGGCCATTGCAGAATTCAAGATCTCCCCAAACTTCAGAATAACAGCTGATCTTGTAGATAGCAGTGATACAAGGGCCTTTAGGCTGAAACTTAACGTAACTTTCAAATTCAGTTGTTAAGCAGATAGGTCGCAAATGCGACACTGGCCATTGGGAAATAAGAATGCTCTCTTCTTAAAGATATCTAGATTGTTGTGAATCAAAAACATCGCAGGCAGCAGTTGGTTCGAAATACTTTACCAAAAACATTATAGTGAATTTTCAGATATCGACGTGGAAGAACTTTGAGTTCAGGAAATAGCTCAGGTTGCATTATCTTCTACTTAATTTCTTAATAAAATTCCGTTTACAAACATAAGGTCTTTATTAGTAAGACCATCTAAGGCCGCACTAGTAGGATCGTAACATATTTGGCTGGGGGAGCATTAGACCTCGTCTGTGTAATTTGATACAGGTCCTAGAAACTGAATAAGGTTTTCATTCACTTAGTCATTCATTCATTCGTTCGTTCGTTCTTTCGTTCGTTCATTCATTCATTCATTCAGTCACTCATAATATATCTCATTATAACTCCTAATATATTCATATTATATTTCTTAACACATTAAGTGCAACTGAAGACTACTTAAGACAAGGACTATAATATACTCAAGGGCTATAATAGGATTTTTGATACCTCTAACGTATATTAACTACGTATAAGAACTTCTGGTATGTATGTATAGTCGACCAAAAAAGTGCTTTACCATTTTGGATGACAGCTCCTACTTAAAGAAAAATTTGCTAAAGGTTATTGTTAGAAATTAACGTAATGCATAACAAGCAAATATGAGCCTTTTGACTAGTTGACGCGCAAACGACATTCGACCTTAGCGTGGCAAACCAATTTCTTGGTCGACTATACATTTACATGAAATATTCCATTTTAATGTTACATTTTCAGCCCTTGATAACCCACAGCTGGGCATAGCCTTCTGGTCGTGCAGATATCCATGGGCGCCGATAGGCACTTCGGTGCTCGCTGCCTGCTCGTTTGCCCCCTTGTAATAAGAAAGAAAAAAAAAGAAAATTGTCCTAAGGTTTATTGTTAGAAAATAACGTAGTGCATAACAAACAAAAATAAGCCTTTTAACTAATTGACGTGCAAACGAAATTCGACCTTAGAGTGGCAAACCAATTTCTTGGCCGACTAAACAAAGATTTGTAAATAAAACGTCAGAGGTTCAGCGTTGTTTACGCGTCACGCAAAAACTGCTTCTGTGGCGTCGTGGTTTGAACCTGGTGCCTTGCAGATTTGAGTCCATTTCTTCTAGCACTGATATATTGAGGTTCTATTAGTACAGTAGTAATCGTGGCAACGCTTTAAATTGGGCGACGTCGCCAAGCCATCGCCAAGTCAGTTACCTGTCTTAAATTGGAGCACAAAAGGACATTTACTTAAACAAAAGTAATAGTTAAAATATAGCAACTTTTCCTCATGAGCCATAATACTATTAGTGAGAATGATATATTGCAAAAAAAAAAAACTATTGTATGGTATAGCAAAAAACTGCGAATTTATGAAATAAAAATAAAGTTGTAGCGAATTTTGAATATGTAAATAAATAACCCTTTTATTAACATTGAATTATAATTATAAGAATGACCTGGAAGGGGGGATTTAAGAATTTTCAATACGAGTAGAAAGTGACTTCATTTTAGCATTGTTGTTGTAAATGCTGTCTAAACATTTATCCCTAAATACTATTTGAATCAAAGAGATGGTTATATTATACGACTTCGTCCGTATTAGATAAGGTAATTTAGCGTGATAATATATAGCCTATAGCCATCCTCCATAAATGGGCTATCTACTGAAAGAATTTTTCAAATAGGACAACTAGTTCCTGAGATTACCCCGTTCAAGCAAAACACAAACGCACTCTTCGGATTTATAATGTATTTAATAAGTATAGGCTTGGGCGTCTGCCATCAACTTTGCCAGTAACCATGAAATGTTCCATGTTATGACCTTCCTTTCTAGCGATGTGCCCAAAGAACTCAAGAACTCTGCGAAGGCGGATCGTGGACAGTCTTGTTTTGATTTTTAGTTCACGCAGTATAGACGTGTTGGTGCGGAAGGAATTAGAATGTATAAACTATAATTAAAAAAATGAATCCAAATTTCCTTTGGTCACTGTATCATGCGTGATCGGCTGGACCGATTTTGCTATATTCTTTTTTTGTAGTATTTGTTATTCTCAGGAGAAAATTCCTATGTAAGAGAATAATAAGAAAATGGTGCGAAAAAAATTAGATAATATAAGAATACTTAACCATTATATTACATTGCTAGGAAAAGGTAACTGGATCAGAAACGGAAACGGGACCGGGAACAGAAAAAGAAACAAGAACGGGGATTATATTATAGCGTAATAGAATATAGTAAACAGTAAGTAACCCAACGTACGGGCAGGACAGCGTCTGCCCCCATGTAACATAAAAAAAATATATCATGTCCCCTTAGAGCTTAGGATAATATATTGAAGCATAATGTCTGACTTGGCCAGTTCTCATTTACGAATTATTATTAAGTATCTACAAAAATAGTCAAAATATTTATTTTATCACAGAAACAATCGGTAAAACAGATTTACATAACAGTAAAAAAACAGTGTTACATGGGAGAGTTCTGTGTTCGATGACTAGTTTCTACCAGCTAGCCATATTTATAGGAAGAATAAAATGAAAACTTCAAGCTTTATTAGATCTTGCGAAGGCTATCATAAAATTAGTTTAATCTGGAACTGGGATAGAGTTATGATATAAATAAATAACCGTGTGAGGTGTGCTTATGTCATTTGGAGCACGTATATATCTTGCAAATCTGAATATAAGAGCCTCATTTGTAATATTTATGTGATGCATGAGAAACTAAACTACTTTGCTTTAATCCGCGAATAAATACGAGGGAAAATCGGTGTAATGCTGCAACCCGATCACCCGGTCGCAGCCAGAGCAACTTAACTTAGCGATCGACTCAAATGCTGACCACCGATTAGGCCACGACCTCCTCGAAAATGTATGTTTATGGTGATAACTTAACGCCTGTGTTAAGGTAACACACGCTTGTTGTAAAAAATTATAACTACATAGCTACATATAGATATCGTATACACACATGCACTCTAAAAGAACAGTTTTCAATTCTATTCCACATGCTAACTCTGTCGTTGCTTGTATGCAACAGACGTCTCAACAGAATCTCGTTTTTGTTAAATAATGTACAATTTTGATGTTTTACATGAAATTCGCGCTGAAGTTTCAGGTAGAAAAATAGTTTAACCGTCAATTTTAGCATCGCCTTACATTAGCATAAATTATGCCAAATTAGCATCGTTGCATGGTGCTGTCCGACATTCAAATTAGCTGAGTTTCTCCGAGCATCGAGGATAGAATTCTATTAAAATAAAGAACCCTGACTTTTTTGCCAAATCTGACGAACATTTTAAAGCCAATTTAGTATTATTTCATACCCAGTTAACATTTAGTATCTGTACAATTTAGATATCTATGTGATGTAATGAAACCACACGTGTCTCATACTAGACTGTTGTGATTGCAGTTAGAAATTCGATTCTCTCGGGTTGCAACGGAAATACATAGCTGTTGAGACGAAGACCACTCGACACGCCACTTGTCTGTACTCGTGAATATGAACCTCGCGATGTCTGAAGCCTTTTACGTTTTTTAAATCTTACTTTCAAAATTTTTGAGACTTTACGGTGTTCATATTTTCCTTGGGAAACCAACATCCTTAAAGACCCTGACCTGCATCCGCATGGTAAATTCAGTTATAAGCTCAAGTTTGGTGTTGAACGCCTAATGGTGAATGCCATTTGAACTAGATTAGTCCTACTTTGATGAAAATTCTGTTCACTTTTGCTCTAAAAAGGTTTAGCGAAAGTGAACACATTACATTGAAACTTAGTATCAGTCAGTTTCAATGGGTGGCTTAGCAAGTATTGAAGGGTGGGGAGAGGGTTTGCAGTGAGACCTGCGCGAGTCGGTCAGGATGAAGTTTATAATCATAGTATACGCAGATGTGAATTGCTCTGTGGACCAACTCACAAATAATACGGGTTAAATTTACACCGCTTCGAACTAAACTGTATATCTTATATATAGATACATATATGAAATACCACCAGTGACCTACGATTATAACAACGTCGATGGCATTTGAACGTGCCTCTAAGATGGGGTATGCTAATAAAGAAATAATTATAATAAGTTTATTGGTACATTTCAAGATACAGAGTTAAGAATTTCGATAGTAAGCGCATTAGTTTAGAACTGTGACGCAGTTACTAACGCCAACCCTTAGCGCTACAACTATGAAATGATGTTACTTACTTTACGTTACAAAAAACGTTATTTAAGATATTAATTAATTAATACATTACATTATTTAATTACTATATTAAAAGCCACCAAAGAGTAAAAGAGAAAAACCTCACGTAAATATGCCTGTTTAAATAAGTGGCCGTGGCCGAAGACGGTTTGGAAGGATGGATTTATTACTGCATAATGTAGATGGTTGTTACTTATACTAAAGTTAATTGTAAATTGTTAAATTATAATAAAATGTAAATAAATATATTTGCACCTTTAAGTCAAACGAGCGTAACGAAGCTTTACTTCAATAGTTTTGAAAAAAATTAGATTTTTTTTTTAAATTTGACAATTTGTGATAGAAATATATATAGTCTTATGAGGGTCAGAGATAGTATTACTTAGGATAGTTTGAGTGTTTAGAATATATAGAGAATTGAATGCTATTGATACATGTATTTTGCGTTCAACCTTCAAGCGAGGGACTCCAACGTAACAAATCTATCAGAAGCATAAACACCGACTCATCAGAAAGAAGAAAGGGAAAGTAAGTACCATGGAGACAAAAAATATTTTGCCACTGCTATCCCACTATGCCAATTAAACTTTTTCGAATAGGTGTGATGAAAATAACTATTTCATTCGACTACGACTTAGATTAAAATAGTTTCGCTGGTACAAGGGACGTCGCCCCCCGACGGCACGCGTATCCTCGTAAACTGAAATAGCCTTATTGAAAATTTATTAAAGCAAGCACACATTGAATCCAGTCAAACTAGTAACTAAGCCAGCTTAATCTCGTTAGTGGAATGCGGTGGTTCGGTGCGGGTCGGTACCTTCGTTAAGTTTAATTAGCCCGGATCTCCCACGGCTGTATTTATTTAATTAGCGCTAAGCTTATACATCTCTTAGTTGCAGTTGAAGCGATTGCGAAAGTTTTCATGTTGTCTCAAAATTTAACGTATTGGCACTTGGACTCTTAACCTCGCTGACTACAATATTATTTTGACGCGTAACCGTACTCGTCAATACGTGATGTTGCTATATATAAAAAATAGTCGGTGAAATCGCATAAAGAACAGTAGAACATATTGTGTTGTTCATTCTGTTGTCTCTATTGTATATTTCAAAACCATTTTAAAGAAATACACAAATCGTCGCAAATGAATATGTTATTTAAACATTTTATCGACGAATTGCGTCGGGTCAGCTGGTGAATATATTAATTATATTAAGCCACAACGAATACACGTATAGAAATATGCGTCAGCAACATAACACCTTCTATATACGTGCATATGTACATGTGTCGATCAAATTGTCGACATATTCGCAGATTTTAAAATCCACGTTTGCTAATCCAGCTAAATTTATTGAAGAAGTTTTGATTTGGATATAATATGTAAACAATATGTTTAGAAGTAAGACTGTATTATGTATAGAGCCAATAATATTGCAACGTACGCAGAGACGTTGTTGAGAGAAAGAAGGCAGTCAAGTCTAGGCTCGCCGCGCTGTGCACGGCGCCGCGACGGCGCGGCGTCGTGTGACGTCAGACGACGCCCGGTGCTTCAGTCGAGAGCCGCCTTAGGTTATGTCTCTCCAGAGAGATGTAAATATTTCTATAGAGTAAAACGCCTTACTTTGTAATTTGATATTTGCTAACAATCTTCTGTTATGTGCAATTTTCTCTCACGTAAGAAATTGTCATGGACCAGTGTTTACAGATTATTAATGAGGACCGTTAGGTCCGAAGACCATTGAAAAGTTACATTTGTTAGAGGACCCAAATTTATTTTTTAAACATCAGTTTAAAGTTAAATTCACTTTGTGGGGTTGCAACACTTGTCCTAAGGCTTCCATGTTGTAAAAAGGAGTTCGAAGGGCCTAATGTAACATTTGAATGGACTAATGTGTTTCTTAAAAATCAATCAGTACAGGACGCGCTGTACAGTGTTTTGGTCGATTAATTTTTAAGAAAGCCACAACGAATATACATAATAGGACTACAATTGCCGATGATCATTTGTTACCCGAAGCGGCAAACAAAAGCCGCGCCATAATCCGCCGAATGTTACATTAATTTACGAGATAAACCGCTCCGGAGAAGCCAATAATTATTATGGGATTACATTATTTACCGCCGTAATCGTAGCTCGTAGCTAGACTCGTCGTAAACGGCTTCAATGGGACTCGGGTTCACACATGATAGATTGCCTTAATGCTTTGCCATTTTATACCTTATCGACGTGACGATAGGAGCTATCATGTACCGACAGAAATTAGTTTAACTTCGTTAAATAATTTCTAAAGGGTATTTATTGTCTTAATGTCGAGATAATTAATTCGTATGTGTAATAATACATTTTACATTGATTGTGTATAATATATATTATTGCGCTAATTATGGTAGGAGAAGCCGGAGGGTCCAAAAGAAAGAAAGATTTTACTCATAAAGTATATAATCTAATTCTACAAACAAAGTACATTCGGCCGATGTAAGCGCGGTGCTAGGTATGGAATGATGGAATCTTAGGCTCTCGCAGCGAGCTTTGCTAGGCTTCGAAATCGCGTAGTCCAGTTACACTGTTGTTATTGTAGCCGCTGAGTCAGGAATGCCTTAGGCTGGGATCCTGATGTAGCGGTAGGCTATAAAACACTCTAGCAGTCCTACTCAGTTGTAGTGAAATTCGTGTCCATTATACCCTACATCCTCCCAGCACTGCCAATTTTTGTTCTCTACCTTACACCATTGCTTATCCTGGGCCAATCATTTTCTTTGTATTCTTGTCATGAATTCCTTTAATAAATTGTCTTATAGTATAATTATGAATATACTTAAGTTATGTTCAATATTTTATAACAACCGTGTTTGTAAATGTATTTTATTTATTTATAAGAAACTGTTACATTTGGTACAATTAAGTTGAAGCCCTTTTTTCTGTGCTAGTTAAAAGAAAGAGTGATACAGGAAAAAGTGCATTCCACTAGATTTATATACAAAATATAAGTAATTAGTGTACAAATTATCAATAAAGAATACAAACAGCAAGTATTTTAGTAATAACAAACAATTTAAACAAAAGGAAAACACTATCTCGTTTTAACAACGTAGTTAGTTTGTTAACTTA
This sequence comes from Charaxes varanes, assembly GCA_024363005.1. NCBI lineage: Eukaryota > Metazoa > Arthropoda > Insecta > Lepidoptera > Nymphalidae > Charaxes > Charaxes varanes. The sequence goes on from JANCMC010021608.1 coordinate 1,844,134, forward strand.
TTCACTATGTTTTTTAAACGTTTGAGACTGATGTAATGCTATAAATGTATAAAAATCAATAATAGTAATCTATATAATAATACGTGAAGCGAAAACTTTTACATTTTACTATAAGATGGTGTCAAAGCGTAGTCATGACATCAAAATAATAATGTATTTTATTAATTACTAGATGTACCCCGCGACTTCGTCCGCGTGGACCTCTTTTATCACTTAAAGGTTTAAAAAATTGGTTTTGGATAAGGGTCACTATCATGTTAATAAAAACACCTTCGCAAATAATGCATTATTTTAGAACAAATTTGGTTACCATAAAAAAGTTATAGGAAGCCAACCTTAAAAGATAGACATAAGCTGTCGTGGACTTTTATTTAGTACCTTTAAAGGGGAACAATTCCGTCCTACGTGATTTTTTCGAAACTTTAACCGTTTGCGCAGCGCACGCAGCGGAAGCTCTCAAAAAGGGGAAAAAAAACCGCCGGTTTCGAAACATTCTTCATTAGTGCTCCGCTCCTATGGTCTTAGCGTGCTGAAATATAACCTATAGCCTTCCTCGATAAATGGGCTATTCAATGTTGAAAGAATTTTTCAAATTGGACTAGTACTTCCGGTGATTAGCGCGATCAAACAAACTCTTCAGCTTTATATATTAGTATAGATGACACGTAATGTGATTAAATTGTCAAGTAAATGTCGTAACTAAGAATAAAAATTTCGTACATAGCTTTAGATAAGCATATGGTACAGGAAATCTAAAGATTTAAGGACTAATTTCGACCACCCGGCCACCTTTACTTTAATGTAACAGTTGATGTGCTTGTACATCATTGCCAATACTAAGTTACTGTCATCGTGCCATCAATCGTGATGCGGTTAACGGATAACATTGAATAGGCATCTCTAGAGCAACCGTCATCGTGGTTACACTACATCTGACTATCTGTAACTGTGATCGGTGTGGTTCTATGAATTTTGGTCGGAAGAAAACTTATGTATACTCTCTATTGAACAAATATGTATAATTAAAACAGATTTACACTAAAATTCAAATTGACTTTATTTGCTAAAACATTCCGGCTTACATGTTTAGTCATAAATATGACCTGCAAATATTAGCTGGTAATACATTAAAAAACATTTCTAACTTAATACTTATACAAAGAAAAACAACTAGAAATTAGTTAATTAAGTTGGTAATAATACAAATTAAAATAATATTATACATTACATTGTCATGTTATTTAAGTATAATTATAAAAAGAAATTTTGAAGAAGGAAGCTCCATTAGAGAAAGTATTTAGAATATATTTCGAATTCAGGAGATGGATCTTCCTTATTATTTATCCGCTAACTGGTCACATCCACCATGGGTACTCGACCCTGGACTACCCTAACTGCTATTGTCACTCCCCCTGCATCGTTCGTGACAGTAGTATCCGCATCCTATCTCTACTCTCCATCTACCTTTGTATCCTTTTACTCCATCCCTTTCCTTTACTCCTGTCTGTCTACTTAGATGTAGCGCCACGCTTGCAGTCTTTTTGGTTTGCCACCAAGTGGGGCCAGCGCGTCCAGTTACCAGTACCTCTTTCTCCCACAAGATCGGCGTAAAGTGGCGGCAATATTGTCATGTGAACTGATGGTATTGTTGTCGCGTTTCGTACAGTTTGTGAAATTTCTCGGTGGCCTAATCTCGTCATTAAAGGCTGGCATCTGCTAACCCTCTCGTGGTGCAGATAGTAGTTACTTATGTGAACCACCTGCTCGTTTGTCCCTTGTAACATAAAAAAAGTTCCTAATATTACTGTAGCAAAAATCATTTTGGTTTTCAATAGAGTATTGTAATTACAATGAAATATTTTGCGTCGAATCGGTAAGAAGAATGGAGAATTATTGAAAAGAAAATCCATTCCAATTCACAGAATAGCATAAAAATCGAAGATAATTTAATTGATAAATGAAGATTATGAGATAATTTGAAATTTATAAAGGAATTATGGAATAATTGTAATGATTAAAGTTGGCGAAAACGCGGATTGAGCAGTTTTAATTAATTTTAATATTCAGCCCCGACTTGTTGATAGACCGTCAACTTTTCGCCCCTCATTCCCACCGTTAAAATTCATACCAGTGCGGCCACGGGGGAATTTTCTATGAAAAAATTGTAAATGTGGTAAAAGTTGTGGATATGTTTCAAGTATTCTCATTAACATTTCTATGAAAGTTGTTTATGGGGATAAATCTTTATATATTTTTATAAGAATTAAAATTTTATTATTGTTATGAAAAATATTTTTTTTTACGTTCGAGTCATATTTTTGTAATATGAGGTAAAATCCTCCATAAATTTTAGATCTTTCAGTTTTTCTCTTTATACTTCCCATATAAATATTACCGTCTGTACTCTTTAGTATTTTGGTGAAAAGCCTATTTAAATCTGATTGAGATGATAAGCAGCAAGACAAACAGAAAATAATATATATGGTTTACATATAAAACATGGTAATTTTTAAATGGTTTAATCGTGCAATTTGTTGACGTACATAATATATATTTATATGCAGAAAAAAGTAAGTACATAAGTAAATAAAATTGTAGAAAAAAAGATTTCTTAAAACAAGCTTTTATTGCTTGTTATTAAAATAATTTAAATCGAATAAAAAATATATACATTGTCACGAGATTTATGTACATAGGCGTACAAAAATTTCTTGTTTTGAAATTTTTGCGTTAAAGTTTTTGCTCAATAGCGTATTGGGAATTAGGTTTAATTTACCTTGTCAGTTTTTAGATTACCGACATCGGTGAAATTAAACAAGAGCTTGTAAAAAAGGCCAGGGTGGGACGCATGCGGGAGAAAAGGGAAAAAGTTTAAAGTTTTTACGTGAAGCGTAATTCGTAAAACCGTTATAAATCTAATATAAGTAGGGTGAAAGCCACTGCAATGCGGTGATTTATATAGAATTAATTCATTAATATCTGGCAGCACGGAGCGACCGGGGCCAGATTGATCCCGTTATTAATTTCAGCCCATCCTCATTTTTATGCAAAAATAATTGGTTTTTAATGGGATCGCATTAATACGTGCCGTATATATGCGCGTTTGTTCTGTACCCCCGTACCAATATGTTTATGTAATTAAATGGAAACGGTTTGGTGCAAATTTGAAGTTTGTCATTCCCTAGGAATATTTTTTGTGATATGGCAACAGAACCGAGGTCGTAACCTCAAAGAAGCTTCATAAAGCTAATGCAACTAAACTACGCGAATAGTACTTCAGCAGAATACGCTTTGGGTTTTTTTAGTTCGTCTAAACAGTAGCTGCAGACGTACCACAGCCGTGCAGCTACATTAACAAGAAGTCTCCTAAACTCTTGTAAAATATTCTACTAAAATTTATATCCGATGACCAGTAATGATAACGTTGCAAAACAGTAACGCTGTTCACCGGAATCTAAGCATTCATTAAATGGTACATGCAAATGAGAAAATTTGATATCGTTGCCTCATAGAAATTTAACGTTATACCGTGTGGTTGAGTACCAAATTTGCGTTAATTATGTCATCGGAAAATAGGCTATCGGTGTAAGGAATTTACCCGCGCAGTAAAAATATAACCGTATCGGATGCAATTTCGCCCACTTTCCGATTACTTTGCCGGTATTTTCGTGGCGTTTAGTGGTTGAAATGTTTGCAGATGTTGCCAACTGTAGATTACAATTTTTATCACAAAGTCGGAAAAATCTGAATGCTGGTTGAAGTCGTCACGTCTAATTTTTTGATAAAACCAAACAACTATTGAATACTATTCAAAGAAGCAAAACCAATTTGAATTTTTGTTTTTTACCGTTAAAACATTTTACTAATATATTAGATACTTTATTAATTTAAAGTCATGATAATTTATTCCAGCGCGTACGCGTGTTCTCTTGTTCCATGAAAATGTCTTCTTTGTCTTGTATTTATTTTATTCGCAGCAACGGTCAGGGGAAAGGCAAACATCGTATATATCGTATCCGTACGGGTTTATATGTACAAGTTAGAATTGGTTTGTTTTTCTATATTAACTGTATGCGTCTGTAGCTATTTGTCTTCCCACAGACGCTATCGATTCTCTAGAGCAGATCAAACAATTGCATCGCACCCGGTAATGGAGTTTCGGAGATTTAGAATGAATGTTTGTCTGCTGTATCGGCCGTACGTCTAATAACTCATGAGGATAAACTGCTTCCGTTTGCGATAGAAAAATATTTCTGAAGAAATTATTTTTAAATACAAAGAAAACTACCGTCCAAAGACTACAAAGAATTAAGAAGCAAACAACGATGGTCACCGTTCAACAGTTCGTAATTAATAAATTGTTAATGCGGCGATGCATTACTATGCAATTGTTTTATGGTGGTGATCAGTTGAGGGCGATTTCGTGTCATTGTATCGCATATTGGCTTTTGTAGTTGCTGATGGGGTTTAACGAGATTTCTCGTTAATGCACATGTAATTTTCGTCATTCCTTTAAAGCGCAAAACAACAACAAATTTAGAAAACCATAATATTTTCACCCGCACTTATATAATATTAGCTGCATCCCACGATTCTCACAACTGCCCAAAATGCACGAAAATTTTCATAGGTATTGGTCAAGCCATTTCGGATGTATTTGGCAAAAACACTGACACGAGAATTTTTGCATATATATTATTGTCCGTGCCAAATTAGGTGAAAAACTTTAGGGTGATGATATATAGCCTATAGCCTTCCTCAATAAATGGACTATCTACCAATAAAATAATTTTTCAGATAGGGCCAGAAGTTCCTAAGATTAACGCGTTCCAACAAACAAACTCTTCAGCTTTATATATTAGTATATATATTGGTTTTAACATTTCTGAGCAATTTTTTAACATTTAATGATAATGATATAATGTGAAGGAAAATTACGTTTCAAATGTTAATTATCAACATGCTTTGGTTTTTTAACCGACTTCAAAAAAAGTAGGAGGTGAATGTTCAACGTGCTATGTATCTAGTATTTTTTTTAATCGAAAAATCGATTGAACTGTCGAGACGGATAGATACATACGTTTAAGGCGAGTGTTATACAATATGCAGCTCTGCCAATATGCAATTTTAGCTTAAAATTAGTGGGTTGATTGAGAAATCAGATAAAAATGTCAGAATTAATTCCAACGCAATTGTAAATACATCCAGAGAGAACACAAATCCATATTCATAATTATGTTAATGAAAATGGTCTTTCAAATGGCTTCATCGGGCCCTGACAATCTGACGTTTATAATTAACGCGTAATGAGTTAACCGGCGGTAATGACATGCGGGTAGAGTCTGTTTGTTTTTTGTTCCGCGTGCGTTCACCCCTTTGCCTCAGTGACAGATCGATGTGTCAAGACGCGGGGGTCGCGTGTTTGCTTTTTATTTATTTGTGTTATTCAATAAGATTCGGTTACACGTGGATTAATGTAACGTATTGTTAACTAAACACTGCTTATGTGTGCCTGGTTAACTTTCTTTTTAGGGTTCCGTAGTCCTACATGGAACCCTTAGAGTTTCGCTGTTCGTCCGTTTATCCGCCCATAAGGTGGTCCCCCCTTTAAGATATCCAATCTGTGATAGGACATGTTAAAAACTCTTTTAAGCGAAATCCAACAACAACTTCAGAAGTTATAATAGCTTTATCGTGTATCAGGTACGGACCCTTTCTTTATAAGTGTGTCTTGACACGTTTTTGGTCACTTTAATTCTATTTTCCGTCAATGAAATATACACGTACCAAAAATGATCATCAAAATATGGACTGTATTAAAAGGACAAGTGAGCAGACTGTTCGACTCATTTTAAGTGACTATTGATGCCCACGAACAACTGCACTACGAGTCCCTTTTGGTAGTGTATCGTCCTCACTAGTAGATGCGTTTCTGGTCTTTGAGAATTGTACTTTTTTAAAGAAATTAGAGGAAGCGAAATCCCAGGGACCTTTTTCTTAAAGAGCACAAGGAATGCTTAACGTTTTTTTTTCCTAGCGTTATTCCGGTTCAGTGCTAGAGTCCGCTTAAATTGCATAGGATGTGGCTGTGAGGCGAGTTAAGATAACCAACTGCCTTCTGACGTCATCCCCGAAACCCCCACAATCCCCCTCGTAACCCTCACGACATTACTCGGGGCATTAATAGGGACCCACTGTTTTACGTGCCTTCCGGAACATGGAGGTCGCATATTTGAAAAACCAGGTGTACAATTATTTTTTTGTTTCAGATGTTAGAAATGCTTGAAGAGTTTGTCGCCAATTCCCGACAGTATACAGCGCGGCAAGCTGAGAGTTATAACGAGGTTAGTGCTGTAAAATATTCATTTTTACACAGTGTAATGAATGAAGGCTTTCTTTTTTCATTCATTACGCTGTGTAAAAATGAAATTGTAATGAAATGAGTATTTTTACTCATAATTGAATAAATAAGCGAATGCTATTTAAACAAATGTATCAAACAATTTCTAATTACAACTTAATAACCTCAGCATAAGATTTAAGTTGAATTCGACGGTTGTCTGTTTAGGTACGAATTGCTTTACGAGAACAACTTTCCAATGCAATACAATGCGCCTCCTTCACTCTGCTTCGAGACTTAGAACATCGTCTTAAGTGGGACTCTATCAAGCTGGCTACTTACAATAGGGAATTCAAGGGTCTTAAACTTAATATATGGGTTGCTGTACCTCTGCCGACAAGAAAACCTAGACCGGTCGAGCCAGAGCCGTGAGTTATTATTTTATTTATTAAATAACTATTTGTACTGCTACTCGAGAGTTATAATCTTTTGCAACTAAACACAAAACAAATTGTTTTAGTCTACCTAAAATGTTGTTTGACTGTTAATGTTCTTTGACTCATCATCATCCATCTCGTAACATTGCTAAAATGAGATATTCTCACATAGTTTTAGTATCTTAAACAAGGCTCAACAGACGTTATATATTCTGTAATAATTACGTATACAGAACATATTATGGATCTTACTAGGTTTTCGCAGGACAAAAATAATTCATGATCACCATTATCACCATCATCATCAAATAATAATTCTCCAAAAAAACCTTTTAGGGAACCTGTGGAGCTGGCTTTCCCATCCATGCGTGTCGCAGTAAAGTTACCCAAGACCATAGATGGATCGAGTGTATGTGTGAGAGCGGCGCGTTCCGCTATAGATTTATTGAGCGAAAGTAGTAGAAGTTACGCTTTGGCCGGCGACATTCCTAATAGATTTGAAGGTACTTAAAAAACGTTATATCACCAAAGTCATATGCAATTACTATACTGGTATATACGTTCGGTATGAAGCCCAACATTTTGTTTATAACATCGGTTAATTACTAAGTCATAGCGTTGTGTAGTATTATTTGCATGTACCATTATAGGAAACACACAGCAGTAATTTTGACTTTCAAAGATTTACGTCAATCTCATTACGGTAAAATTACCGTAACTTCTTATTTTCCAGTTAGTCTAATCAATTTAGATTAAAAAAAATCGAAAATTGTCCCATTTCAAAGAGTATCTAAATAATTTTAATTAATGAAAAACATGAAAGGCATACATTAACACGTTAAAAGCCACGAGGTTCACAAGTGGGCCTGCCTATAATTTCCATTCGGGCCACAATGAAAATCTCTATTCCATCAAATTTTAAGAATATTATTTTAATGATTTTATTCTAAATGATAGATTATGTGGGTTCACTTTTGTATGGATATATTTTGATACGTTGTTCAGAATTTTTTTATAACACAATAGTAGGTATTTGTTCAACCTTTAAGGAATATTTCTTATTATGTCAAGTAATAAATTCAGTACATATTAGTAGTATAGCTAGTAGTTACTATATTTTAAAAAATTTAATCATTTTAGATCTTTTTATATTCAATGTGAAAGAACACACAGAAACATATCAATTAAAAAAACAACAAGATGAAATCAGGAATAAGTTCTACAAAGAGATACGAGAAAAGGTTAGGGAACTGGAAAACTTCTTAAAGGCTAATCCGTGAGTTTCTATTATACTTTATAATTTAGCGTTTAAAGCATTCTGAATGCAATGATTTTATAAATGTTAGTGGGATTTTTTTTTTTATGTTACAAGGGGGCAGACGAGCAGGTTGCAGGTACCGCCCATGGACATCTGAACGACCAGAAGGCCAGCAGATGCGCTGCCGGCCCTTAATGACGAGTTTAGGCTACCGGGAAGTCTCACAAACCGAACATAATTTCTTTTTAGTTGTGTTCGTTAATGTTAGGACAAGGTTTGTATAATAAAAAAAGGAGTAGCATAGTGAAAGCTAAATGGAACGGAACGGGAACGGGAACGAGACCGGAAAATAATGTTATAGGACAATAAAATGTAGTAAATAGTAAGTAACCCAACGTTCGGGCAGGACAACATCTGCCGAATCCTTATATTATATTGTTTTAAAGATAATATTTTGGATCGTACTGTGTACTTTGAATTAGTTAACGCTTACTTATTTTTAGCAAACCCTTAACCTGATTACGCCTATTTCTGAACAAAGCTCTTCCATTGGTTTCTAAGAACGTATTACATCATTTAAGTGATCTCGTGGCAGCATAACTAGGGGAATCAAATAAACGCGTGGGAATCTTTCCCGATTTTTATCTTCAGGTACAAAAAAACCTTCTAGTATGTTAAGTCCTCTTCGCTTATTGGTTTTCAGAGCTATGTGGCCATTGACTGAAAAACAAGCTGCAATATTTATTCTATTTGAACGTTTTTTTAACGCACGTTAAAAAAGCTTTCGTGTGAATGAGGACTAAGGCTTTGTCGGAAATATTAACCGGTTCTATCAGTACACGAGAGAGATAAAACAGGATGAGTAAGTAGCCATATATTTAATCTATTTATATAAAAACTAAAGTTCACCTATCACGAAATCTCGAAAACGGCAGGATGTACAATGATGAAATTTAACAAGTAGGTAGTTTATAGTTCGTAGACATCTGTTAAGAAAGGATTTTTTGATAGGACCGGATTAAGGAGGTCTAAGGCCGTGGAGGAAGTCGCGGGAAGCAGCTAGTATTCTATAATTAAATAATGATATAAGTATTATTTTAATTTCAGCGTAAATTACGTTTTCATTCTAATAGCACTCATTCGCAAGAGAGTTACAAAAGCGTTACGATAAATCTTGACGTTGGCTTTCGTTCGGTTTGTGAGACTTCCCGGCGGCCTAAACTCGTCATTAAGGGCCGGCAGCGCATCTGCTGGCCAAGGGGGGCTCACGCGGGCGAAGTCGCGGTGTACAGCTAGCTTTTATATAACCTATTTTAATATATCTAAATTAGGCGTCACGTTGTTTGTCCGCGATGGACACTTAAACTACTAAACCAATATTAATGAAAGTTGGCATTTATATGTAATTTGTTGCAACTTGAGAGATAGATTAGTTTTTATGTCGATTAATGGCTTTTTTCTTTAAATTTTGTCTCTTAAATCTTATCTGACTCAGCCACATCAAAGAGTAGTCGAGTGTGGATGTATAGATTTGCAGACTTATTGACGAGGTCGTTGCTTAACCTATGGGTGGCATTTGAGTCGATCGCTAGGTTAAGCAGTTCTTGCCGGTGACAGATGAATAACCCATTCGAACTGGTTTTCACATATCCGATCTTAAGTTTGGAGCTCAATCAGTGGTCGGCATTTGGGTCGATCACTAGGTAAAGTTGTTATCACTGCGGTCGGATAAAAGATGGCCGGACCTTTAATAAATAATTATGATTTGAATTTTTTTGCGATTGAACCGCCCCTAGAACGGCCATACTTTTTTATCAATCAATACAGGCGAGTACTTGTGCCTGCCTACTTAACCTAGCGATCGACTCAAACTCCGACCAACTGATTAGGCCACAAACTCCTCAATCTTCTTTTTTAATCTAATAGCTTAATGAATGTAAATTTTAAATAAAAATACTTAACTAAGTATAAACCAGATAGACACGTTTGCGGGAATGGCGTGGCTTAGTGTGGCCCATAATAGAAAAGGGATTCAAAGAGAGGGGGGGGAGCCCCCATGCCCAGCAGTGGGCTAATAAAAAAAACTTATAAATCCACTTTAAATGAATTTAATTAGTAAAGAAATTATCATTATCTTTTGATATTTTTTTTTCATTTTTTTTATACTCCCTTAGATATATGTTTTACTAAACATTTAACGGCATAAAACGATGAGTTCCTTAATACTAACATACAAAGCCGAACCGTCGCCAAGCCTTCGAACAGAGATAAGAGTTATCGTCTAACCCTACATCTTGTAGAATCCAAACTACTATATATACTCTTTTGGACGGACAAAGTGTAACTATAAGGTTTCCTTGTAAACCTACGAAACCCCAAAAAGAGGAGTATGAAATTTGACAGAATTATACTTGCCATAGAGGATGGTGTGTAAATGCTAATATTTTTATAAAATAGGCATTATAAATATGTTAAATTACTAAAATAAAACCTCACGCACACTTATGCTAAACGATTTACACACACATGTATACATTTTACTATGAGATGTCAAAGCGTAGTCATGACGACCGTATGTCTTTGTACAAAGAATTAAAATTATAAACTATATAAATATAAAGATTTGCGACTGAATTTCTATCAACCAGCGATCTGTAGTTTACTTAAGTTAGCGTCGTAGTAGTATTATAAATAACCCATAGACTAATGTAGAAAATCTGTAGCAGAAAGCGTTATAGTTTTCATAGAGCCATAAACAATGTAATATTTCAATAACAATGAGGCAAAAGATATGATGGATTACAATAAATTAATTTAAATGAATAATTATTTGTAATTTTAATTTGAAGGTGGATTTAAATGTAAGGGGCAGTGACCCTGCCTTCTGCTCCGGGAGTCGTGGGTTCGATTCCCGCCTCGAGTCTGGATGTATTATATATATGTATATGTTTATATATTTCTACTTAAAAATATTTGTGTAAAACAAGCATCTGTCCTATATAACACAGGCATTAAGTTGTCTACGTTAGGAATAGAAATCCATGTGTTATATAATCCTATATATTTATTTATTTATTGCGAATTTGGGTTATTACAGAATATCTTAAAGCTAAAAAACAACATTAAACGTATATTGTACGTATATTTTAAATTCTTACACGCATTACCCAGTAGATAGAATAAACTATTGTTTACACTTGGATTTATTGTAATTCGTAAATAACGTTCTGTAGCTGATTTCGTTTCGGGACGATATAAATCAAATCAAATTTCTTTATTGCGAATTTGGGTTATTACAAAGTTCTAAGATTTCTTTGTTCATTTTATTTACTTACACATGGATATTTGTAGTACTGAGCTATTTATAAAAGCAGAGGAGTATCTTAACGCTTTATATTGAATGATTTGTGTTGAAATTACTTGGGCTTGCAAATTTGATTCTTCGCACCGTCGGAAACATTTCCGCCGATTGTCCACATTTGTTGTGGACAGAATTCATTTATAAGTAGTAAGGGTAAGATTCAAGAAGTCGTACAAGATTTTCTTAAAGATTTCTTGAAGTGTCTGAGCCGATTCTAAAAATTCCTTTTTTATTTAAAAGATGCTTACTTTCGTGGTTCCATTGCCACCAAGTTAAGATTTCAAGCCGGAACTTCTTGGGAAAGGACAATAAACCCTCAATTTTTATAAACACATACCGATATATACTTGTTAACCGATTTGAATAAAGGAGGAGATTTTCAATTCTTTTTAAATCTTTATTATTTTATATTAAAGTATAAAGATGAATAGAAGACGTCTTAATTAAAGTAACAATTCTATATATTGGGTGACCATGTGCAATTATACACTCGCGCAAATGTAAAGCTCAAGTGCGATGGATAATAACTCTTACAGCAACTTGAAAGTCGAAATAAAATGTGAAAAATGTATGTATAATGTATTTATACTGTTAGATGAACCATGTAAACAATACACAACTCCTCTCTATGTAACATGTTTAATTCATACAACTATTGTGTGTCCATATTGTTTTTATTCTGACCTTCTTCTGTTTGTGTAGAATAAGGAGAACTATATATGTAAATATAATAAAATAAAACGTTGTATTATCGTTGCACTATTTTATTTCTAGAAATAAAACACCGTTAACTGCAAGAAAAAGATTGGTCTACTAATGTTTTTTTATGGATCTGGCTTGGCTTTTGTCATGTAAAAAAATATGAAATGACGACTTTATGTTTTATATAAGTCAATATACTTCTTTCTTTTACTTCCACATCAGAACATTGATTCGAATTATCAAGTAAATATGGAATGTAAAATTAAAGAAACCAAAGGCTATGTGCGTTCGAATTTAGTATTTTTGTGTAGTATTCAATAATAACTTCGTCCACAGTGAGCAATTTCGAAATGCCAGAGATCGGTGGGTAGTCGGGATTCGGCCACAAGTCTTTCGATTTGCATTGTATATGCTTATTTAAAACTACACAAGTACAACGACATTGTCATATTTGATAAATATACGTATGTATATTTATCAAATGGTTGTCATGACACCATCTTATAGTAAAATGCATACATGTGTGTGTAAATCGTTTTACATTGGTGTGCGCGTGGTTTTCTTTAATAAATATTGTTTACATTTATAAATTATTTTATTTATAACGCATGTTTTATAAAAATATTAGCATTCGCACAATGCCAAATTTCACATTCTACCGTAAGCGAAATTTTCGTAAAATTATATTGAATAGCTTCATATATTATATTCACAATATTAGAGTACGGTAGGTAGCCCTAGTGGAGCGTTGAACAGATATTAGGTTTTTTCGGATACCTAACGTTTTATAAAATATTCCTCCACCTATGCTCATCAGAGATAATGTAGAATTCTAATGGTGAAAGAATTTTTCAAATAAGTCCAGCGTTTTCAGAGTTAATTGAATGCAAACAAAAAATCAAGTCTTTCCTCTTTATAATATTAAATTTACAGATAGGTGATAGAAACAGACATATATAGATATTAAAATTAAAAAAAAAAAATGAAAATATATTTATTTCACAAAAATCATAACTACAATAAGATTTATCCGACGGTATTCGCAGTAGATAATTCTATATCGCGGGTACCAAGTATATAGAATGTATATAGGACTGTATGACACATAGACACCTGTTCGTAAGGTAGATAACTGTGTTAGAGGGTTAGAGTCTGTGTTAGAAGTAACAGCCGTCTGTATTTACACAAATATTCTTTTATTAGAAATATACAAATACAGACATATAGATAACACACACAGACTCGAGACGGGAAACGAACCTACAACCCCCGTAGCAGAATGTACAACAGGCGACTGTTGCCTATAACACAGGCATTAAGTTGTCTACCTTAGGAACAGACGTCCGTGTGTCCTGTATGTATTTATATCTATGTTTTATACAGAATTTATTATTCTATTTATAATTAATTAAATAAAAAAGCGTAAGTGTGTTTTGTGTGTGTGCGCGCGTGTGTGCCCGCATTGTTTTTAAGAATATATTTTCTTTTTAGCATTTTTTTAGGAATCCATTATGTTCTGGTTGGTTATGTTCTACTGTGTAAAGTCATATGATCTAACTAGTTCTATATAGCTGGATAAGTACTAACTGCCTATCTTATCAGGTAGGTACTTAATCTAAATACCTATTGACATTATGCTTGTTTCTGTATAAAACTATTTACTTGTATTTATCGCGTGTTTTGTTCACGTCCGTCGTATACAGTTCCCTTACTCCTCTTATCGGGCACTTAATTAAATATTATTATTGTTATTAATAGCTTTCCGCCTTCTAAAGGGCAATCCACTGATTTATTACGTACCAACTGGTTAAAACACGCGACTTCGTTCAGGATGAATTTCTGTGATTTTTTCAATTTTGCTTTCGGAAGTGAAAACTTCATTAGGCGCGCTGGGCATTTTTTGAGACTGGGATAAAACCATTGACCTCGCGACACCGTTACCGTCACCGACACCGCTGTATGTTCAAGTTTTCAATGCTGTAGGCACTCCCGGAGTGCCACTGTTTTTTTTTATTTTTCTAAACGTAAAGTGGTCTATTTTATACTTCGAAATATTAACTATCTGCCAGTGAAAAAATAAATCCAGCCGTTTCGGAGATGAACCGCAATAAACAAACGTAAAAAACCCTACTACGCAGTTTGATTTATTTTCTTCCAAAGTATTTCAACGAGAGTACACTATACAGTGTAAATTCTCAATTGGGTGGGTAGATCGTGGAAAACCTTTCTCACGAAGAGGTTATTGGAGCGAGCTTTTTCAGGTAGTTAAAGTTTGCTATTTTTCAGCGAAACGTACCAACTTTCCGCGTTTTTTGCAATTGAAATGAACAAGTTTTTGCGATTGTACGTTTGAAAAATATTTCAAGCGATGCAAAAGTGGTTTTCATTCAATTTAAATTATTTTTGCCCGCTATACATGTATCGATAAATCGTTGCGATTAAACTGCCTTAAGCGGATCCTGGTACCAGACCAGGTTAACGTCAGGTAGAAGACCAGTTCCAAAGGACTATTGTTGTTTAATATAGAATTATTAAAAAATAAAGCAGTTTTCAAATTCTTTCGATGCACAATATGGCGAAAGCGGTTGAATAAAAATAAATAATGGATAAATGTGGACGGTTTTATTGAAATAATTTTGACCTATGACCAGTCATTTTTCCAGGTATGGTGGTCTTTTTAGAGGAGGACCACTACGTGGCGGAGGATTTTATCCACATGTTGAACCTCCTGCGAACCACTGCGGACAAAACGTGTCCTCATTGCGAAATCTTGTGCCTAGGGACTTATTTGAAAACCTACCAGTACCACAGCAACAGCGATAAGGTAATTGAATTATTAATATTGGAAAATTGTCTTTTTACCGTATAAATAAAATCGTTTTCCGATATTTAGAACTGCGCGACTGATTTTAATGCGGTTTTCATCAACAGAGCGATGATGAATTCACGGAGAAGGTTTATCATGTATACTAGTGGACCCATCAGACGCTGTCCTGCACGAACGTTGGGCTCTCATCCTATAATGTTGTCCCCGTTCCTTTTCCCGTTCCCATAATGGTTCACTATTTTGTCGTTAATGGCTTAAACACGAAAGATAGATATACGCTGTCGCGGGGCTTTTTGTAGAATAATTAAGGAGAAACATTACCTTCATACACTATGTTAGTGTAACTCTAACGGTTTTTGCAGCGCACGCCAAAATAGCTCGCAGAAGGCAGACTGTTCTCCTACTTACATGACATTTATTGTTATATTTTGGACAATTCACACAATATCTTTACAATTAACAGCGTATGTGTTATTCTGATGTATAATGTATATTATTGGAAGTTTTATTAAAATCCGGTCAGTAGTTTTTCCGTGAAATAGCGTCAAACATACATCCATACATCCATGTGTACAAACTTTAGCGTTTATTATATTAGTAGGATATGCATATTTATCTACTCAGCACATGCGCCTAACAGGGACGTTTTATTAGTTATGTTTAAATTATTAATGACTAGCGACACGTCCCGTTAGTTTCATTTGTTTCTAATGTAATATTTTATCGCCTGTATAGGTTTTTAAGTTATTTTATACTGGCAGACCCGGCAGACGATGTCCTGCACTAACGTTGGGTTACTTACTATTTACTACGTTCTACTATCCTTCATTATCCCCGTTCCCGTTCCCGGTCCCGACCCCGTCTCCGACCCCATTATTATAAGCAATAATGTGGTGGTTAAGTATTCTTAAATTTGCAAATTTTCCGCGCAATTCTCTTATTTTTTTCTCAATAGAACCTTCTCCTGACAATAACAAACACAACAAAATAAGAATTAGCAAAATCGGTCCAGCCGTTCATGCGCGATGCCGTGACCAAGGGACATTGGGTTTAATTTCTATATACATATATATATATATATATATATATATATATATATGAAATTTAACATATTTAAAACTCTATAAATGCAGAAAATAACGAATTTTTAATATATATATATATTAAATAACATGTTTTGACCACATCACAATTGCTCTTATATTTAGTTACTGCTTTTATTTCACTAAACATTATATAGGCACAGATAAAAAAAATTCAATTTGCTAACACCGTTGCTGTATCGTGTAGAACAAAGGCAATGTAATATTTTAAAATTTGTTTCGTGCTTTTAGTTTTTCATACAGCAGCCGAGTTTTTATTAATATGCAAACAAGCTATAACACAGAGACTTAATACACGATTAAAATTCACCAATAAAATTACAGATAGAAAATAATGTACGCTGATGACTCGTATGGATAAAACAAATATGTTTTGACACTTGCCGTTTGCGATAAAAAAAAAAATACGGTCTAAATTAATACGCGCCATTTCACACTGTCTTCGGCTTGACACATACAGCTTATGTTATGTACGCTACGCGTCGTTTATTACATTTTTTTCTGTTAAAAATAATATAAATTTTAATATAGTAAAGTGAATAAAATAATTATTATTATAATAATGAGCGGTTTTTTTAAATATAACAACAAAAGTATTGCTAGTGTTCTTAAAAAAAACAGTTACGGTCACTTTTTGTGTTATATACACAATATTATTAATTTATAATAATCAAGAAAAGTCGCACGGATATTGAGTGATACACCGCTAAAGATTTTACTTGTACTAAGTGAGTTAACTCATTTGAGAGTTATAGTTTTGACATAAATAAAAGTTAACTTGCTTAGTCAATGATCTTGATAGATTGTTGGCGTTTTTTATTCAACAATTTTCACATAATCGTCAACTGATGGCCCAGCACGAACATTTCTGGTAAATTTACGTTCAAAACGAAACGTCATAGCTCACGTTACCCTTGGACACGACTTAGGTGTTCCCTACACCTACAATAACATTGTACATAATACAATAAAAGCTATCAATTATGTTGCACAAAAATAGGGACAGCGCAATGTTTATATTATAGGAAATAACTTTTAGATTCTCTTTTCCGCTATTTTTTGCACGCGCAACTGTATTAGGAGTCAAAACATAAACATAGACTGAAAAATACTGCGCAATAGTGACTCTATACGATGCAATGTAAAAAGATGGTGCAGTTAAAATTAAACTCGCTATACAGTCAACAACATTGCACAATACACGATATTGCGCAATATGATTGACCGTAACGAGTTCAATTTTTTTTCACGTTGGCAATATTTATAGAAGAAATTATGTAACATGGTAACCTTAAGTTTTCCCAGAGCAGAGAACAGACTAACTTCCATCTGCGACGACGGGTCAGCTTATAAGTTAAGATATATAGATTTTTTTTTTCTAATTTTATAGGCATAGTCACTCAATCATTGTCTCACCTTTTTTAATTCTTCCTCTTACATAATCCATTTACTACATTTAACACTTTTCTTTTGTTATCTGTAATCTACTCTGAACACTATATGTTTAAATGTGGAAACTGTATTAGCGTATAAATTGTGTCATAAGAATTTTTGTACGACATATTGTAGTGTTTGTTTCCTTAAAAAAAAAATACGCGCAACATCCTAGACTACATGTTGTTTTTGAATAATAAAGTTTTTTTTTCGTAATCATATACTCCATTGCCAAACTGAGTGCTGATTATTTGAATTGAGATCTAAGAAAATGCTACGGTCACTCACTGGACTGAGGGGGGGAAGGGGGAGGGGAAAATTGTCACGTAGTCGATTTAACCGAGCGAAATCTCTCGATTTTTTCGACCTATGTACGTCATTGTTCTGAAAAACTCTCATAGTCTTATAACGTTCATAACTAGGTGGACCAATAGTTTGTAAGTAATAATTATTAGTATATTTAATATAGTGTAAACTCTTTATAACGTCGTTCGTTATAACGAAAAAATCACTGTTGCATAGAAATTAAGTCAATTTGGTTGGTTTACGTCAAAACCCATAGGTATATACCTCTATGAGTACACTCTTTATAGCGCAACAGTCATGCTCTATTTAGTTGCCACGAAATATTTGTAAAATTATGTAATAGTGTACTGGTGTTTTTAATATGTTTATAAAAAGTTCTGAATAAATCTTTGAGGTGCTGAAATTGCTAAGACCCCTTTGAGATCCTAAACAACTACCTTGCGTTTGTTTTATACTTTCAATAGAAGATTTGAGTAGTAGAGTCCCTCCATATAGCATAAACTCTTTATAGCGAATAAAAATGTTCGCTACCTTGAGATGCGTTACAAAGAGTTACACTGTATACATGTATGTACAGTATAGAATGAGGCAAATAAACATATTTAGAGATTTGATTATTTATTTATTACTACATTTTAAACTTTTTTTTATTTTGCAACCAGTGGCGGCAATGCTGTCACGTTAAGTGATGGTATTTGGCTTCCCGGTGGCCTAAACTCGTCATTAAAGGCCGGCAACGCAATTACTTGCCTCCTGGTCGTTCAGATGTCCATGAGTATCAGTTGGGAATTATCTGCCTCTTGTAACATAAAAAAAAAAACTTACCGCAAAATAAAACATTGTGTACGCTGAAAAAGACGAATGTCCACTAGGGAATGACAGGCGCATCTCTTTCATAAGCTTGTCTTCTGTACCCAGACACTTGAAGTCCTCTATGTACCTCCACTTGTTTTCCGGTAACGTACAGTCGATGTCCGGTTTACATACCTATAAAAAAGAAAAAAACTATATTACTTCTATGGTACTCAATAACTACAGTTTTGTAGTAGAGTGCGTTCAGTCTAAAAATGCCCGCCTCTACAAACCGCTAAAATGCGGAAGTCTGTGTGCCCGAGAAGGCGTGGATTAACCACTTTCTACGTTTTATTACATTATGCATTTGTTCACTATCACGTACTTTCGTGTCTAGACCGAGTTACACCTCCAAAAGTATTGCAAAAAAACGCATTAGAGGAGTTACACGTTTATATAGAGTTATTAACAAAATAATGATTTTGTTTTGAAAGAAAATAACTAATATAATAAATACTACAGATCGCTGGCTGGTCGAAAGTCGCCCACAAACATCTTTGCGTACAACGACGTATATTGTTCTATTCACGGAAAAATAAAATTGGACAATTAATGTAACATACCGTTGTCACGATTACGCTTTGACATCGCATTGATGATAATAATAATAACAACATTAATACGTATCATATAAACCTATGTTTATAAAAAGCAACAATTCAGAAGCACATATATAAAAGTAGATATAAGGCCGGGTCATGTGCCGATTGCTTATTAATCGAGATGCAGTACGTGTTCCCAACCGCGGATTCTCATAGAGAAGGCTTCCAGATTTGTAGAAGGGATGGCGGAGGATCGTCTTTACTTGTACAATTTGGAATGGCAGAGGCTCGTCGTCAATTCCAAGTTTCCATTCACCACCTTTGATCAGAACGTTTTTGGCGTCGAGTCTGTAAGTAATAAGACCTTATTATACAAGACTAGTAAATTAAATTTTGTATATACTTTTAGTATAAACTAAATCAATTTGCTGCAGATTCATGTTTTAGATGAAAAGAACTTTAAAAAAATAGGGCTTTACCAAAATGCACGAAAGGAAAGACAGTATCTGCAATACACTAGTTACAGTATGAAGAATAAAACAGAAGAACTAGGTGATGATTTAGTCATGATCAGCCGCTAGACCGTTATGAAACATTATTAGTTTTGTGCGAATAACTATGAGGAGCTATAAATGTAGGAGACGAAAAATTGTGACAATTCTTACCCATCAACACATGCAGCAGAAGTAAGAACAACGTCTGGTCTGGTGATCACACCACCTGACTTGTTAATTTTGGTAGGTATACATTGATAACCATGTTTGCTTTTCAAATTAGGGACGTCCCTAAAGTCCCAGTGTCTCCCCAGAATTTTAGTTGCCATGCTCAATTTAGAAGTTTCTAGACTGCTAGGCTGGTAGGAATAGCGACAATCGGAGTTCTCCTGAGTGATTGTATACGTTCGTGAACGACTACACTAACAAAGGACTCACAGATGCATTGCCGGCATTTAGGAAAATTTTATGTTCTATTCTTGGGGATGGGCGAATGATGTAAAGAGAGTGTCAGGAGGTGGCTGGATGAGATTGGCAAGGGATAGGGGGAGAGTGACAGAAATAAAGGGAGGCCTAGGCCCAGCGGTGTGTTATCATGGGCTGAAAATGATGATGATGATGATTCTTGGGCGCCTTAAATCTTATCGGTTCAAAAAAACGAAAGCTGGCAACTGGTTCCACAGAGACTCTGTCATCGAGATGACGGTGGTAAAATGCCTATTTTGTCAGGTGGCGGGGAACAGGATGAACAGTATACCCTCCTTTATCCTTCTAGATTGACTTAAAAAGCAATTTTTTTCCAAACACTTTATAAATATTTTGTGAGATAACATAATCATTTAACTTTAATATTGTAACCTGTTTTTTCTTACTGTATAAAGCAATAAATTGACTGTCTATTGGGGAGGTTCTGGGTTTAAGGATACAGACGACACTCAGTTCACTTCACTCCACATTTTGTTCACCAAGTTTTAATTGTTCTGCGGAGGCAAGAAAATTTTAACACTTCATTTAATTTGCACTTTTTGGTTCTAGATTGACTTAAAAATGTTTTTTAAACACTTTAAATATTTCCTGGCAAACATAATAAACAATATTTAGCGTTAATCCTGCATTTTGCTATTTATTACCGTATAAAGCAATTAGTGACTGTCTTTTAGGGAGGTTCTGGCTTTAAGAATACAGATCACGCTTTGTTCACTTCATTTCACAGTTTGTTCACTAAGTCTTAATTGTACTATGGCTTGTAGTACAGTTGATACGCTGTTTTAAGTACGATTGATGTGGACATGCTTTGTTATAATTTTAAGAAAGAAGTTATTATTACTTTAATGGTGGTACCACCAGATTACAAAGTAATGTTGGTATGTCTCCAGTCAGGCGTCTCTATAGCTCAACGGTCAAAGGGCGGACTAAAATCCGTAAAGTTTTCGGCTCAAACTTCGACTCCGCTGGATTATTGTAGCATCTACTCCTAGCCCAAGATTGACGCTTAGAATTAAAACGGGCATATTGTTCACAGTTCACATTTCTTCTTCTTCTCATTGTTTCGATAGAACACATGTGGAATTCATACATTTAGTTTTTAAACTATACAATGGCGACCCAGAAAGTGGCCACAGCAACTGCTCAATCTGTTGCAGCCATCGTTTTCGGTAAATATTTATAACATTACGTCTTCATTTGAATTGGAAGCAGGGTTGGTCCTTACGTGGTCTTTAAGAATTTCTTGATATTGCCTGCCGGAATTTTACTTCCGGTACCAAAACCACTCGTTTCTTTTTGTTGTACTGAAGCTCAACTTATAAATAAAAATCCCCTTACATAATCTTCTTAACAAGTTCTACACTCAGAACAAGCTTTACATCTAGATTGAGAAATCTTGTATATTCTTAAGTAGTAAATAAAATTATTAAATTGCACATTTTATGAATTATTATAATGCCAGAGCCGGACATAGCTTCATTTGAATGATCATTTAGTGTAGCTGGGGACTTTGTGTAGCTACGCAAAGCTTTGTAATACTTTGTAGTCTTCAAGGACAAAAATGTACAAATACTTTTAGCTATGTCTGGATCCGGCATAATTTACGATCAGGCAGAATTACCGGTACAAAAAAGGGAGAGAGAAAATAAAGCAATGTAATCTCTTGGTAGCTCACTTCCATACATTTATTAACATATAGAACAATTTTTACACTAAAATGCTTTTAGTACTCATTGCAAGTTTTATATAAGTTAGAGAGTTAATGGGCTATATTTTTCAGCGGGATCCACGATTTTATATGCAAATTGGCTTATACATACATATTTTAAAATAATTGTATTAACTTTGACAGCACAATTGTATAATAAGGGCCAGCCCGTATGTTGAAAGCACAACAATAGCATAATAGGTGCGTTATATAAATATTTATATATTCCTGCAAAAAAAAAATATGTGTATAACAGGCGTCTGTTACCTATAACACAGGCATTAAGTTATCTATCTTAGGAACAGACGTCCATGTGCCATATAGTCCTGTTTATATTTATATTTATTTATATATCTATAGGTATTGTTAACGCATTCCTAACACTTTTCTTAATGTATTACAAAACTGATAGGTCACCGAGAAGGCAACCTAGGACTTAGAATTAAGCTTATAATGTAATGCAAACCTCGCAGCTTCCTGCGTAGAATCTTCTTCTACCTAGGCGTTATTCCGATCTGGTACCAGGATCCGCTTAAGGATTTGGTTGTGGGGCGAGTTAAGACGACCGACTACCGTGTGACGTCATTCTTTTAAAGAAGATATAAAAATGCCTAACATTTTTACTTCCAAAACGAATTCAAATTCAAAAGATGCTTCAAAAAAAAATCCTAAAAAATTCTTCATTTAAAATCTTTTTTACAATCTCTTTTTTAATGAAGTCAAAGTTAAATATATTACACTGGTCGTTACCCGTGTCTTCGTCCATGTAAAATAAGGTGGCAAATTTTAGCATGATATATAATGCTGAAGAGTTTGTTTGTTCGCTTGAACGCGCTAATCTCAGGTACGAACGGGCTGATTTGGAAAATTATTTCGGTGTTAGATAGCCCATTTATCGCGGAAGGCTATAGGCTACATATTTACGCAGACAAAGTCCGGGGAACAAATATTCTAAGTACAAACGTGGATATAGTCTATAGTGAGAAGAGGTTAATTAGAGGGTTCCTCGCCTTCAATTTGCACTATAGTAAACGAAGGTAATCACTGAATCACACCTTTCATCACTTAATTCTTATTTATTCTGTATGCTTACCTTGATTATACATATATTTTTACTTTCTTTACACTTAAATTCATAATCGATTGACGATAATGTTTTAACTCCTTCATTTCGAACTATAAGGCGCTTTTCTAGCTTTGTCGATGCGAAAATATACCCTATAAACAATTGAAATCTAAAATCTTATATATATATAAGATTTTAGATTTCAACTTCAAGTGCTGTGTGAGTTAACCCCATAACAGTTATGAAAGATGACATACAAACCAAACGACTATTATTGAAGAACGCCCACTGATGAGTCTTCAAACATCCTGATGAGCCTTTATATATATCTTCTATATCTATTTTCATTTTTATCTTTCAAATAACCACTAAAGCAAGGAGTCCATCATTGGCCTATAGCATTCCACCTGAAGGCCACTTCACCATACCTCTAGGATTAATTTAACATTGCAGGTTCATAAAGCTGTCTTCACCACGACTTAACAACATGACTCTGATTGGATGTGTGCTTGTGTATACGGCTGTAGCTCTTTTGGGGGTCGATAACGCCATTCTGCCTTCCTACATCCCATTCTCGGCCATGTGTACTGTAAGTAACGATGTTTCAATTGATCAGTTAATAATTAAGACTAGAGATCGCCGGCTGATCGAAATGCGCCCACAAACCTTGTTGCTTGCAATGACATATATTGTTCTATTCACAGTAAAAGAAAATTTAACAATTATAATATATCATACTGCTGTCACGATTACGCTTTGACATCATCCAATATATGTGTGTTTAAATGGTGTAAATCATTTAGCATTGGTGTGCATTTGATTTTATTTTAATAATTTAATATATTAATATTGCATTTTATAAAAAAATGTTAGCATTCTGTGTGAATGGTAATATTTTAATTCGTAAAATTTATAATCAAATGTTATAAAAATGATTTTAAAATAATAATAATTATATATTATAATAAATTTATCAATTAAAATTGCTACGCTCTTACAAGGCATCATGTACAATGTATATATTATAAGCATGTGCAATTGAATAAATGAATATGAATTATACACATGACGTTCATAGGTACTGTAAAGTATATATGAAGAAAACGTTTATGACTTTGACTATAAATAAAAGAGGCTAGATAAAAGTTCTGATTCTTAAGTGTAAATTGTCTTCTAGAGTTTGGTTGCAATTTAATAAATGAATATGAATTATACACATGACGTTCATAAGTACTGTAAAGTGTATAGGAACAAAGTGTTTATGACTTTGACTATAAATAATAGAGGTTAGATAAAAGTTCTGATTCTTAAGTATAAATTATCTCCCAGAGTCAGGTTGCAATTGAATAAACGAATAAGAATTATACACATGACGTTCAAAAGTACTGCAAAGTATATATGAAGAAGACGTTTATGACTTTGACTATAAATAATAGAGAATAGATAAAATTCTGAATCTTAAGTGTAAATTGTCTCCCAGAGTCAGGTTGCAATTGAATAAACGAATATGAATTATACACTTGACTTTCAAAAGTACTGCAAAGTATATATGAAGAAGACGTTTATGACTATGACTATAAATAATAGAGGATAGATAAAAAGTCTGATTCTTAAGTGTTAATTGCCTCCCAGAGTCAGGTTGCAATTGAATAAATGAATATGAATTACACATGACGTTCATAAGTATTGTAAAATATATATGAAGAAAACGTTTATGACTTTGACTATAAATAATAGAAGCTAGATAAAAGTTCTGATTGTCAAGTATATATTGTCTCCCAGAGTCAAGTTTAAATTAAAATTGAATTCAATCATCGGATTGAAGCAAGAACTATGAATTTATATCCATCCTACCGTAAACTATGCGGAGTTTATATCAATCCTTGCATTTACATATAAGTAATCAGTATGTATATTTTCAGGGCAGGGTGTATATATTATCCGCCGGATTTTCCCTCGCATTCGGCTCAATGTTCGCTAAGACGTACAGAGTTCATCGAATATTCATAAGGCGAGTAATTAACTGGAGAATTATTAAAGTTGGCTCATAAGACTTCAGATAGACTTAGTGTCTTGTCCTCCATGTAATATGTTGTTTTATTACAGGTCGGATTAACGCTTTATCTTTTTTATAAGGTTTAAAAGACATCGCACCGGATACGCATCCCGTGGGTTCACTACATGATTCCAGACTCCCCAGAGTGAAATTTATCGTCGGCGTTTTCTTGAAATGTACATTTCTTTTACCATTTTTGGAACTGAATACTGTATAATATCATTATTACTATCTGTACCAATGCGATTTTAAATCTGACAGAAATTTCGTCAATATTTTTACATCAAACCGCAATGTAAATAAAACTTATAAACAGTAACAGGGGTAGCGCGGCGCGGGTCGTTGACTTGTTTTGCGCGTCAACATTTTGTTGACGATTGTTTCCCAATGTTCACGATACATTGCGCGCTCAAAAATGGAATGAGGATGGCAATATCTGTAACGTCTCATTTCCGAGATGAATGTTTGTGATTTTATTCAGGACATTAAATGTTGCCTTATCACAAAGTTTGCGGTACAATGTCTTTTACACCCTGTATATAATAAAAATAGACTGACCAGGCCTTTATCACCCTACGCCTTTGTTCAGACAAAGCGGTAACCACGCGGTTTCAAAAACGCGCGACAACCGCGCGGTCCTTATTTGTATAGATCGCTTAATAATCGCCGCTGTCTGAATACTCATGATTTTGCAATTTGAAAACCGCGCGATTTGTAATCGTGCGGTTCCCGCCGTGTCTAAAGAAAGGCCGAACTCCTAAACCGCAGGACCGATTTGGATAAAATTATGTATATATATTTCAAAGGGGTTCATAGATAGACTGTACCCTACACGGATGGATCCGGTAGGTGGCGCTGCTGTCGATATACAACCTTAAACAACTAACCATAAAATTAGTATCTAGACATCTGAGAGGTTACCGGATTGACAAGCGGTTATACTGTGCTATTACATTTGTACATATTATTAAAAGGTATAATACGCGTAATATATAAAAGATTTTATACAAAGTAATATATAACATTGCTGCTTGTCATAGATTTCCGCTAAGAAACGCCTGATTCCCTATTCTTCCTAACAGCAACCGTAGCGGCGTCTGCAAAACCAAACTTCTTCAGGACACCCCTCTCATCTCTTTGGTCTGCGCTCTGCTCGTGTTAGACGGACTCATTGTAACTCTGTGGGCCATCTTAGACCCCATGGAGAGGCACCTGAAGAATTTGACCATTGAGATCAGCACCACTGACAGGAGTGTTGTGTATCAACCGCAGGTACGTAGAAGTTAAACTTCTTACTAACATGAAAGAAACATTTCAAAGCTCTTTCAGAAAGCGGGCTGTTTTAATCGTTATTTCATAAAGCAAACACATTTTTTGTAGAAACAAAGAAATACTGTTAAATTAAAAATAACAAAACAACAACACCATCACTAGACGTGACAGCATTGCCGCCACTTCACGCCGAGCTCATGTGAGAAAGAGGTACACTGGTACCCGGACGCGCCGGCCCAAAATATGCTTTATTTGAATGCTTTAATAATGCATGTTTTATACAAGTATTAGTATTCGCCCACACTCTATTATTTAAACTGTATTTGTTTCATAGTCCGTCCGTGCAATTTTTGTGATAAAATGATACTTAAAGTTTCGCTTCATGTATTAATATATAGATAAGTATTGTACATCCTAGATTCTTACTAAATACATTGTAATATATCAACATGACGTATTAAAGAAGCCACGTTTAAATAGTTTGTGACTGCGTCAGACATGATCGAACTGGATTGGAGTATTTAAAACAGCATTTTAAAACGTTGCCATCGACTATTGGAACGCACAGACACTAAACATGACATCATACGCTCTGCTGGTTGTTTAAGCTATCATGGCGGATTGTTGTATTTCGTACTTTCCTTTTTTGTTAATATCTTTGTGATAATGTTACTTTTAATATCCTAAATAAAATCACAAAAATCATTCATCTAGGAAGTGAGTGCAGTTGCAGTTATTGCCATCCTCGTCCCATTCTTGAGCGCGCGATGTATCGCGAACATTGGAAAGCAATCGTCAACAAAATGTTGACGCGCAAAACAAGTCAACGACCCGCGCCGCCCTACTCTTGTTACGTACTTTTAAGTTTTAGTTACATTGCGGTTTGATTTAAAAATATTGAAGAATTTTGTTTCTGATTTAAAGTGTCAGTGGTAGAGATACTAATAATGATATTATACAGTATATACTTGAAAAAATGGTCAAAAAAATTGTACATTTCATGAAAAGGCCGACGAGAAATTTCAGTACTGGGGAGTCTAGAATCACGTACTGAACCCATGCGATGCGTATCTTGTACGGAACAACTTGCCCCTTGTCCTATAAAACGGAAAACAATACAAATATGGTAAGGTTAAAAGGGTATAAAATCACTGTGCCCCGTTCCGTAGACGTGTGAAGGAAATTGATAATAGGTTTATAGGAGGATATTTAGCACATTCTAATGTGCTAAATATCCTCCATAATAGAGAAAATAGGGGTGTATACAAAGACTTAAAAAAGAGAAAGTATGAAGTACGAAGATTGCACAGCCAAATCGTCTGCAATTTAAGTGGACCCTGGCACCAGTCCGGGATAACGCTAGAAGAAAAAAACGTAAGACTTATTATACTTTAATCTTGGAAAGCCATTATAATATGAAAAGAAATTGACAGACAAAATCATAACGGTTTTTAGACAACGATCGGTTACAAAATAATATGTTTGTTTGGAAACAAACTCTTAATAAAACGCTAAATTCCACACAGCACCTAATATACTTCAGTTTGTAACCGAAGCCAACCTAGTAATCTTTATTAAAAATGTCTCTGTCAGGAAGCTCCGCTCATCCATATCGTTAAAAGAAATTTATCGCTAAATAATCATAATAAGTATCTAATAAATATAAATTATTATAATAATCGGGACCTACTCTTCTCAGTGCCTTTAGAAACACGGAGGGGGTCGGATATTTGAAAGCTAGCGTCAGAATGGGTCACCCATCTATTACACGGCTGCGGTAAAAGTTGCTTAACCTAGCTATATAAATGCAGGCCACCGCTTAAACTACGACATTCTCTATGCTAACAACGCACTAACTTATAAACGTGTTTGTACCCTTTTAGAATTAGCTAGAATACTTAGTTTTAGAAATAGAAGTAGGTAGAAAAATCCTCAACTTATAATTCGCTGTCTTGTAATCGAACTCGCGACCGCTTATTGTGCTTCAAGCTCTGTAACCACAAAGCCGTCAAGTATATAAATGACATTCCTAAAGATGCATTTAGAGTCACGAGATATGATGATATAGTATCAGTGGTCAGTAGACACTTGAAATGTTCTTTTTTTTTCATTACTTGTTTCATTTTGTCACGCGTCTGTCATGGTTAAGCCCTTGTGTAAAGTGACAGCTCATTTGGAAAACCGAAACGTGACAGCATTGCCGCCACTTCACGCCGATCTCATGTGAGAAAGAGGTACTGGTACCCGGACGCGAAGGCCCAATTTGCCTACAAGCATGGAAAAATGCTCGTGGCCTAATCGTTGGCATTTAAGTCGATCGCTAGATTAAGTTGCTCTTGCTGCGACCGGGTGATAGATGGGTGACCCATTCTAGAACTGGTTTATATTTAATATCCGATCTCCTCCGTGTTTCGGAAGGCACGTAAAACAGTGGGACCCGGCTAATGTCACTTTGTGATATTAGTCCTAATGTTGTAGAAATCGTGGAGGTTCCGAGGATGACGTCAGATGGCAATCGGTCCCATAGCCAATCCTCAACAATCTAAGCGGACCCTGGTATTCAACGGGGATAATGCTAGGAAGAAGAAGAAGATATACATATACATTCAAACTCGAAGCCAGAATCGAACCAACTACTCCGAAGCGGAAGGAAAAGTCACTATCAACTACCCCAACGGATGCGCACGCACTCAAACACGTTTATAACAGGCGGCTGTTACCTATAACACAGGCATTAAGTTGTCTACCTTAGGAACAGACGTCCGTGTGTCATATCATGTAGTCCTGTATATATTTATTATTTATTTATTTATACTTTTTGAAAACATCTTTACGAGAACTTTGTTTTTTCACTAATCAGATCCTTTTTATTATGGAATTTAAAAAAATAAGTGTAAGAGTCGAAAGGATTTCATTTTTTTTGTATAATATATTGAAACAATACACTATTGGATCTCGAACTTGGCCGACAATTCCCCCAATTCACTCAAGAGATGAAAGCCCTACAGTTCTGCAATTCAATTAGATAGGCCACCCTTAAAGCTTTTAAAGGACGTGGCACTTTTTATTTCACTTCAATTATTTGAAGGTCTATAAGAGTATACTCGTAGGTATAAAACATAAGTATTTTATCTAAAACGGCTTTAAAACTAACAAGGCCATTCTAAATCTTAATCGACATTCAATAAGAAAAAATAATCCAATGAAAATAGGATATTTTAAATGTAGATGGGCATTGTAGGGTACAGAAATCGTTTGTGGGCGCGAGTATACGATTCTTGAACAATATTCCAGATGCAATATTAAATTTGTGTCTAGTTAAATTTGAACTACATGTTAAAAACATACTTATTCGTAAAACTTATTATACTGTCGAAAACTATATAAAAGATAAAACTGCTTGGAGTTGAGTGGCTCCAGCTTTGTACTTGATAGTTCACATGCAAAATAGTGAAAAACTTATTTGTGTAAGAACTATTTTGAAAAGAGTGGCTAACGAGTTTTTTGCTGATTCTTCTCGTGGCGCGAATCTTCCGAAACAGTGGTAGCTGTTAAAATACTAGGTTGTCAGATAGTACTTGAATAAAATATTAATATATAATATATCATTTGAATTGGAATTTGATAATTTCTCTATAAAGAGATACGAGCATTCTATTTCCTCCAAATCTATTCAAGCAACCCTGAAAGTTTCACAAGTTATTTGTTGGATCATGAATCTTACAAAATTAAGTATTTGAAGAGGGGGGGGGGGGGTTATGGTGTAGGGGATTAATTTACTGAATTCAACCAACATACATTAACGGACTATCGGTTTTTTTTTTTAATTTCGAATTTAATGCTATTTACAAAAGTTCATTCTTTTCCTTATGTATTTTATGATAATACGTGTAGGAGGTGAGTCGTTGACCTTGTTTACAGATAAACTTCTCAATGTTTGGTACATTTAATCTGTAAAAAAAATTGAGTACATAGCGGCCATAGTGAAATCTGGTGTCATAGTTTGAGTCCCTATTTTTTTTAAATATATGACAACTAGCATGTGACTTGTTTATCTGATTATAGACGGACTTTTTTGATTTCTTCCTGGTTTTTATATTTTACCATAAGCCCTCATTCGTACCAGACCTCAAAAGCGTTGCGTTAAATCTCGCCGTTGGCATTTTTTCAGCGTCTTCGATAAGAAAATATACCGTATAAGTATATGTATAGCGTTGGAAATTCAACATTGCTGGTGGGAATAGGCCTTTTGTGAGGTTCTTTTATGCCTCTCTTTCCCGTCTCTTGCCAGTCGCATCCAGCTACCATATATATGAATATCACTTATTCATACCTTCATATGAATATCGAAGTAAAATTAATCATCTTAATCGTTTTGCCGAGTTGCCGGAATGGAAGGAAATACCTCCACCCTATGGAAAACCACAGACAAAAAAATGATATTGTTGTATTTATGCTGATGAGTAGCGGTCCTAAAATTCCTTGGGCAGAGGGGAACGGGATCAGTAAGAGAGTACTCGGGCAGGGGAATAAAATAAGTTATATTAAATGCGACCTCCGCCGCCGAGTATCTCTTGGTTCGGCGCAGCACTTAAAGTCCTTTAGAGCTGCGGTCTGATGTTGGTGGAAGTACGAGCTACATCCAGGTTCTGTGCAGTTCTGTTTGCATGAAATTTATCTGATAGTATGCAAAGTCTGTGATACTATTAATACTAACTCAACACGAAATAATGATGAAGTTTGTTCCAGTACCTCTTTCACAAATAAGATCGGCGTGAAGTGGCGGCAATGCTGTCACGTCAAGTGACGGTACTGTTGTCGCGTTCCCTTCGGTTTGTAAAAGTTCCCGGTGTTCTAAACTCGTTTCAAAGGCCGGCAACGCATCTGCAAGCCTCCCGCTGGAACGTATGTTCAATGAGCGTCTATATTCAGTCAGATGAGCCGCCCGTTCGCCCTTCGTTATAATAAACATATATTTAATAGACAATAATTAATATTTGAAACAATCTATTTTTTTTTTTATGTTACAAGGGGGCAAACAAGATGGTGGTTCAAATTACGGTCTGCCGACGCCCATGGACGTCTGCCCCACCAGAAGGCTAGCGGATGCGTTGCCGGCCTTTAATGACGCCACTTTACGCAGATCTTTGCAATGCTATCACGTCAAGTGACGGTATTGCTGTCGCGTTTCGTACGGTTTGTGAGATTCACAGGTGGCCTAAACTCGTCATAAGCGTCGTAAAGGCCCAGACAAAAAAAAAATATTTCTTTTCATAGAGTATTGCGTTATGTAAAGTTAATTTAAATAAAGTAGAGTCAAACACACATACTGACAACAATCAGGCCTAACATATCGAACGTTTATGACGGACATAAAATTTTGAATTATGTGATAACGGTGTCAGGCGGATTCGTGAACAACATTCGAGGTGCTGATTTTTGGGTCAATATCAAAGACAAGCCGCCGCTCGTGATGACAGTCGTTTATAAACTCTCAACACGCAACCGGTCAATTTGCACCTGTTATTTCTATTAATTGGGTTAAATCCAACACCAGTTAGGTGTAAGGCCACTCGTGTCTTACAAAGGCCGGCAACGCATCTGTTTCTGCTTCCTGGTCGTGCAGATGTCCATAGGCGTCAGGAGGCACTAGCTGCCTGCTGCCTGCACGTTTGCCCCTTATAACATACATATATTTTAAAAAATATATGGGTTATCTAGGCCAAAGTGTATTTTATGTTTTGTTTAGATTTGGTACGAGACACATTATTGGATAAGATAATTACAATCATTCGCTGAAATCACACGTAAATATTCCTGCTTAAATATTATGGTTAGCTTGTGGAGGGTAGCAAGGTGTGGAAGGCGTTCAGCGAGGATGTCTATGTCATCATTGAAGTCTACTCGGACACAGGCTTGCTTTTCTTTATTACTTTATTTTAAATTATTTCATCTTTGTCTCTTTTGGTTCTTACTGTGCTCTTGATGACATTAATCTAACCAACTGGTGAATGACCTGCATCTAAGGTCGTCACTCCATAACGGTATTGGTGCATCAATCTCTGTCCGTCCTGATCTAATATTCTGACTTGGATTATTTGCTTTTTTAACAACCATGATTTGAAAAATTTTACTGAGTAAGGTCTGTAAGTTTTTACCAAAAATGTTTATTAACATACGTCAATAATTCGTTAATTTGCACGTAAAGAACATTTCTTTAACATTTGACAGTTTTACATTTTGTTTATTTTTATCTATGAATGTGATCTTGTATTCCTTGTTTTGTTAAAAAGACTGACTGGTTGAATTGTCACAAAGACATCTGAATGTTACTACAACACTTGTCGAATAATTGAATTTTTGTAACAACTTTAATATTCTACCTTTCCGAAAGGATATCACTCTTTTAAGTAGCCTTAATTTTAATAATCTGGTACTTATATCCTCAATTGCTAAAATATGTGAGGAAAATTAAAACTACCTTAACTTTATTGAGCCTATCAGCGGCTTTTTTGCAGCTACGTGTATCAGACCTATTCATTTTATGACTACAATTCTTATCTCTCATGATAAAACGTTTTTGATGCCGTATATTGCCGCTTTGTTTATAGAGGATGTAATATTATTAATCACTGAGACCATTTTTAATCTTACTCCTAGGTTTAGAGTTGTGACTTTGAATTTTAAGAGAGCTCAGCTCAAGAATTGATATTATGCTTATCACAAATTGGATTTTTAAGAAGAACCTTGTTATGTACATCGCGTCTTGTCAAAATCTGTATATAATAATGTTATGGTCCACTGTAAGTGTAAGGACTCAAAACCATATTTGTAAAATGTTTTCCTTAAACTTTGTGATGTCTTAATGTTGTTGATAGCAATAGTTAGTGAGAGTATGTAATAGTTAGTTTTATTTTTAAATATTATTTAAACATGAAACAACAATAAAACTAACATGTTTTGACATCTCAGATTTTGATCTTTCTCATATTTTGTAATTCCACAGAAACAGTTGAAAATTTTGGATTTTGCGACGGTTTATAATTAATCAAATGAATGTTTAATATGGAGTGTCCCCTCCTCCCCTCATCCGTTCTCTGATTAAGGTTTCCATACGTCTGGGTATTCTGCGAATGATCTGAGAAAAAACCATTTTGTTTTGTTTAGTTCAATTTCATTAAACTCTAAGTATGGTGTTGCAAATTAATGTCAAAACATGTTAATATAATTTTTATTTCATGTTAAATTTATTATTTGTTTAAAGATTACACTATATATTTTCCCTTTGTTTTTATTCCGCTAATTCTGCCGTATCATTGGCGATACTATCACTATAGTGATGGTATATTACCCAAACATATTTTTTGAATATTTTATGTAAATGTAAATGTTTTATGCAAATCCTTTAAATTCATATTGATCCGTTTGCTATTACCTTATGCCTAAGTGTCTGATTCCAGATTCTTGATTAAAAAAGTTAAATTAAGTGTAATTGTGATAAATATTGTGATATAAATTGGAAAACAAAATTTCTAAATGAATAAAAAACTTGTTTTATAAAGAACACAGAGAATTCTTTTGCAGTAATCTAGGAAAAGATGATTGTGTAGGGTAAAGGTAAACCGTAGGAAAAGGCTTGCTTTAAAAGTTTGCAATAAATATGCAATGATATAAGGTCATAAAATTCATCATTAGAAAGCTGATAACAGTAATCCAATAAACGACAGTAGGGCAGTAAGGGAAGAATAATTTATTACTAACAATAAAGATATAAAGGAATTGTGTAATGTAATAGCGCCACACTCATAAAGATAAAGAGGATTTAACAATGATGAGACTTTCGGTCACATACATTGTGTTTTATAAATTTCTTTAAGACTTTTATAGGACTATATTCCCTTCGTATTAAAAAAAAACAATACAATCATGAGGACTGCCGATAGAAAAGTAAATCGTCATCGAATTGGTCACGTGACTATGAAGTAACTCCTCATCCAAACCTAATTTCATCTTTGTAGGTCACGCGCGTCACAAAATTTCAAGTTATGAGCAAAAAAATAAAAAAATTCAGGCAAAGTTATCTGACCGTTTAGAATTCTTTAATCTGCCCTGTAGCAAATTTTCATTATTAGCGAACGTCTACTGACTGCCTCTGTCGCTCAGATTTCAAGTTTATAATAATGAAAAAGGAATTAATTTTAAACAAATTTTTCGAGACCCTTAGACACTCATAATCCTGGCCTTTCGCAAAATCCGTTCTTAGTGGACGACTCCTAACCAAAAACTTCCCTACAGTATTTGCAACCCGCGGTTAACGTGACTTCATGTTAGGTGACCTTTCGCTTTTATATATGTATATAGATTAAACTTTTATCTTACAGACTAAACATTATAGGTTTCTAAAACAAAAGTTCGTTTGCCCCGGAATTGTATTGAAATGAATTGGACACGATGTCAGTTTTTTGCATCCACAGTCGTAAGCAATTATTTCTACTAGAGATCGCCCGTTGGTTGGTATTCGGCCATAGTTCTTCAGAGCAACGGGTCAAACTGGTCTGGAACATATTATATCAAGAATAGTAACTTATTTTTTTTGTAGTGTAATAAAGCTAAAATAATTTATTTGTTGCAATTATTGTCTCAATAATGTTGTCTTAGTATACATTTTGAAATTCGCAGTTCATGACATTTGCTTAAGATTATTCAAAACTAGCTGATCCGCTAAAGTACGTTCGGAAATAAATTTTGCCGAATAAATCGAAATTGAAAATTTATTTCAAAACTAGTTTACAGGAACAAATGTAACTAAAAATTTGGAGCACGATGACAACTGCCGAATGTCAGTGATAGGGTTGATTAAGGATAAATTTTCTACATTTTTAGGAGTTTCACAGAGGTTCAAAAAAGATTGCAAGAGTCTTGATTACCTAGATAAAATGAAATAAATGCAAAAAATAACTTTGGATTTAATATTGTGTATTTTTTAAAGATTCTTTGCATTAAGTGCGCCCTGACATGCGCCCTTGAGAAAAATATCTATATATTTAAATTATCGCCTTCTTTTCTAAGCATTAGAAACGTCGCGAATGTTTTTAAAATTTAAATTTGACATTTATGTAACGTGTAACGAAACCAAAAATTCTATAGATTATGAATCACCGATTCCTTGAAAATTAATGAAATGTTTTTTTTTATTTCCCACAATACTCTAAATTGAAAATATCTTTTTAGCTATATATCTTTTGCTGCCCTGAGATCTTTCGAAGAATATCCGACAAGCGGGCGAGCTTAGAACGTCGAGATGCACAAATATACCAACATTTTTCAAACACCAAATATTTTCTATATTCGCTATAGCTCTTCTATATCGAATGTTTGCTACTAACTGCGGATCCATGAATTTTTCGTGAAATACGATGTTTTGTTTATTTATTTATACGCTATTTAATAAACGTTTATATAATAACACTGTTTCTTTCTTTCTTTTTTTTACGTTTTTAAATAATACTAAGTACATTGAACTTAAACGCTTATATTGGGAAGGGTACGAAAATACCCAAACAGCGTCGGCCCTTGTACCGGTTGCCTTGCGAATTTCTGCCCATCCCTTCTACTGACTGACTTGAGCCATTTAAGCTGTAACTATTATTTCTTATGTTTTATTAAATTAACTTATTCCTCACATCTGAACAACGTCCATCAGCTAATGAAAGTGATGGTGTTATTGTCGCGTTTCGTTCGGTTTGTGAGACTTCCCGGTGGCCTAAACTCGTCATTAAGGGCCGGCAGGACATCTGCTGGCCTTCTGGTTGTGCAGATGTCCATGGGCGCTGGTAGGCACTTCGGTGCCTGCTGTCTGCTCGTCTGCCCCCTTGTAACGTAACATGAAAAAAAAGGAATATCCGTATTAAAGAAAACTGTAGGCAAATAAAAGAAAATACAGACAATCTTACTTTTAAAAAAACGACTTAAAAATGTCAGAACTGGACTGGACTGGAGTATTAAAATGGGACCACACGAGAAGCACCAGCTTTGAAATAAAAAACAATCATCAAAATCGGTTTATCCATTGGAAACTTCCAAAGCAACAAGCATTAAAATACAGTCGAATTAAGACCCACTGCCGTGCAAGTTCGTAGAAATTAAAAAAAAAAAACAAGGTGTCCAAAAATCTGAGCGAACTAAAAAACGTCTTAAATGTTACTGGAAATCACAAACAGATAAGTATATAGGCTATATATATCATAACTTTTTCACCCAATTTTACGCGAACAAAATCGTGGGTGGGTGGACTAGTCGGAGAAAAAAAAGCTATAAAAGAACAAAATTGCTGAGTGGTGGAAAAGTGAGAGAATCCATAACGTATCTACATATCTTCTTTATTTACTTCTTATTTAGTGTTCACTGTACCTAGCTTAAGCCTTCATTCACACGAGAGCTTTTTTAACGTGCGTTAAAAAAGCGCTCAAATAGGGCTAATGGATTCCCAAGTTTATGTTCACACGGCAGCGCTTTTATAACGCTTTTTTATCGAGAAATGCTCTATTTATATCAACGCAATATATTTACAAATACGGAGTATTTTCGTATCGACAACGCAGAAAAAGCGCCAACGTCGAGACTTAACGCAACGCTTTTTTTACTCTCGTACGAATGTGGCCTTAGGCACTGGCTCTTGAAACACAGTTTTATCTAGTTCATGAATCAGGGACTTATGATTCAAATGTACCATACCTAACTCGATAGGTATCGAATAGGATCGCGTGACCAGTTTTAATTAAGCTTGTGTGTCGTTCCATTCATCAACCGTTGAAATATTGCGTGTTTTTCAAGGTTCCGCATTATAAAACTTTCACAAGAACCTCATAGGCCCTTTTAAGTCTTGTTGAAGCATTATATTAGACGCAATTGTAGGCAAGTAATAAAACAACAGTATATATTTCGGTTAAAATTCATGTTTTTAAAGAATGCTCGGATTATCAGTCTGTTTTTTCCTTTTTTTTTTTAATAAGGGGCAAACGTGCATTCATTTCATTAGGAGTAAAGAAAGGGATGAAGTAAAAGAATATAAAGGTAGATGGACAGGAGAAAAAGGATGCGGATATTACTGTCGCAGACAGTATAGGGGGAGTGACAATAACGGCTAGGGTAGTCTGGTGCCGCGTACCCATAGTGGGACTAACCAGTTTTTTTTTTTAATATATAACAAGCGGCAAACGAGTACTCTTAAGTGACTACCGACGCCTTGTTTCGGGTAATCTGCGAAATGGCGAGACCGATTTCTACGGGACATTCACTAGCAGCTAGCTGATGGTGCAAGTAGTAACATATGCTACTATAGTTTTAGAAAAATAGAGGGTTCTGCATAAAATAATAAACTCTCAAAATTCCACAAAATCACTGAATCACGCGGACGAATTCACGGGGTACACTTAGTCTAATGCTAGCGGAACCGCGAAATATAGCTAATCTATACTAATATATAAACCTGAAGAGTTTGTTTGTTTGCTTGGACGCGCTAATCTCAGGTCTGATTTGGAAAATTCTTTCAGTGTTAGATAGCCCATTTATCGAGGAAGGCTATCCACATCACACTAAAACTGAATCTATTTTATTTACCTAATTTTACGCGGGCGTAGTCGAGGGCACAGCTAGTATCATATATTTCCATAAATTTTCGTACGGCAAATACATTGTGTAATGTTTGAGTTAATAATGTTTTTTCGCCACTATAAAGTAAAGTGCGCAAAAGTACTGAATCCAGTTAATGTCACTTTGTGACATTAGTCGTAAGGTTGTAGAGATCGTGGGGTTCCCAGGATGACGTCAGATGGCAATCGGTCGTCTTAACTGGCCCCACAGCCACATCCTCTGCAATCTAAGAGGACCCTGCTACTAGACCGGGATAACGCTAGGAGGAAGAAGATGTATGTAGATTAGTTATTTACAGAGACATTTTTAAAACCTGCTTAATTTTATAATTGCTATATTATCTTGTTGTTTTTACGCTTAATTTATTGTATTAGCGAGAAGAAATAGATTCATAATCCCTTCTAGCACTAATTACTATCTAGTTTTGAATTGGTGTAGAGGACAGCGATCTATTCTTTGATTTGTTTTAGAAAGTAGAGGGGCAATATTTATGATACCTTCAAAGGTACAAAAACTTAGGTACAATTTTTTTTTTTTTTAGAATATTAGGAATACTTTTTAGGTATGTCTAATATTCCCTTTTCCCCTCCTACTAAGCTTAAATTAAAAGCTTGTGGAGAAACTCCCCTTACTCTACACGTTGTAACTTCACTGGCTCTACACCTTAGTCAAAATATGTGGCTTGACCAAATTTATTCACTTTTCAGTTATACAAATAAATATTATATATAATGGGCAAACGAGAAGACAGCAGGCACCTAAATGCCTACCGACGCCCATGGACGTCTGCACGACCAGAAGGCTAGCAGATACCGGCCTTTAATGATAAGTTTAGGCCACCGGAAAGTCTCACAAAACAAACGGAACGTGACAACAATACCAACACTTGACGTTACAGCATTGCCGCCACTTCACGCCGATCTCATGTGAGAAAGAGGTACTGGGATCCGAACGTGCCGGCCCAATTCGGCTACAAACGTGGCACTACCTCTAATTAGAAGACAGAAGTCGGGGAAAGGGATGGAGAAAAAGGATATAAAGCTAATTGGGGAGGATGCGGATACTACTGTTACAGACGGTATATGAGGTTCAACAATCCACCTAGGGCACTCCAGGGTCGCGTACCTTCTTGTTCTGTAGCGCATTAGTAGGATATTCCGAACGAAGCCGGTGTAAATAATTAATTCATTTAATTACCTCAATCCAACCCCTTCTAAAGGACTGTTATGTAGGTCAGGTGTTTTCAACCCCTTTAACAACATCAATAAGAACAGATAAGTATGACTTTAAGCAACGATTAGTCTAATCCTGAATTCACTTGTAGATGGTGCAAGAAGCCCTTAAACTGACTCCCGTGATGAATTGTGACGGATGGCCCACGCGAAAACGGCAACACTAATTAATAACGCAAGCATTTCGTGCTAGGAGCTTCACGAGATAAAAATAATATATCCTTTTGAGAAAGGCAATTAACACAAATGAAATATCTGCTAAGTACTTGGAATTGCAGTAGAAAATATATGAGAGGAGCTCGAAGCCTAATCAGTGGCTGACATTTGAGTCGATCTCTGGGTTAAGCAGTTCTTAAGTCGGTTGATAGATGGGTGACCCATTCTAGCATTGGTTTATACTTGATAAAATTTTTGCCTTAAATAATACCAGAGATACAATTGTGATAGAGGCGTGTGGTCGGCTTGAATTTATTTTATAATTGAAATTGTAAATGATATGGCTGCCCGGACGGCTGGGTGACCCATTCTAGCGCTGGTTTATATTTGATATCCGACCCGATTAATGTCACTTTGTGATATTAATCGTAATTAGAGGTAGCACCAAGCTTGTAGCCGAATTGGACCGGCGCGTCCGGACACCAGTACCTCTTTCTCACATGAGACCGGCGTGAAGTGGCGACAATGCTGTCGCGTCAAGTGATCGTATTGTTGTTGCGTTTCGTTCGACCTTTTTAATTAAGCAACCCAATCATTAGTAGTTTATTTTTTTCTCTCTCTCTTTTTTATTTAGTTCTACATTTAAGATAATTTTGTATCGTCGTCGTCGTTAAGTTCGAACGGCGAGTCGGGCCCGTGCAATTTCGGCACAAAAAGGTTCTTTTTGGAGTGTTCGAAGCTGGACCCCGTGTAGTTCGGTTAGGAATACACGGGGTCTGATAGATCGGATTCAAAGAACCCTGCAGGTCTACCATTGGCTGGGCCCGTTCCGTTACCAAATATTCGACACGACGATCCCATGATGCAGTTCAGATATAGCAACGACTACACAGATCCTACTTACACAGATCCATATTTTAAGGTAAGTTCCTTTTATAGAATTGTGATGTACACATATATAAAATAGATCTCTATTCTCCTAAGCCACGCCATTAATTGAGAACTGGATAGTTAAAATATATGAGGAGGTCGTGGCCTAATCAGTGCTCGGCATTTGAGTCGATTGCTAGGTTAAGTTGCTCTTGCTGCGACCGGGTGACAGATGGGTGACCCATTCTAGCACTGGTTTATATTTGTTATCCGACCTCCTTCGTGTTTCGGAAGGCACGTAAAACAGTGGGATCGGAATATCACTTTGTGATATTAGTCGTAAGGTTGTAGAGATCGTGGGGTTCCGAGGATGAAGTCAGGTAGCAATCGGTCATCTTAACCTTTGCTTTAAAACCTTCCCTAAATTAAAGCGAATAAAACAAACCGAATTCAAATATATCCAACCGATTTGAATTTTAGCAAGACTATCGAACGATTGATTTTTATATGTTTATATAAATCTATACGTTTATAAAAATCAATCGTTCGTCAATGTAATCATATTATACGATAGCTATGCAGGATGTAAAAGACATTGTACCGGATACGCATCCCATGGGTTCAGTACATGATTCTAGACTCCCCAGTAGTAAATTTTTTTTAGGCCAACTAAACATACTGCTCTAATGACAGGTGAGGTTTCGGGGTAAACGAAAACATCATCAATGTTTAACGATGCATATGTACATATATGAATTTTTAGAGTTTTGTTGATATCTCAAAAATCGCCTGACCGACTTTGATAAAAAATATATGGGACTATCACGGAATTATGGTCTACCAAACAAAAGAGAATCATCAAAATCGGTTTCATATATGGCGGAATAATCGCGTAGTATGATACATAAATAAAAATATAAACATAAAACCTCCTCCTTTTTTCGAAATCGGTTAATAAAAAATAAAAGTTCATTTTAAAAAACAAACGAACAAAGTTATTTCTTAACAAAAGTAAATTGTAACTTTTCATAAGTTACACGAATTTAGAAGAAATGTCTTTAAAGCTTACAGACTTATAAAGTTTTTTATTGTTTCGAGTACATAAAAAGCTTTATGCTAGCGAAGCTTACATAATTCACAGAATTTTTGCTTTAAAAGTCTGTTTGCGTCCTGACACTACCACTGAGGATGAGTTTTGTCCCTCCTCTGAGAGCTCCTACACTGCTACAGAACATAAATGTACTAAAAGTAATTTCTTTTTCGGCTATCTAACGCTGAAAGAATTTTTCAATTCGGACCAGTAGTAGCTCCCACGATTAGCGCGTTCAAGTAAACACACAAACTCATCAGCTTCATATATTAGTGTAGATTTCGAATAATTTCAATTGTATTATAAACATTGCTTAAGATTTTTACCAAGAAAACAAATCCATGTTAATCCGTTTATCCTAAAATTAGCACTTCAGTCGAACTTTCGAAATGGTATTTTAGAATATTTACGTAGTTCAGTTTAACTTCGGAAGCAGTGAGCAGCGTTCTACAGTTATACTAAAGACTATTTTAATTTAGACAAGATTAAAAAAGTTTTGCTTGAAGTTAAATTTTAATGTCTTTTGTTCTATAAAGAATATTTTAGTGATTATTTGGGGGAGTCAAACATCTTTTCATAATGTAATTTTGTGTGACAGTCCTTCGCGGACATACAATCGAATGCCAAAAGAAAAACTAATTTTAAGATGTTTGGTAAAAAAAAAAATAATTAAAAATCGCTTGGACGAACTATAGCAGCTGAATTTTTGGTAATCGTACCAAAAATTCAGCTTTATATTCGTCCACCATATGAAATGTTTCCGAACTTAGAGTTTTTTCATGTTCAAATTTTTCACCATCAAAGTTATTTATATAATAATCACATGAACGGCTGGCCCGTTTCCCATTTTCATATAAAAACACCATGCGAATGCGTAAAGATTAATATTTACGTTCCTTGCTTCAAAGCAATACTATATACATTGATTCAATTGCAATGTATGTTGAATGAATGAATGAATGAAAAACATTTAATCGAACGTGCCCAGCATACCTCGCTTACAATCTACATACTGAACGGAGAGCTAATCGAATGACATTATATTACAGTAGCATTTAGTTTTTTATTACTATGACTACTGAAATCCTAATACTAACCTAGTAATTAAAAATAAACTTATTATATTACTATCTATACTTAAATAAATTCTGAAAAAAAAAAAAACATTTCTAGGTTCCTAAATTAAATAACAGTTGGTATGCATAAAATAAGCATTAAGATACTTCACTGAAATTCCTTATTGATACAATACAAATAGGTAAGTACCCACTTTACTATCCATTAGAAATGTATGGAGATGATTATTTTGAAAGTAGCTGACTATGTAAAGACTAATAAAGGGTAATTAAATTTTGTCAAAAGAAAATGGTACTACATAGGAAATTAAAACC
The DNA here is from genome assembly GCA_024363005.1 of Charaxes varanes. Taxonomy (NCBI): domain Eukaryota; kingdom Metazoa; phylum Arthropoda; class Insecta; order Lepidoptera; family Nymphalidae; genus Charaxes; species Charaxes varanes. The sequence goes on from JANCMC010021608.1 coordinate 1,886,769, forward strand.
CTCGAAATTGACTTAAACGCGGACGCAGCCGCGGGTTTTGGTAAGTAAATGTTGAAATAAAAATTATACTATTGGTGTTGAAGTTCTTGAATGAACATCACACTGACGGCATAATCTCCAACATTGGAGGTTCGCATAGTACACTTACAGTACATTTGTACAAACAAACTAACTGATTCATATTCTAGAGTACCGTATTGAAGACATTGAATTGAAAATAGTGATTACTTAACAATTATATGGATAAAAAAAACGATATCGGTATAATATATGATACCTTATAGGAGCCTTCACAAAAAAGTGTACTCATTCACGATGTTATCGTGACCAGATGCAAGAGTCGCTAACGCATCTTGCATCTGGTCACGATAACATCGCACTACAGCACCTACAGTGTACAAATGTTGTACTGAACCCTACTATTTGCTTCGCATGTCGATTCTGTGACAGGTGTGACGACATTAAAGTAATTTACATACCATATACAATTGTTCCAGCCGTTGTGGCGATATGAAAGCAATTAAATTTATTTTAACTTCAGTAATTATATAGCTATCAGCGGAGCCACATGCGTTATCTGTTTTATTTCTAAAGTATATTACTATTTGAACACGGGTTTTAATGTAAATATTTAAAGTAAGAATAGATTTCTTGTACCTGTGGTGTTATCTTCTACGAGAGATCGGCTATCTTTTTAGGTATTCGGACCTTGCAAAGGAGTCTAGTGTTTAGTCTAAACCAGATTCTCGGATTTCTAAGTTAAAAATATTTGTCGTTTTACCACTTCTAGTCTGTTCTTGATATCTTCTCTTGCATTATTTATTTAATAAAAAAATTATTTGGATACCCTCAAAAGTTTTATGGGATAATTACATTTGTTAATGCAAATAATCTTGTGGTAGTGTTCAATAGAGAAAGAAATGGTAAACAAACCAATAAATAGATGATGACAATGGAATCTGTTAGCATCGCATCTGATTAAGAGGAACTGAGCACTGAAGAAGTAGACACAGATGATAAATATTCAGGATCAACATGGATGCCATTCTTAAAACAGGTACCTCATATTTATTTTACACTTATTATGAGTCATTCTTATTTTCGGATCGTGTCTCTATTTTGTGCATCCAGTCTTTTAGATAAATGATCTATTACCAATATTTCAGATGTTTTTATGCAGTGCAATCTGGACGCTATATTTTTTATACGGTCTTCAAATGGGGACCCCAACCGTTTTAATACCACAACTAAGAAAAGAAGTAAATACCTCTACAGAAATTGACGATGAAATGGGATCTTGGATAAGTAAGTGATAAAAATATCCATAAATTTTACACTTAAAATACAAAGGACGAAGTAACATTACTAGTTCTATATGCAGAATAAAATCGGACAAGTGCGAGTCAGGCTCGCTCACTAAGGGTTCCGTACCATCATGTAATAGTTTACAAGGTTATTTTAAGATTGATACTTTTCATAGGATTTCTTTTAATTAGACATTTTTTTCCATGTAACGGTTTTCTGAATTTTTCCTATACTTATACTTCAAGATATATGGCTCTTGCCAAATTGCATGATTCTAGATTAATGGGAAGAACCCTATAGACTTTCATATTCTTTTTGAATGTATATGAAAAATGAGACATAAATACGCGTATACTTAGAGGGTTGAATTACAACTTTATATCTGTACGCGTTTCTGAGAAACAGGCCAACAGACAAACAGACGCTGCTGCAGCAAAAAAATTACAAATTTCGGATTTTTTCTTTTATTCATGCTACAAACTGTACCTTCTTGCTAAATTTCATGGTTCTAGGTCAACGGTAAGTAGCCTATAATAGTGGTTTTGGTTTCCCTTGAAAATGTAAAGTATTATAACCTACAATAATATTATAAAAGAAAATAGGGCAACAAGAAATTTTAGGTAAAATCAATTATATTTATAAGTCATATATCAATATTTTAATTTTTAATTTTAGCTTCTACGCCATAAATACAGATAAAAACAATTAGGAAGTTGATTTTGACATATAACTACGTATAAATGTATATTGATGTTATAACTACTCTTACCAATAAAAGGGGCATTCCTCCAGCATACTCCCGATGCCAAGCGAGAGTAAAGAAGTTTTACTTCAACAAGGATATATCTTAAGATATGAAGTAAAACCTCTTGAAAAAACTTCTTTAACACTTACCTATTCTCCGTACGATCACAAACTCCTAATAATTCCTCAAGCAAGGTTACTTTACATTTAGCGTTATTTATCGTTCCGTAGAGGAGCCAGTCCACAGCGGGAAGGTGTATTATTCACATAACTATTTATATATTTCAAAAAAAAAAAATTTGTGTACAAGAGGCGGCTGTTACCTATAACGGCTGCGGAAGAGGTGGCGAGATGACTTGGACGTCTTTGCAGGAAAGATGTGGCTTCAAGGAAGCCAGGATAGGAAAGAATGGTTTGAAAGGTGGGAGGCCTTTGCCCAACTTTGGGATACTATAGGCTTTAACGATAGGCTAATTAGAAGAAAAACCCGGATTTATGATATTTCACATAGGAATCCTAAACAATGGTGGAGTTTCCTATGACTCTATGCTCTCGTTTACTACATTTTTATAAGATCTTCTCAACGTTAACGTAAACAAACAGAAAAAACTGACACATTTTTAAATGTAGTGTTAAGGTCCTGGTGATGTATAAAACACTATGGAAAAAGGCAGCTATTTACTAATCATAGACAAACACATGTGTATAAAAGTAGGTACTAAAACAACAGGGAAAAAATGTTGATATTATTTAAACGTGTTTCTGAGTATAATTTAACTCCACAATAATACCAATACTCTATACCTGGTATCTTTTTTCTTAGTTAATATTCCCTGTAAACTGTCACGGACGGTATAGGGGGAGTGACAATACCAGCTAGGGTGTTCCGGGGTCGGGTACCCCTAGTGGATCTGACTAGTTATCGGACGGATAAAAGATGATCCACCCCCTGGCAGTGTATGTTCCGATTGTTTCCGTAATAAAATAAATAGATAATAATAATAAATGGCTACTACATGCGTGCATCATGGATTTTACGACAAATAAATAAATGATGGGCAATAGAGAGACCACAAGGAGCAAATGATTTTTTATTTATTTACACTAGGGAATATACTTAATTAGAATAGATAGAACTATGTAATGTGAAAATCAGCAGATTATATGACTAGAAAAGTACTGGAAATGCAAACTGGCCCAAAAAAGCGAGGAAGACCACAACAAACTTGGATGTCCGTCGTCAATAATGACCTAGAGATCCCTACTAAGTAATGCGACGACCCAGAACCCAAGTGTCTGGCGGAAAATGACGAGGAGAGCCGACCCCAAATGAATGAGATGAGAGAGAGAGGCTTCTGCATTCTTCTCTATTCGTGGCATTGCGTGAGGGAGCTTTGTTGAGGACTCAATGAGGTCTGTCCATCTCTTAGGTGATCGACCGCGAGAAAGTTGGCCCTGTACTTTCCTTTCTAACACTAAGCACTCCAAGGAGTTGTCGTTGCAGATAATATAGTCAGACATCTTTAGAATTGGTATTTGCAGTATCGACAACTCCCATTCTACACAAAAGTACCGACGAAATAATGTTTACTATTCGCGTGGCGTTGTGTTCCTGCTGGTGATAAAGGTTACTCTTAGCTCTTTGAGGAAAAATTTTGTACAATAAATAAATATAATATATAGGATTATATGACACACGGACGTCTGTTCCTAAGGTAGACTTAATGCCTCTTTATATGTTATAGGTAAGAGCTGTCTGTTATAAAGAAATAATATTTTTGTATATACATACGTACATATGGATAATACACCCAGACTCGAGGAGGGAATCGAGCCACCACATCCATCACAGCCCCGGAACGGATTTTTTTTTTTATTCAGATTCCGCTAGAATAATTATCTCGGGTCACCGGTAGTGAACCCCATGACAAGGCAAGCTAAACTAGGAGGCGTTACCTAGCATTCTTTAGCTACATACATTTTTTTATAGGATAAGAGGCAAACGCGCCGGCGGTTCACCTAAGTGTCTACCGACGCCCATAGACAACTGCAACACCAGAGGGCTCGCACAAGCGTTGCCGGCCTTTGAGAAATGAGTATGCTCTTTACTTGAAGATCCCTAAGTCGTATCCGCTCAGATATACCGAAGCTGGCAACTGATTCCACAGATAAATTGTGCGAGGCAAAAAGTTTCTAGAAAAGCGCACAGTTCTGGACTTCGGGACATCGAGGTGATGTGGGTGGAATTTCAAATTTTGACGGGATGTCCTATAGTGAAATTTAGCTGCCGGTATAAATCCGAAAAAAAAATTATGAAACACTAATTTTCACCTGTGACTTTACTTGCATTTATTTAGAATTTGTTTGCTATACCCTTTCTTGCGTTGGAGGTATAAAGACAGTTGAAAAAACATAACGCTTAATATAATCTAATTTCACTTTGTTTTATGATATTAATGAATTTCTAATATTTAAATAAATCCTTATTGTAAAACGGCGTATGAACTCACGCGTATATCGCACTGCATATGCACTGTTAGTTTCGAACCCGTCCGGGTTCCTTCTTCGTGAGGTCGCTACGAAGCGGTGCTGCGGCGAGAACAGCAGTTAAGTGGTTAAACCTGTTTTAACCTGTTGTGGTTAAACCTGTTTTAACCGTTAACATAACCGTGGAAAGCATTCGAACAGTTATGTTTCGCCAGACTTGACCTCGAAAAATGTTTTCGGGCATTTTCAAAGTCATATTTTTAATCAGCGCGGCAAAATACATAGTAATATATATAGCATAGTATACCAAATTTCACCATTGACTACACGGAAGTTCAGCCATTTATTACTTAAGTTATGCTTTTATGCTCATGATTTGTATAACATAATTTCGATGTCGAGTTAATATGACCTATTGCCATCTGACGTCATCCTCGGAACCCCCACGATCTCTACAACCTCACGACTCATATCACTCAGTGACAGTAATCGGGTTCCACTGCTTTACACGCCCTCCGAAACACGGAGGCGGTCGGATATTGAATATAAACAGTGTTATAATGGATCACCCATCTATCACTCGGTCGTAGCAAGAGCTACTTAACCTAGCGATGGACTTAAATGCTGACCACTGATTAGACCACGACCTTCTCGATGGACTATATCTATATAAATAAATCAAATAATATATATTTTGCCTTTGTAGGGAGAGACACATGAAGACTGGTATCCGTTGAACGGCAAACAAGGTGACGGCGTGGAAGGCATGATCAATCTCGTTCTGAGTTATTCTGTAAGTATTACTCCAATACATCGTGGAGGTAATAAGGGGTGAAGTACACAATCCTAACTTGTTAGGCAAAGTTAGGTTACGTGCTCCTAACAGATACGTGTGGAGAAAACGTAGGCATAAGAATAAAAAATCTTTATTTATAAAAGTAAGTGTACAGTTCGTTGAGACCGTAACCCCTAAACTAGGTAAGCCCGTATCATAGGGACTAGTGCCTTCCCTAACATTGACATATTTCTATTTTAGCTATTAAATTATATAAAAAAAAACAAAAGATGCAAAATGCACTATGAGTATGGTGTGTTTGTGAAAGTTTGAGGTGTGTGCGTGCGTGCTTTCGTGCGTGTGTATGTGTTACGTGTACATATTTTTGTTTTTCCTATTTTTTTTTAATAAATGTAAATATATTTTATAAGGAACAAGCGGACCCGGCAGACAATGTTCTGCCCGAACGTTGGGCTACTTATTATTTACTTCTATTATCCTATATCATCCCGTTCCCGTCCCCGTCCCTGTCCCCGACACCGAATAATTTCAAATTCACTCTACATTTTAGATATAAAACGTTTGTATGGATATTCTTAAAAAAAAAAAGAAAAAAATATATCTTACCCTGTTTGCAAGAGTTAAGGTAGGGACTACCCTTTTTCCATAAGGTTCTGTGTAAGGCGTTGCCAATCTCCATTATAACGATCAAGTCATTCCTCAGTCTTATTCTTGATCTACCGCGATGTCGTATCCGATCTGAGGTCCATAAAGTGGAGACTTTGGCCCAAAGATCATCAGACAGGCGGCAGACATGTTCAGCCCAATCGTGCTTTAACTTGGCCGCTGTATTATTACTTGCCGGTACTCTTATAACGCGTTAATATTATTCTATAATACATATATAATATTATATTATACACATCCGGGGATTACAGTAGTCACCTTCTAGGTCATGTCGTGGGTAGCATTTTTTTCTGCTCTTTCTATTCAAATACGGAACCAATATTCTAATACCGGAGCCAGACATAGCTTCATTTGAATGATCATCTCAATGATCATGTAGTGTGGCCGGGGGGGGGGGGGGGGCTTTTTTTGTTTCGGCAAATTTTTTGAAACTTTTTTGTTTTTAAAAAAAAAAAAGTAAAAACCCCCGTGCTGTCACTTAACGCCGATCTCACGTGAGAAAGAGATACTGGTACCCGGGCGCGTCGGCCCAATTCGGCTTAAAGCGTGGTACTACCTCTAATTAGAAAGACAGGAGCAAGGGAAAGGAATAGTGTAAAAGGATATAATGGTAGTGGAGAGGAGAGAAAGGATGCGAATACTACTGTTACGGACGGTACAGGGGGAGTGACAATAGCAGCTAGGGTGCTCTGTGGTCGCGTACCCGTAGTGGATATGACCAGTTTTCGAAAAGACAACCTCCTTAAAGTAAAATCATCATCAGTTATCAAATATCCGACGTGCCTTCCGAAACACAGAGGAGCCGTTTTTGGGAAGACTCGTAAAACAGTGATATTAGTTATGTCACTCATTAATCGTAGAGGAAATAGCGAAAATGGGCGACACTCGGTACCAAATGCATGAAGACATCCCAATGCATCAAAGGCTCAAAAGCCGTAAAAACTTGATCATATGTGTAGGCCCATTGACCTCCGAGCCTTTTTGTTTGTTTGTTTACTTGAACGCGCTAATCTCAGGAACTACTGGTCCGATTTGAAAAATTCTTTCAGTGTTAGATGGCTCATTTATTGAGAAAGCTTTATATATAGCCTTCATATCATCACGCTAAAATTTGTCACCTAATTTTGCGCGGACGAAGTCGCGGGTTCTGAATATACGGCTAGTGGTTACATTTTATTGTTATATGCTAATTCTTTTTGGTTATTATCAATAACTCTTCTAATTTGTTCTTATCAGGATTCAATTCATCTACATTATCTATTTTATTTAGATCATATGAATTATTTTTAGGAGGGCACACACCTAATATAATGAACGTCGAACCGGAATATTGTCTACCACAAAACTCTATCCAAGGTTTGGACGCGTCGAGCGTGGACCGAATAAAAAGGGGTCCACCGGAACCTTACGCCTCAAGCGCTATTTACACTGAACTCAATTTCAAGGTACTTTCCGATAAGCATTATGAGAATTTCGTTGTTGATTTAAGATAAGGTGACATATTTGATTTGCGCACAACACTATCGTATTCCAAATATGATTGTATACTGATTTTAGTCCAAAATAAACTTTCTCATACTTGATAGAGTCAGAGTTGACTTCGCGAAATTCATGATATGTTTTACTTTGTATTGATCCGTAACCGTAATCTTCGATTTTTAGGCAAAAATTCAAATTTCGTGTCTTGATGTTTCTTTAAATTAAATGTATCATATGTTTGATGTTCATTTATTTAAAGGAAACAGTAATTTTACCAAAAATTAACAACAGAAGGAGAGGCACTCTTTCACGTATTTTTTTATATAGAAGACAGTACAGAAGATATCATACAAAAGAACGGTTTTTATGAAGGTTGGCAGTCAATTTCTTTAATTCTTTCTTGTTCCTGGCTATCCGGAAACGTTCTTGGACCGTCTTTAATTCGATCCACTCCCTAATGTTGCTCAGCCAGGACCTATTACGCCTACCTTTTATACCTTCAATGTTTCCCCATAATGATGGTTTAAAGCAGCCGATACCTATTGTGCCATAATATACTTCACTTCTGTGGACTTTTGGGTGAAGAAAAATCAAGGAAATCGCGTCATTGACACTGAATGCTCGACTTTGACATTGACGTCACCGTTAGCAACACCTCTGAAGATTCATTTTCACTTCTATTGGGAGTCTCGGAGTGCCAGTCTTCGCTTTTTTTATTGGTCAAACCAGTTAAGCTCAAAAGCACGTGTATAAACAGGACAGCACGGACACCGACGCCCGCAGCTGTCCCGACAGACGCTCCCATAACAACAGCACGGTGCGCTCGTGCGCCAGCACGCCGTACTCGGGCGGGTGCTCCAGCTGCGGACTCAGCACTTGCAGCCGCTCCACCAAGGACTACCGCGAGCTTAGACTAGAGCATGTGCCCGACGGGACTGGGGAGGATGACTGCGGTTCCAGCACCACAAGGTCCGGGTCCCGCAGCCGGCAGGACAAGGGCAAGGTTCATATCATCCTAGTGTTATATCTTCTACTTCTACCTTTATCCCGATCTTGTACTAAAGTCTGCTTAAATTGGAGAGCAGGACTGTGGGGCAAGTTAATCCTTACAATGGCTAATATCACTCAGTGACATTAACCAGGATCCACTATTTTACGTTCCTTCCGAAACACGGTGGAGTTCAGATTTCTGAAAACCAATGTTACTTTTAACCAATGTTAAGTAACTACCAGTAACCAGTGCACTACCTAGTGACCTCAGTAATAAGCTGGAGTTTCATATTATGTATAGTTTTTGAGTTTGTAGTGAGAAACAAACATTATTATTATTAATATTAACAACCCCAAAAGGTGTGCCCCACCACTGAGCTGGAGTATGACTACCCCCAATGGCACTGGCTGGGGAGGGAGAACAGCTTCAAGATCCCGGTCCAAGTGGGGCGGCACTCTAGTGTAGCGCGCTCGGAGCACGGCTGTCAAATCAACCTTAACGACATCCTGCCACCGCCTCCGTACGAGGTAGGTTTATATAGTGAATTTTGATGAAAGTTTAGACATATTTTTGAAATTTGGCAAATATCATTGAACCTTCTATTCAATATAAGAATTTCATACATAGTTATGGGTGCCATAGTGTCGAAGACTATATTAAAGATGAAACTGCTGCAGCTTTGTACTATATAGTTAACTTCGAAATGTATTAAAGTCATCTTTGTAAGAATATTTAACAATTTACATGTTTCTGACTGTTTCTTCTCGTATCTCGACTTTTCCGAATCAGTGGTAGAGCTTTTAAAATATGAACTCTTTGATACAAAGTATTAAAATGCCATACGCATGCTTTTTTTGTACAAATTTAGTATCACGAAGTGAATAGTATCTAGTATTTTACGAAGATATCACTAAAATTGAATTACAATAATAAAAATCCAAAATCATTCAAATGTCTAATATAATCTATAGTCTATACTCATATATAAAGCTAAAGTTTGTTTGTTTGTTTACTTGAGCGCACTAATCTCAGGAATAGGAGTTGGATAGCTCATTTATCTAGGAAGGCTATAGGCTACATATCATCACGCAAAAATTGAATCTATTTTTTTGCCTAATTTTACGCGAAGTCGCGGGCACAGCTAGTTATGTATATTCTGCCATCCCACATAGGAGTAGATATGGTGTTTTCTTCTTTGATAGAAGGTCATTTGCGCAGCAGTGGGCCAGCGATTGTCTTTTGCCTTAAATTACTCACATAATTTATCAAGATTTCATTATATGCAACTAAAATATTTTCTTTCAGAGTCCCGAAAACAAGAGTCAAATGAAATAGATGAAGGTATTTCGGTAGTGAATAAATATTGTCGTGAAACGAAACGCAAAGCAATAAAATCGATATCATCTTTTGAATGTTAATATAACTTAGAACCAGTGGTCGTTGTAATTTGTAGATATCTGTCTGAATGTTAGTCGTGTTAGTCACTTGGAATTCAAACAAGACTTATTAAGTAAGCTGTCTTATGAATCTAACGCTAATACTTCCTTATTATAATCTAGCTGGAAGAAAATTTGCTTTTAGAAATATGTGCAAAACATATTTCTAATGTAGTAATGAAAAATATTATTTAATTGAAATAAAATGTTCATCGTAACGCTTTACGATGAATTATTCATTTCATTTGTTACTAAATGCTGATCATTATTATTTTTTTGGAAATTCCCAAGTCTAATTTTTTTTTAATCTATGTTTCTTATATCCATAATAAATATATAAAATATACACTATATACAATTCCAATAAATGTAACGATAAAACCTGTACATTTATTAATTTATTTATGTGTCCATTATTTGTGAATTTTTAATCAGTGAATTTTTTCGTTTAATTATTTTACTGGTAATTTAAATGCAGTTCATTAATTAAATGAATGTAATTACATTACTGTAAAAAGCCTTCTTTTACCCCCTACTGTTAAGTTATGTATATACAATATTGAAAGAATAAAAGCCACTTTAAACGATTAATATAAAAAAGTAGTATTAAATATTGTCATGTATATTTTAGTTTAAAAAATGTAGCGAAACGAAATAAATATAGTTATTGTAACATGTAGCTACCAAAATAGTTGTGTATCATAATTTATTCCTAATTCTAGTCACGGTATTAGACTAGCTCGTTTTTTATATTTGGATGGTGTTATGCAACAACGTCTCAACCCACAAACAGTCGAATTCCGAAATATTAATATAACCTAACCTGTTTGACGTTACAGAAAATAGTTTAAAGTTATTTAAATTACATACAAACCAATTAATTAAAAATAAAACCATTTTCTATCGAAAAAATGAAAAACTTACTAAAATGAAATGAAAAACTTAAATATTAGTTTAAGCTCTTATCTCTCGGTCGACATTCAAAATAATTAAAAATTCAAAATATTTTAACATTATTTGGTCACCGGAGGGCTCGCAGATGCGTTGCCGGCCTTTGAGAAAGGGGTAGGCTCTTTTATTGAAGGTCCCTAAGTTGTATCCGTTCGTAAATACCAAAGCTGGCAACTGATTCTACGGGGGGATTGGACGAGGTAAAATGTTTCTAAAGAATCGCACGGTTGTAGACTTTAGGACATTGAGGTGATGATGAGGGTGGAATTTCAAATTGTGTTGATATGTCTTGTGGCGGAATACAGCTGCCGATAATCATATCATAAAGAATAATATAATTTACAATGATTGATATGTGTAGGTCATAGCTTAATCAGTGACCAGTATATAAATCTAACGCAGCAGTTGTTACCGAGGACGGATGGACATATGGGTAACCAATTCTAACACTGACTTTCAAATATCCAACCTCCTCCGTGTTAGTATGTAAGCATATGTAGCATAAAAAAGGCGAACGTAGCATAAAACAGGGGTCCTGTTAATATTACTGAGTGATATTAATCATGTGATTGTAGACTGTGGAGATACACCGCGGATACCTTTATCACACGATAGGAGTCTCTGCAATTTAACCAATTAAATTAAAAGACACACACATAACCTTTTCAAATTACTTTAAGACATTCCTGCTATTAAGAGTTACATCTGATACGAAAGGTAAATGTCACTACTTATGTACATCCTTAACGCAGTAAATATGTTCAGTGGTTACAAATATTAGAATTCTGTAGGTAACAACAACATAGGTTACACACACTAAAAAAAAGTGTGAGACTGTGACATTTAAAAATACAACAGAAGGCGAAACTGTTCTTCTATTATACCACCATTGATTCTCTATCACAAGCACAAAACAACATTTTGGGAAAAGTGTAAAAATTGTGAAGTTTTAGTCATCCGTAGGGTAATTTTCATTGGACACGATCAACAGAATCGTTCAATAACTTAACTTTACTTTGGCTCGGGTATACCTGACCACAACACAAAATCAAATAAACAGCTCGAAATCAGCACGTTATAAACATGGACTAGCTAGTTTGTAAATTCGCTAAGGGTTTTACATTTGTTACTGTGTCATATTTGTATCTATAGTTTTACGTGTAATATTTATTTCAGTCTTTTTTATGTAATAAAAGCCCTTCGAAATAAACTACTTTCTTTCGAGCTTTTGAATTGTATATATAATAAATTTTAGAACTTAAAAAGTACAAAAACTTAAAAATTCGACTGAAACCCTGTTATATTATTTAGCTACTAGCCTAGTGTTATCTCGCAGCTTTGCCCGCGTTATATCTCGCATGATTTACTTCTTCTTCTTCGCTAATTCCAATTTGTTAGAATATTTTACAAACAAAATTTCATGATTATCTGTCTAGTAATTATAACGTGAAAGCTAAACACTTAAACAAACTAACTTATAAAGTTCGCATTTTTATTAACAGCAGCATTTATAAGAAGTGCCATGTAATTTTCTTTTCATTTTTGGCTAAAAGAAATATTTGGAGCCAACAAACGTTATAAAAAGTCGAAAAAAAAAACTACAGGGGAGCAACTGAACGTCGAAGACATTAGGAATAAGGATCCACTTGTCATATTAAAAGACGTTCTACAATATAACACTGACGATGACATTTTGAGTGCGTTGCGCAAACAAAATGAAAGTATCTTTAGGAACCTGATGGAAGAGGATAACAGGGCTGAAGTAAAATATAGAAGGAGAACTCGCAATCCACTTACGAGCCACGTCATAGTAAGGGTATCCCCTATACTATGGCAAAGGCTGACAGCGGAGGGCCGGGTGCATATTGATATGCAGAGGATTAGGGTGGACGACCAGTCGCCGCTAATCCAATGCTCAATGTGCTTAGGCTACGGCCACGGAAGACGGCTTTGCAAACACACGTCAGAGAAGTGCAGTCACTGTGGGGGCCCACATATGAAGAATAAGTGCGCCGACTGGCTTGCGGGAGCGGTCCCTTCCTGCTGCAACTGCGCAATCGCGGGCCTGGAGGCGTTAGAGCATAACGCCTTCGACCAGGATTGCGCGGTGAGTGATGGGTGCACGAGTGTTGGGCTCGAAAGCCGAACTGCTCGTTGGGAATGAGAGATTTCTCGTCCATGATGACTTTGAGTCGGGCGAGGACGATTCTCTCGTAAAGTTTCCCTAAACTATTAAGGAGACTTATCGGTCGATAGCTAGTCGCTAGGTTAGCTGGTTTCCCTGATTTAGGGATTCCTATTACTGTTGCTTCCTTCCACTGATCGGGGAAGGCGCAGCCGGCCAGAAGGGCGTTAAATATAACAACTAAGAGGTTGATTATATGATCTGGCAGAAACTTTAGCATGCGATTGCTAATCGTGTCGGGACCTGGTGACTTTTTTGGGTGCATCCATTTGATGAGGTCTTTGGGATTTGTGGGACTAAGTGGCTCGCTTTCGGGAGCACGGGAGACTATACTCTCGTACTCACTGTTCACCTTGTTCGGGTGATCGGCGTCGATCGGCTCGGAACTAGGGGAGCATTGCTCCTCTAGCTGGTCAGCTAGGCATTCAGCCTTATCGTGTACTATTATAGAATTAGCCTCGATAATGATTACCTCAAGTTCAATTCGCTTTTTTAACCCCTATAATTTATATTTCATTTTAATTTTTAAATTGCTTTTTTTTAATTAAAATTAACTTAAACTGATTCCGTAAGTTACATTGATAAGACCAACAAGAAAATAGAAAGTCAATTTAAGAGACCGTTCCTATTTATCGAACACATTAGTTGAAGCCTTTTTTGTCTTCTATATAATAATGAACATTATAATATATATAAAGTTATATAACAATATAAAGTTCACGAATGCTGTCTCAGTTTTCTTTTTCGGAATACTGTATAGTTAAAATTGTAATAACGAATACGACTATACTTCTGTTGGTATAATGTATTAAAATAAAAAACAATTTATGATATAATTTGACTCCTTCTTTTTTGTGACAGCTAGTCAAAAATCAATAACGTCAATAAATTGAGAGTTCTTTCATTAGTTTTCAATTTCTTTCTTCTTCAACGTTTACAATACAAGTAAAAACTAATAAACTATTAAATCGAACAAAGTACACGTATTATCGCAAATTGCAAATTGTCGCAACAATAAGTTAGATTCGTTTACAAAAATTAGTCGCCAATTTGTGTTCATTTACAATGGTAGTTAATAATAATATTCGTATTGTTAACAATCGGTGTGTACCGACAGCGTAGTTGGTGCGTCCGTCAAATAGCGGCCCAAACCAATCTTGACACTTGCCTTTTTGACGTTGGCTAATTAGATGTGCGATGACACGAGTGGTATAACGTACGGGCTCCGTTATATTTTTTTCTTTTCTAAACGCATTCAGCGGTAAGATAAAATTTGTGACAATCCGATACTTATTAAGGTTACGAAACAGATATAACATATACGATTAACCACAAATATGTAATAGTATACGTAACGTATACGCATAAGAAGGATGTTTAGAAAGAAAGAAAACTTTTATTTGGCGCAAAAATAACACTATAAACAAACATAAAGAAAACACAGAATTACAAAAAAACAAATTGAGGCTAGATAAATAACATTCCTTCACAATTCAACAACTCCTTCGATTTATTTGCGCCTGGTCGCTATGGCATAATATTTTAAATGTTAAATTTTATTTTCTATAAGTGTTAGTAATAAAACTTTACCTGCTTTTATGACTGCTTTATCGTAAACGATTGTATTATACATAATAACTGTTTAGTTAGGATCTTCCTTATATTATTAATTTTAATGAATCACATTATTTTGCACCGCTATAAGCGGAATTTGGCTGTGCTCTTTTAGCTACAGAACCTTATATGTAAAAATCCAAATTCGCAATAAAGATATTTGATGTGATTCTTTATGCTGCTAAACACAAAAATGGTTAGTTAATTATTTATCTGTTATGCTACAGATAAACTACTTAATATTTTCACAAAAATAAACCGATAATAATTCGGCATTAATCTTCATAAGGAAGTTGCGTAGGCGACCTTGGATTTTAATGATAGTTTAAAAGATTTTATATCAAATAAACCTCTTTTTTTTTTGTAAGCAATTCGTAAAATAATTCAATTTTCACGTTACAAGCGGACAATTTCAACTTTATTTATATATGTAAAGATAAAGATAAATGTGTGGATTTAAAGAAGCGGCAATTACCAAAGAAACCTTTTCTTAAAAGATAGAAAGGAAGGAGAACAAAATTATACTATATATTATAAAATGAAATTACTACTTAGTGGGAAGCCATAATGTTGTGAATAAAATGAAACTCGAGTCCAGCAGATTCTAAGATGGCTGCAATAGATCACTCGGAGAGTATCCAGGCCAGAGGCGACCTTCATTGATGGTCACATTAATCACAATTTGTCAGAGGAAAAATCTGCAAGCACTTTAACTTCGTTGAAATTTCTATCGCCAGATTTTCTTTAAGAGACTGTCCTTTGAAGTGCATTTTACTCTTATTTGAGTCTGGTATAGAAAATTTAGATAGATTTCTTCCTCAATCTTAATTAATCTTTATTTATACTAATATATAAACCTGAAGGATCGCTAGGTCAATTAGCTCTTTCCGTGGCCGGATGATAGATGGGCGACCCCTTCTAACACTGGTTGTCAACTATTGGACCTCCTCAGTGATTCAAGATGAAGGCGTATAAGTGAGCTGGGGCAAGTTGCTGGTTTTATATAAATTGCAAACCAAATTATACCTCTAAATAACTTCTCTCACGACTGTTCTTATACGTGATGGATTACATCATCCGATGTGAGTTGCAGATTAGAATTTGATGTCCAATTTGGGGAGAAAACGTTTCGTAACTGCCTAATGGCGGTTCTTTTAGATAAGAACGTTTCCGAATTAGCTAGAGCTTTAACGTGTTCTGAATCTGTACACTCACGTTACATATATTCATTTAATTAAATTATTGAGGCAACTATTAGTTATGACGGATATTAAAAAAACTGGCAGACGTTGTCCTGTCCAAACGTTGGCTTCCTCTTATTATTGATATTAAATCAAAATATAGCGCCATCTATTGGCGCTTACCCCACCCACATAAATAAACAATTTCAAATGAAAAAAAGCATAGCCAGCTTTCATCTTTTGCATAGGATAAGTTTCGCCAGGTTCGCTGGTAAGAATATATTATTATATATTATGTAATATAGATATTTATTTTAATTCTAGATATTTTAACATTCTTATTCATTTTCCTCGACAATTAATGTTTATTTATTAAATACATAGAATGATAATGATTATTGTTTATGTTTTTTGCTCTTGGATGGAACAACTCTAGCCGGGTTTGCAACTTAGCAAAAATTTAAAAATGTGGTTCGTTAGAGCCGGTAGGTATGATCAGGAGTTAGGAGAGAGACGATAAAACGCTAAGGTCGAATTCCTTGTTATTTCTCTATGCTAACTGGTTTTTTACAGAAATAATAATGACGGCATATGATCCACACCTTCAAATAAAATTTTGTTTTGTTTGTTTTTAAAATAAAACTGACCGATAGACGATAATGGAATTAGCGTTCTTCGCGAAAGCTATTGTTGACTGACAATGTGAAACGTATGCATGTATACATATAAACCTTCCTCTTGAATCACTCTGTCTATTGGTGAAAACCGCATTAAAATCCGCTGCGCAGTTTAAAACATAGTACAAGAACGGTTTTATATTAAGTAAACAATCCTTTCATTATGGTAAAAAATGACTTCCACAAGTGTTTGTAAACAAATTTAAGTAAATAAATAAATGTTGATTTGGTTTTGATTTAAAGATGAAGAAGAAGAAGAACTGTAACATTTTTTTCCGTTCTCAAATTTTTTCGTCCATCTCTCGCATGTCGCAGTCTAGTTATTGGCCATGCCCAAGTATCACAGCCAGCCGGAGTAGGGGTAAAGTGAAAGACGTCCGGTAGAGCAGCCAAGGACAATATGGCGGCGCCCATTTGTAGCAAAAGTTTCATAAGCATCGTGGTTTTATAGAACCACACAATTGTAACATAAAAAAAAACAAAAACAAAGTATTTTTTTCTAATTTATCGCATATACATATGTTTACTTTGTAAAAAAGTACGCAATGATATCAGCGTATAATGACATTGAACTAGAAATCTCTGGAGAACAATTAAAAACGCCTTGTTAGATTCAGTATCCCTAATGTCACTTTACGAGCGCAAGTGTATCAATAATGTAAAAACAAATTCGTAGACATACGTTTAGAATAATGTGCTATAATAATAGGAGTGGCGCAGGGTGATCTTTTGTTCCTATCTAATACAGTATTTATAAAGTTGACATACAGTGACAAAATCATAATTTTATATGCTCTGATATAATCTAAGCTGATCACAATATTAAACAGCATAATAACAGTGAAACAATAATGTATATAAGAATTTTAGTCCTTTTTGTTCAGATACTTGTAATATTCTGTAAAGATGTCAGTGAAACTGAAAGGGCATCGCGGGCGGCATTTATACAGAGATTATTAAATAAACAGAAGAATTTAGAAGGAAGAATAAAACTTCTTGGAGGATCGAATAGTTTTGAAGGTACTGGTTACTGTTTTTTTACAATTTATACTTTCAGAATAATAATATTGGTATACAATTATCGATATAGTATATCATATCGCAAGCATAAGCGTAAACTGACCGATTACGTTTTAGGTCTAAAGTGAGTTAATGTTACAGGCAGCTTCGTTTCAACGTCCTCTATCAGCCAATATAAGAATTATTTCGATATCTCCATCCAACATTGAGATACAATCTATTGTTGTCTTTCTAACTAAAATAAATTTTTGGTTAAAAAGATAAACAAATAATAAAACACAATTAAAATAACATTTCAATATCATAGATCACTTTATTAACTATTATTAAGTTTCATAAATTCTTACTATAATGCAGTTTTTATCGAATTATAAGCGAAGTAAGTCGTAAATGACAAAACGTTTTTTGTGATTTCTCAAAAATTTGCTTTTTTGAGTTGGGTCAGTTTATGATTCAGCGTGCAATATTTCAACACACATACATTCTAGTAAAACCTTAAATGTCTAATGAATGTAACTTAATTAAAAATTATACGGTCACTTGCAGTTTTTTGACGCCAGAAGTTCATTAAAACTCTTTCCTTTAAACACATATCATCGTATTTGCCAAATTAAAAATAGCTACATGAATTATGTATAAAGTTTGCGTGCCAAACCTCACATATTTGGCTAACGGAGCGTAAAACTAGATTAAAATCATATTTTGCACAGCTAAAACACTTCTTTAGTAAAATATTTGCGCATGCAATAATTTTGTTTTCATACAATATTTACTAAGCCTTTTATTTTTTAATTTACATATACTTATATATTTTTAAGTAACAATTAATTAAAATAATTAATTACAATTGATTTAGATTATGTTATAAGCTTTTATAATATGATCTAAAGAATTTAAAAGACCAGCTTAACATACAGTTTTCATTGTCCTTTTTTTTCAATTTTATAACTAACAAAAAAATAAAAAAATAAATTATGCTTACTGTAATGTATATTAAATATGATTAATTATATTTTATATATATCTTATGAACGACTTAAGACTGAAACAAATTGCAACATTAATACCTGTTATCTTGTGTTTATTAAACGATAATATTGTTATTAGTTATCCTTAAATACTCCAAATTTATACACCAAAATTGTTATTTTATATGGGTTAATGCTTAAGAATTAAAACATTTAAAATCCATTAGATTCACCATATGAGGCATATGTTTTTTTGTTACTCAGTTATCTAAAAAGACACCTTTAAAGATTAAATATCTGTTGACTGGAATTACATTGTACACATCATTGACTTTTGTGATAGACACATCATTAAAGTCATAGACCTCTACAGAACCTACAGATTTTGTAGAATGGTCATACTCAATTTCTTTGATTCAAATAGACTTTTTTACAAGTAGGTTATCAGGATTCTGCCAAAATTATTTATTATTAGCTATTAAATAATACCACAGTAACAAATATTACTCTAAAATAGCGCAAAATATGTGGTGAGGATTCATTACTTTTATGTAAATACTTAAATAGGCAGGTAGTTAGCTAGCATTAACAATTCTATATATTGGGTGACCATGTGCAATTATACACTCGCGCAAATGTAAAGCTCAAGTGCGATGGATAATAATTCTTACAGCAACTTGAAAGTCGAAATAAAATGTGAAAAAAGTATGTATAATGTATTTATACTGTTAGATGAAAATTGTAAACAATACACAACTCCTCTCTATGTAACATGTTTAATTCATACAATTATTATGTGTCCATATTGTTTTTATTCTGACCTTCCTCTGTTTGTGTAGAATAAGGAGAATTATATATGTAAATATAATAAAATAAAACGTTGTATTATCGTTGCACTATTTTATTTCTAGAAATAAATAACCGTTAACTGCAAGAAAAAGATTGGTCTACTAATGTTTTTTATGGATCTGGCTTGGCTTTTGTCAGGTAAAAAAATATGAAATGACGATTTTATGTTTCATATAAGTCAATATACTTCTTTCTTTTACTTCCACATCAGAACATTGATTCGAATTATCAAGTAAATATGGAATGTATCGTGGCTACGCTTCTAATTAGGCGACGTCGCCAAACCGTCGCCAAGTGAGTTGCCTGTCCTAAATTTTAATATGAAATGCTAAGATATGTAGCCGGCAACGTCGCCATGGCGGTTCGGTAAGGTAAGGCTCCTAAAGTAGACGAACTACTTGTCCAAATGTCGCCATATTGTTTTTCATTATATATAAATTGTAGTGAATGAAAATAAAACCTAAGATTTAAAAGAATTTATTAAAGATTAGCGGGTCACATAGCTTCGCACGTGTACTTACATTATTAAAGTTTGATAAATTATATAAAAAACAATGCTTTTTATTATTTATCCCAATAGAATAAATTGGAAAAAGTTATAGATTTTAGAATATTCTGTAAATTATATACTCTGTGAAAATTTCGTACATATCTCATTAAAATCCAATAACCCATTCTATACTAAACTAATTTAAAGAAATGCTAGTCACTAGACGGTCTGAAAAACATCTTGACTTGGTTCTTGTGAAACTAAACTAGGCCGAGCGGTCTAAGGCGCTGCGTTCAGGTCGCAGTCCACTTCTGTGGGCGTGGGTTCGAATCCCACTTCTGACAGGCTTCTTTTATCGCTTATTTTCTATGCCAGCCTAGAAAAAGTTTTAATTATAGGTTTTTTAAAACATACAATCCCAAAAAGAAATAAATTCATGTTAGTCGACAATAACTTTTTTCATGGATATAATAAAACTCAGATAAAATCTCAAAAATGTTAATTTATAAAAAATAATACATACAAAACAAAAGTTAGCAAAAGCGCTGTTCCTCGCACCAGGACGTTCTGTTGTGGGATCCAGTTTCTGTCGTCTTATAAACTAAACTGTAATTTTTGGAAAACATTTAAAGGTTAAATTAATAAGTATGTAACGGACACGTTGGTGTCTTTTCCGGGAGTTATTGATGGGGATCAATAATACACCAACTTGTCATAAACTTCTCGTAGACTGTACAAAGCACTTTTATTTACAGCGGATAATCACGAAGTCTTGGGAGTCTCACATTTACCCAGTGCTATACATTAGATTAAAATATAGGTCAAAAGTTGTGTTTATATATTAAAAAATATACACATTATGTCATATAGATGCGTGGATCGTATTACCAACAAAGAGAAAAAAAACTTCTATTGTCACATTAATATATTACAGTTTTGTTAAACCACAGAGTCAAAGTCTATATTAATTTGTTTTTTATTTATATAGACTTTACATATATATCATAATTATTATTATTATTTCTTTAAATCGTTATTATAACATTTGGTGATAAATTACATAAACTGAAATTACAAATCTTTCAAACTATATTCTTAACAAATACAGTAAACAATACAATAACAATTGTTACTACCTAATAGCATAAAAATCAATAATTATACATACTGAATAACAGAGAAAAAAAATTGTAAAAGTACATGTGTAGGTTTCGTAACAAAGACTAAATTTAAAATGAAATTATTTTAAAATCTCAATTTATTTATTTGATATTTAAATATGTATTTACTAACACAAAACCAATATTTTGTTCTTCGCATATATATAGGAAAACTAGAACACAACGCTATCTTGAATTTCTTCAATAGAGCGCCATCTATTATGTCATTTCATAAACTTAACAGCAGCAGTAACCCATAGTAAAATACCATATGACATAATGCTGTGAAAGTAACTAAAATACACCAACCTAGCCGTTTCAAGAAATATCAGTCAGTTGGCGAATTTTTTTCAGTTTTCTTTCCATTAAGTAATAAATTATTAGCCTTAAACCATTGTATTACTTTAGTGAGAGAGCTGGGGAGTATGCTTGCCCAGTATGGAGTCGCTAGGCCCATTCGAAGCTAGTGGATACAGCACTCAATGAAACATGCAGACTAATCACTGGGTGCCTCAAACCTACACCTCTGCAAATGCTGTATTTGCTGGTAGGAATTGCGCCACCGATGGTTCGCAGAAGTGTGGCAAGCTCTCTAGAAAGAAAGAAAATAGAGAGTGATACACGGCACCCTTTTCATTATCATATAACTGTGCCCCAAAGACTAGAAAGTCGCAAAAATTTTATCAAGTGTGTCCCTCCACTAACTTGTGATCCTATCCTATCCTATCTTGTGAGACCTATTAGGTAACGTGCCATTCATGCCTACCCTCTGGATTCTGCTGTTCAAATAGGAAGTTATCATAATTATGATGATATTATGAAAAAATGTATAGAACAAAAAAATATCAAACTTTTAGCAGGTTACAACTTTCGGCACAATTTTTAATTCTATCCATGCCTACGAGACACATTTTCTTACAATTATGTTGACTTCGAACATCTGATACGCGATAATGGTATTTTGTTAAAGAACTGTAAAGGTTATTGTCTGTTTTCGCTCAAAATTTTCTTTATGACTTTTTAGTATATTTTATCAACATGGAAAATTTCAAATGTCACATCTGGGGACCAAATAGAAAAACACTTTGAAGGCCTTACTTGGAAATGGTACCTATAATAAAAATGCTATGCAGGAAATCTCACCTTTACATTCAAGAGCAATCCCACGATGATGTTGAATGAAAAAAAATTCAACGAAAATTTATACGCAGTATGTAACTGTACCAAATTTAATCCGTTTATGTTCACAACTATTGAAGTTAGTTAGGGCTTGCGGACGAACGGACGGACAGAGCAAAATTATAAGGGTTCCTCAAAGGAATTCGGAACCCTAAAAAAGATTATCTTTGACACTGATTGTTTAAAATTAAACTAATATAATTAAAGGATATATTAATAATAGAAATAAAATATAATCTGAATTTAAGTTTCACATAATAAGTGAACTCTGTATATATATTTTTGACAAATAAATGTCTCAACCCATAACGCAAGACTTCAGGGCCACACCACTGATCCACAATGTTCCTCGCAGAGCGGCAGGCGGCGGGCGCCGGGCTGGCGTGGAGCGAGCGCCTGCACCGGCGGCGCGTGTTCGCGGACGCCGCCCTGGCGCCCGAAGCGGCGCTGTGCCGTCGCCTGCTCGCCGTCGCCACGGCCGTGCTGCGCGACTGCACGTCGCCACCGCGAATCTCCTTCTCTATCGACTCCATCATCGGTGTGAAGTGAGCGCGCTGCGCGGGAGAACGACCGGCACGCGAGTGTAGTTCACGGATCATAATATGATATAGTTTCATCCGTGCTACTCATCTATGTTACTCGAACATACATATCATACGAGTACTCATCACTGGCTACTCGAGCGCTTTTTGATGGATTTTTGGGTTATAATTTGCTTTATACCGCTGGAACGCTTTTCAACTTTACCACCGTGCAATGAGAATCTCCTCTACTATTGTTTTTCTTTCGCAAATAGTTCGTTTAGGCTTTAAATATATACATATAATAACTACCTATAAAATATGTTTTTACATTGTCACTGCCTGATATTCGAAATATAATTATATACTATTATATTGAGTATTTGTTTTGCTATTTCATTGAGTGTTAAATGAAAATAAATCTCACTTATGTTATACTTAGTTTTCTTTACAAACTACACATCTCAGCTTAGCTTCTAAGTCCTACCACTTTTCTTAAAAATTCACATTCTTAAAAATGCTATTCTATTGTCGTGACGACGAATGTGAAGGCATTCATTACAATGATGTTCTACTATAATAAATCAGAAAATTTATCAAGATGTAGCGATGATACAAAAATCCTATTACAATGCTTGGGATTATTTGAACGATGACAGCTCGAGAAGTTTGAAAGTACTTTGCTCTAACCGTATCTGAATTATTGTGAAATGATGAGTAGACAATCTATTATTCGCTTAATAATATGTTAAGTCTTTACTACTTTAACTTTTTTGTTGTATAATATACTATAGCGTTTTGTGTTACAAATAAAATTAAGAAATATATTGACCGACAGTTTGTTGTGGGCCTTTCGAATGTAATTTGTCGAAGGCAATAGTATAGTTAAGTTGGAAATCGTGATAAACAGTGACACTGGTCGTTAAAATACGAGCGATAATTCGTTATATCCGGAATGGTCTAGAAAGATGTGTTGGAATCTATTTTACCGCGTCAAAAATAAGAAAAGTTATAAACAAAAAAAGATGAAAGAATATTTAATTTTCTGCGAATACTTTTAAAATTGTAAGTACCTGAGAATTAACAGAAAAGATTTTTAAAGAGGAAATTTGTAATAAAAAATTCCTACTGCTCGACACTCTGGTTTTTATTATTTATAGAGATAATTTAATACTGAAAGTAGATCTCTGCTAAAATTAAAAAATATGCAGAACACTCTTAACATTTCTACTAATTTATTTACGTTGGAAATAAATCTAAAAGTCCTTTTTCAGTGAGCGAAATATTCATAAACACAATTTTGCCGCATCCGCACGGTCATTGCAGAAAAAAAAGGTTTAAATGCTTGGCCCAAAATTGATAGCGGGAGGGAAGGAGGGTGTAAGAATGAAAGTCTGACGGAACAATGAATGCTTTATTAACGAAACGTACGGTCAAAGAATGTCTATGGTGAGGTCATCTCGTTACAACCGGAACTTATAGTATAGGTTACTCTAAACAATTTCGCAGTTACCGTAAACCGTAACTGTGACAATTTTATAAAATATGTACAATTATAAAAACCGGTGAGTACAGATTTGCAGACGTATAATATTTTTACAAAACTACAACTTTGCAGAGCCGCTCCGCGCGCTGAAGCTGTACTCACTTGCGGTCCGCACTTCGGCACTGCAACTCTTCGAATTAGGACGAGGACCCACGATTATAGATACGCATATCTACCCAAATATTTAAGTAGCCTCGTCCCGCGTACCAGAACGTACGTACATAATTTTTCTAGATATCGCTTTAAGCGTTCTATCGCTGCCGTCGTTATCTAAACATCATCACCCGAACACCAAGGTCATCGCTCTGAAGCATTGCGGAGATTCGTCCGATACAAATTATAGACTTTTGCGGAATACACCGGTCTCGTTTCCCCCCGGCGGCCCCCAACGAGCGAGGACCGCTACGACCTTCCGCAACCTAGATTTCAACGTATAATTAACAATTTTTAATCGATTGCTGAAGAATATTTCGGTCGTGGGATTCGTCCTACCAATTACAATTGTATACGGAAGATCGTACGTCCCGCGGCATCTCGGACTTCTACAGAGAGACTGCGCCGCGCCGACACGGCCGCGCGACTCGCGGCACGCCGCCGAAGGCAAACGTCGCCAGGCTACTTGCGCCCTTGTCTCGTTCTAACGATCGGACGCGAGATGCGGTCGTCATACGCTGAGAGAATTGAGTCAATCGCGCCACGCGGCAGCTGAGGGGGGGGAGCCTTCGACCTCCCCTAGTTTCCGTCCAAAAATACCCTCTAATTAGATTACCTCTAATTACATTACCTTTAAATAGATTACCTATAAGTAGATCACCTGTAATTAGATTACCGATTCCTGTAAAAGAATGGCGGATTTGTTTAAAAACAAAATAATAGAGTGTGAAAAAAAGACATCACTTGCGCAGGCGTTTATTGATAAACTCATAGATGGTATTATATCTAGAAATGAAATGAGCGAGGAATTAAAAAACGAAATATTAAAAGTTAAAGATGTTAAAGAGCCTTCACCATTGTTTGATCAATGGTTATTGGAAACTGATAATACATTGAGTAATATTGAAAATAATTGGGACTGTAAAGTTGTGTCATTTTTAGAGAAATGTCAACATATGCAAGGTCTCACTGAAGCAATAGTTCTTAGGTATACAGACCAAATTGAAAGTAGCGCCTACACAATTAAGTATGATTCACAGACTGATACAATAAACACCAATGATTTGGAGCATCAAGTTAGTTGTAAAGAAAAATTCTATCTTAGGAATCTGTACAACGAGGGAAGACTGAACTTTCCAAATTTAATACGATCATTTTTTATATCAATTTCTTATATTTTAAAGAATGAGGCCTTCACCTTCGAATAGCGAGGGGTTCTTACTTAAAAATTTAGATAAATAATAATAACATAAAATAAGTACTAACAAAAATTGTATAAATAAGTTAGCTATATGTAAACATTCTTGTTATTAGTAAGAAATAAAAGGCTTTTTTATTTTATTTTTATTTTTATTTTATTATACATTATTATTGATGCAATCTTTATTATTTATAGGAATTCGTATAAAAATCTTGTCTTGTTGAAGCAATTAAATATATTGAAACAACATTCAGTAATATTATTTCAACATTCAACACAACAGAATAGTAAAATATAAGATTGGCATACTTTGATTTTGCATTTCGGCAAAATTGTTTGGTAATTGATAGAATCAGGCGTAATTTGCAGAAATCTTTCCATTAGTAAGACCAAAAAAGTTCTGAGTTAGGTTCAGATAAAGGTTAAAGTTCGCGACGACTCTCGCGTCACCGTCGTGCAATTTCGCGCGGTGGAACACCGTGAGGTTTTAGTCGGCTTGCCCGAATTTAGGCTCATCTCTAAATAGCCAATTAAGCAATCGTTTCCATAAAACTTAATACGGGCTGGATTCTTTTTATGAAATAATAATTATACGTGACAAGTCAGACTAAAGGTCTAGTACTAAAGCCATACTTTTCAAATTAATTCTACAATTCTGCATATTTTGTACTTTTAAATAATCTTTAGACTTTTCCTTTAAAACTTTCCGTAATATATGGGGAATGAGAAGAAAACAAACGGAAAATAAATTTGTCCAGCGGTTTCCGTATTTTAGCGAGACTAACGAAGAAGGATTGATTTTTATGTATATAGATTTTGATTCAGTATTGTGTAACAAAATTCATTCTTTGTAAATTTTGTTTCGGTATTTAATTTTACTAGGGTAATAGTTCAAAGTAACAAAACATTAAATTAGCTTAGAAGGGAATATCAAAAACTCTAGAAAGAACTGTTCCTTCCAACTACGCATTAATGTTATCATTAAAAACTACATAACCGATCAGAAACACCGAAGCATCATCAGGAGACAGACTCTACAAAAGTTATTCGTAAAGTCGAAGTAACGCCTGATTCTATCAATTATTTGAATCTATTTTTTCTAGCTAATTTTACGCCGACGCAGTTGCGGGCACAGCTAGTATTATATAAGTATGGGAAAAATATTTCTCTATAAACATGAATAAGACCTAACTTCAATCGTTAACAAGTGAAATGCCACAACTGAAATAATTTTAATTTTGAAATGTAGCACTGTAAATGATCGCAGAATGTAATGCCTTTTATATTTGAAACAGCTCTCGCAAACATTTTACTTTTTACTTCTGAGCACGCGAATCGAGAATTATGAATCAATGGGAACATCTACAACACTGTGTTTATTCTAAAATAATAGTAATAATAATAATAAAAGCCTTTATTCGTTCCTTAATTACATTCACGGGGTATATTATCTCAACTACATTTAGTTTTCATTTTTATGTAACTAAATAGGTATATAATTTAAATTATTAAATAAAATTATCAAATGCCTATAGTAGGTATCGTTGATAATAAATGTGAAATATCATGCGGTAGACGCCTGATTAAGGGCCCCATTGTTAAACATTCGTGCGATTAATTGATAATAAATAATTAATCAAAGAGAACGCTTATATTTGTTTTTGTTATTTTTATCTATATTGTTTTCATTGAATGATATACCTTCTTTTAACTTACTAAAGATATTCTCGCTAAGGTTTGAAATATATAGGGAAGGTAGTAAAAATAGTCAATTAAGTACAATAATAAAAAATGTATCAAAGAGAAAAAATATTATAACAATAATATAAAAAAAAACTATACCTATAAAAAATTTAAATTCTTTGTACAACGAAATTTTACTATTTCACCTCAGATTATAGAACCAAATGTTATAATATAGATATATAGTTATATACGTATAGTTCTAATTTAAATATGAAATCGAGAGTCAAGCCGGTTTCCATCTTAGATACTGCACCCGATTGGGCTCTTTTGATGGATACGTTATTGTGAATGTATGTCAAACTGGTTAATGCCTAAACAGAGCACAATTAACCCGAACTGGAACAGTCTATGAAAGACAGAGCCAGAGCCAAAGTATAGAAATAGTTTACCCAATGAAATTTTCGCGAAGTCTGTTTTTAAAATATTTTTTTTAAAATAACATTTATTTTTTGTCAGTTATACATTAACTGACAACAGATAAATTACTAACCTTAAGCAAATATTTTCGAGATTCTTTGTAACTTAAATCTATATAACTTTTTTTATTGATATCTTGTCTACCAAAAGAATATATTACAACTTTAGTGATAAATTATTTTTTAAAGAGTTCCATAAATTGGTAAATTTAAAAAATAATGTATCCTAAAATAAATCTAAGGAGAATATTACGATGAGAAAAGGCATAGTTACAATAAAATAGAATTTATCCTAGCAAAAAAAAACAGTTAACCGTGAAGAGGAATTAAAACGATAAAAAATAATTGCAAGCACGATAAGAAAGCTCATCTGCATTTAATAAACAATCTTCCCCTAATAAAAGGTTATGGGCATCATAAGTACGGAAACAAAATTGAAGTAAAAAAAAAAAAAGGGAAGCGTCGCGTGGTCGTCGCAGTGAAGCTCAAAATGGCGTACAACAATTTACCGCAACTCTAAAGCGATAACTTTCATAATTGGCTATTTCGAGTTAAATGTCTATTGGAAGAAAAAGGAATATTGGAAGTGATCCAAAACGAATCCAAATTGAGAGAAAAAGACATCGTAATTTATGGAGAAAAAAACTCGAAAGCAAAATCGTTAATAGTACAATGCCTCATGGACAAACATTTAAACATTGTGAAAGACTGCGAAACAGCAAAGCAAATGAGATAGATATTCTTGAAAACTCTTTCCTTAGAAAAAGTGTAATTTCAAAACTCAATTTACGTCGAAAATTACTAACCCTGAAATGTGAAGAAAATGAAAAATTGGAAGATTACTTTAATAGATTCGACACTATTACAAGAGAACTAGAAGGAGTGACTTAATCAATCAATTAATGCAAAAAAAAAACTACTATCCTTGATCTAGTAGGTATCTAAACAAACGATATAATGACGTCTTTTACTCGTTTTATAACTAGTTGAATTTTATTAAGTTTATGGCTAAATAAAATTTCTAATGGCGCCTTTATATTAGTGCGGTGAATTCTCGCCATGAGTTCGCGACACAAGTCATGCCCATTCACGGGATAGTGTTAATCGTTCATGAAACTCGCTGTGAAATGGACGTGAAAGCTGCTCCTTTATGAACTTTTGAATTGAGTTACTATATTATTATAACTGTCTTTATTAATTATGTAAATTGCCTTACAGACTTTCTGTGAAGAAGCAGTTATCAGAATTATATTGTGAATCCAGTAGCGAATTCAAGAAATTTATTTCACAGGGTCGTGAATGTGGATGTGAACGCGTGGACGCCGTGAGAAAGGGGCGCGAACCCTTTGTCGCGGGACAAAATACCGACTTTGATCGGGGAACAGGCGTGAACGTATCACCAGCATTGCCCACACCTAAAATGTGAATAGATAGTGAAAGTGCACTCATCAGAATTTTTTTTGTAGGAATTGAAATAAAAGACATCTATGTATTATTTTGTATAATTCAAATAGTAAAATCACCAATATTTTCAAAAAGTAACAAAAAGTTTTTTTTTTATCTTTAATATAGAAAAAAATAAATAACTTTTATGAATGTCAACTAGCAGCTAAGTATAACCTGCAGCATTTTGATAAAAATAAAGTAGCCTATGTTATCTTTATATATAAAAACCGACCGTACAAGGTTTTGCCACTCTATTCCTCCTAAATTGTTGGACCAAGTGGGATGAAATTTGTGTATATATTCCAAGGCGTTCGTAGATTTTTGCAGAGAAATTTAACCTTGCTGGTGGTTGTAATATACCCCAGATTAGATATATTTCTTGCTATAACTCAAGAATGGCTAGGCCTTTTTGACACCTGTCTGTTTTGTTTTAATTGATTCTTTTTCTAGGGAGGTTTTATATGTATAGATTATAAAGCCCCAGTAGATCAATGGTGGAACGCATGGAGTGAATTAGCGAAGGTACCCAGTACGAACCCCGGCGTCCATGGAATGTTGTCGTACTTAGTTTTAGCACAAGTTTTAAGTTGATAGTCTTATCAATGAAAGAAAGAAAAGTTTTATTTGAATGTTTTAAATAATTACGATTGATTAGGGTCATGTTATAAGCCTTTATAATATGATTTAAGTTAATTAATTGACTAATTTAGTTGAAGAAGACCACCCTCCCCTAATACGGTTTTCACTAGTACGGATTTGATGATTCTATTGCCTTTTTGTAAGTTTATAACTAATAAATAAAACTGAAATCAACAAATTAAATATTGGCTTTATATAAAGTGATATAATAACACGTATTAAATAAATGTATCAGCGAGCTTTGCATATATTTTCTCACCAACCAGGCCTTGGACAGGTTAATTCATCATAAGTAGTGTACACTAATTCTCAGAAAGGCAAATGAATCACTCCTAATACAAGCTTTTAATTTAAGCTTAGTAGGAGGGGAAAAGGGAATATTAGACACACCTAAAAAGTATTCCTAGTATTCTTTTAAAAAAACAACTCTTAATATGGTACATGAGGAATAGAAACTCCAAAAATATCAATTTTATAACAGTACTAGCTGTTTCCCGGGGCATCGTTCGTCAATAAAATTGCGAGTGCCCTTAGACCTCGTTAATCGAGCTCTATTAAAAGATCCTTTCTTAGTGGACGTGTACTAAATAGACACCTACCTTCCAAATTTCAACAGTATAGGTCCCGCGGTTTTCGATATTACGTATTAGGCGATCTTTCGCTTTTATATGTATACGTGAATAGATGGAATTTCTAAGATACATAGCTTTGTTTGTGAGGCACTCAGTGCCCCCAAAGATTTTCGAAAATATCGAAAAATTGCTATAAAAATTGGACAAAACGAAAGAATTTTAAAATTAAATATTGCCGTAGAACCATGTACACACGCCTGAAGCTACACTTCTTTTTTACACAATACAAAAAAATTATAGAGTTACAACTTTCGAGGATCAGCGTCTGCCAAAAAAGGAAGTGACAAAAAGGGGCCTGCCGATATATATTTGACAAATTCTAGTACATTGTACGGCTATGAATAGCTACTTACTCGAATTTGAATTAAAAATTCATCCAGGCTTATTGATCCGCTCTTGTCTGTGTCAAACTTGTTGAATAACTCCTCGGCATCCTGAAACGATTCCTAATTTATGTAATGCTAAAATATTAAAAAATATATTTTTCTTTAAACTACGCAGTAATCTTATCATTATTCACCACAAAACCGATCACAAAGGACGTATCTTTTGCTCAAAATTCAGAACAGTGCGGAAATATCGTATGAAATTTCATTGCTGCACTGTTTTTCATTAATGCGTAATTTTTTATTTGCATATAAATTTACCAAATAGGTTTAAAGCTCCCTTCAAGTTTCATATAGAATGTATGCATTGGATCAAAAAGGGCCTGACTGAAAATAAAAATCAACTAAATAAAACCGAAAAAAAAAAACAAATGGCGCGCATTATATGCCACTGTCAGACTTTGATACTTTATATTTAGCTAGAAAAGTTTAAAAGAATAGAAATAGAAAGCGGCGTATTTGAAAGATAAGTAAATGACACACCTTGCTTAAGTGATTAATTAGTGCCCTCGCGTTTGCTAAGGCACCAACCCAACAGTCGTGCATTTATGACTCGTTTTGCGCTCGATGCAATAATCTACTATTGATCCTATTTGACTTTACAGCCTACTCGTATGTAGTTAAATCGATTTGAAATATATTCAAACCTTTACAACTTAAAATACATAATACAACGCTTTAATGCAAATATGTCAGAAATACTGACACAACTGAAATGTAATTACTGTAAAAAAATCAGTTGTATTTGTCTACTAGGGCACGGGTACGGGTGTGATTAATTACTTCTACTGCCTTTGAAGTAATCAATCACATCCGATAGCAAACGTATTACTCAAATACTCGGTATTAAAAAAGGTGTAGTGGAATAAGAACCAAAAATATCCTAATATAAATGAAATACAGTTAAGGGGCTATTCTTAATTACGTCACATCTTAAGGGCGGGGAGGTGTCATTAAAATGTGGCATTGTGTGACAACGGGCAGATTGGGCAGTGGGGGAGGTAAGTCAAAAGTTTTGTGACGTCACATACCATAATTTAATTCTTTTTGTTTTTATTTACATACAGCATAAAAAAGAAAAAAAACTGAGGTTTTTGTGATCGTGTGATGTCACACTAAGGGAGAGGAGGTTTCCAAAATGTGACAAGGACGCAGGAGGAGTTAAAAATAAAGTATTACGCGATATATAGATGACCCGCAAGGGTAGTAACAAAAGCTATTTAACATAAGTAACCTCTTTGTTAATCTCCAAGCCAGTTTCCTTGATGCCATTCAGGAATTCATCTTTGTTTAGCTGCTTGCTGCCATCGTCATCCATTCTTCGGAAAATCCTATTACAAACGATTTATTTTAGAGAACGGCGTTTCGATAAATCGCTGCGAAAAAACTGTACAGTTTAAACTACAAAGTTTTATCGATACGTGTGCATGAAAAATCGTTGTCGATTAAACTGCACAGTTTTATCGCACCGATTTAACTGTACAGTTTCTTCGCAACGATTTATCGGAACGTGTGTAGCGAACATAGCAGTGACATGGGTTCAAAAGTGCCGATCTTCCATAACATGGTTAAAAATGTAGAAAACGTCATTTATTCGGATAAAGGAGTAAATTTTGGCAAGCTGAATGTGAACTGACCTGCCAAGGCCGACTATGCCTGATGCGCCACGTGACAAACAAAGTAGGCGCAACTTCTCTAGCGGGTCCGTGGTGTTAGCCAGCGCTCGAGAGCTCTTCTGCATGAGCTCCTCTTCTTGTCTGGACGACGCAGACTGCGGACGATGCAAGGCTACTATAAACAAAAGAAGGCAAATTCAAGGTCAGAATACTATTAGAATGTCTATTTAATTTGGCTGCTTTATAAGCATTTATAAAAGTCAATTTGTACTTTATATATGCATGCATGATATGCAACTTAGAAGTTGTACTGATAAAAATATTTTATTACGCCCGTAAATGAGTTAACTAGAATCTAGAAGAAAACACATATCGCTACTTCTATAATTATTAAGTCAGCCTAAATTTGAAGGCCAGTAATAGGAATGAAAATAAATTTCGTGCGTATAAAAGGAAATATAAACCTGTGACTTTCTTAATTAGGTGAAAACACCACGCGATCTGGACGATAAGATGAAATTAAATGATTTATTAAGTAAAGCCCAAAAGAATTTAGCATCCAAGAACTCCCGCAAATCATAGTAAAATATTCTAAATTGATTGTTTTTGAAGACCCATATACCTTTATATTTTACCGGCTGAAGCCTTTAAACTGTCCATCACTTCTTACTGTAACTTATTGAGAAAAGAAATGTATAAGGCAATGCGACAGACTAATAGATTTTAGGACCAAAGTTAAACTCTCAATATTAAAGGATTTAAGCGAGACTTCCCACCATCCATGTTGAAAGATGTAGTGTTAAAGGACCTGATGGAATGCCAGTCATCAGAAATGGTGTTAAAGATAGGGCAAAGGAGGGAGTTAAAGAAAGAAATGTGCCCGAGCCTTGTATAAAATAAGGGTATAAATAAATAATTCCTAACACTCAAGTCAATCGATAGAGGAAGCGCCCCTTTGCCCTATCGTGTGTTAATAGTTTGAAACATTTTAGAATTGATTACTATCATACGTTATATAGTACTGTAGACTATTGTCCGAAGGCTTAACATTAAGCTGATGGGTTTATTGTTGTCATAGCTTAACTCAGAAATCAATAATCAGCATGAAATTTCCAGTAGATCACAATTTCCGAAAAGTTCAGAAGTAACGCAATTCCTAAGAAATTATCGTTTATCGTTAAGTTACTACATCAATTTATTTCATCCGCGTTAATTGTGAATTTGCGCTAAGGAAGGCCCAATTTTAAAATTATATGTGTTTAAGTAAATGTGAAGATTTATAAATTTAAAGCTCTTTAAATTTTGTATTTCGTTCAGTTTGCGAGAATTCCTGGTGGCCCAAAGCCCTCCTTAATCCTCCTCCTCGGCAATGCATCTTCTGGTGGTGCAAATACTACAGATTTCACGGGCGTCCGTTGTCACTTAGGCGAACCGCCTGCCCGTTTACATCTTGTTATAAAAAAAGTAAGAATCTCGATAGCTCAACGGTAAAAAAGGGTGGTCTGAAACTCGTAAGCGTCCCGGTTCTAACGTCGACTCCGCTGGGCTATTGCCACACAAAACTAGAGAGAGACGAATTTCTTAGCATTCCATGGATTCACCGTGCCGGTGCCGGGTCCATCGCGTTGCAGAGGAAGGAACCACAGCCCATACTCATTTTTTGCTTTTACGTGAAACTTTCGATATATTAAGAAGGTATAAGTTAAATTAATGCAGTGTGTAATCATTTTTTAAACTAAAGACTTATTTATTTATTTAATAAAATAATATTTTTCTTTAAAACTTTTATTATCAACTTATAACGTCATTACTCAATTTTTTTAAAAAAAAAAGCTTGTCAATTTCACTTCAAAAATCTGACCGAATAATGAAATTAAATTATTTAATACGTTAACCATATCGTTGTTAACAATCTATATCTATACTATATTAATATATAATGCTGAAGAGTTTGTTTGAACGCGTTAATCTCAGGATCTTCTGGTTCGATTCAAAAATTCTTTCAGTGTTAGATAGCCCACTTATCGAGGAAGGCTATAGGCTATATATCATCACGCTAAAACAGAATCTATTTTTTTTATCTAATTTTATACGGCTGAAGTCGCGGGCACAGCCTTGACAGACCCGTTGGCGTAGTGGACAGTGATCCTGCCAACGTATGGATTAATGTTTTAAGCTAGCGGACACGGCAGACGTTGTCTTAACCGATTTTGGGTTGTATTTACAAATTTCTCTAACTGATGCTATCGGTAGACTGTGAAAGTCTCTGACACATGTCAGAGGGACTAGTATTAAAAAAAACGATTTTGGGTTCGTCTGTTACAAGCCAATTAAACAACCTCCTTTAAGTATTTTCCAATAAACGTGACACTGGCCTAACGTTATAAGAATTGTTAATTCTACATAGCACGTCAGTCAAATAAGCTAGTACGAACGTCATGTATTTGAAATAGCGAGCAAGTCAGCATTTTTGGAAATTTTTAATC
This sequence comes from Charaxes varanes, assembly GCA_024363005.1. Lineage (NCBI taxonomy): Eukaryota > Metazoa > Arthropoda > Insecta > Lepidoptera > Nymphalidae > Charaxes > Charaxes varanes. The sequence continues at coordinate 1,921,735 of JANCMC010021608.1, forward strand.
ATACTTTTGAGTGTTCTATTTTCTTTTTGTCTTTACATCTTTCCTGAAACGAAGCGAATGAAATAATACGGACTGAATTGATGTTGGTCAAGCCGTTTTCGAGTTTAAGCGAGACCTAAAAACAACGATTTTTCTATACAGGTTGACTGATGAGACGCTTACGATACTCAAGGACCTATTGCATGAAGTCATTTGCCTGTCTATAGCTGATCGTTTTCGCATTTTGTATCATATTCATGTTATCACATCCCATTCAATGTATTTATATAAAGTTGAAGATATTGTTAACTAAAAATATCGTACTGTATAATACCTGCAAAATGTATTTCAATTTACGTAACGAAAAGTGCAACCGAAAATAATTTCTTCATAAAAGTAATATAACGCATTAAAGTCGTTTCAAAAGCCAACAGAGCTGTTACCGCATATCTAGGCCTTAAACTAGGGGAACCTAACCGCGTTGGTCTACCGCACACTGGCAATTGAATACACAGAATAATTCGGAAAATCCAGACCGCGGCACGCAAATTCCCGACATTGTTTTGTGAGGCAACATTGTTTCTGTCTTGAAGCGTGTTGTACGAAATATATGGTCTTACATTATGATAGGTTATGTTATTTTGGAAGTATTTAGCATCGTTAAATGAATTCATTAAATGTTATTGGAGAAAAATATTTTGGAAAACCATGTACGAAGGACCAAGTAGCGTGACCATTTTGATAAAGTTTTCTTTTTCAAACTGTATGGATTGTAAATAACGTATGTAAACAGGTTTTGAAATAAAAAATACTGGACAGTATTGAAACCTCTTTTAAATTACGCAGGTCTTCCCAAAAATCGTAAAAAATCACAATAATTCTATAGTAAAGATCACATGATTTCGGGATTACAAAAATAATCTATGTATATATAAAATATATAAAGCTAAAGAGTTTGTTTGTTTGCTTGAACGTTCTAATCTCGGGAACTACTGATCCGATTAGAGAAATTATTTCAGTGTTAGATAGCCCATTTATCTAGGAAGGCTATAGGCTATATATCGTCATGCTAAAATTTTAATGTAAATTTTTTTGGCTAATTTTTTGCGGACGAAGTCGCGGTCACAGCTAGTGTTTAATAATGATTTTATCTTCAATGCTATATTTAATTGTACCGTATACATTCTCATATATGTATGTATATGTACATTTTGCGAGGTACCTCTGAAGTATGGTCTAACAAACAAGAAAGAATCATCAAAATCGATTTATAAATGGCGGAGTAATGCGCAACATACATACAAAAATAAAACATACACTCGAGTTGAGAACTTCCTTTTTTTGAAGTCGGTGAATAAAAAGCTGTAGTGTATTCAAATTTCTTCGTCTTTTCCTTAATAGCTTGCAGTATATTGTAATTTGGAGTACAAACCGGAATAGATAATGTATCCGCCCCTCCCGGGAAGCCTGTCTATAGCTAATTTGCGAACATATCTTTTGAGACTGAATCGCAATTAATCTATATCGGAGCACGGCTAATATTACATATTCATATTCATGTAACACGAGTATTACTAACTAGTATCAGCTGTCGTGTATTAAACTAGCGACATTATTAAATTCATGTATGTATGTCAGTGCCTTTATTGTTGATCACCGTATATGTCACAAGCATAATTGCTACCTATTGTAACCACTTTATCACTGTTCTCTTTCTTTCTTTAATTTTTTTTGTGTTATTGAAATCTGCGAGCAAATAGTTACCTATATACTTTATAAGCGAGCGACGATGATGCTTTGAGCGTGAACAGCTGTTCAGACGAAGACACAAACACGAGCGACCGAAGCGCCAACTACCCGCGCGAAAAACAGTTTTGAACTAATTTCAAATTATTTCAGCAAGAGATGAATATTTAAAAATGATTATTTTTTCCGTTGTATAGTTTCTTTTTTTTATTTCCAATAATTTTCCATTTTTGAAATTAAAAAAAAATAAAATTTAAAAATATTTTTCGGGGCCCTCTCCAGGCGGGGCCCCAAGCAATTGCTTCCTTTGCTTCCTGGTAAATCCGCCACCGTTTACAGGTTGGAACTAAGATCTTAATCCTTATTTTCTACACAAATAAATAAAATTGAAATGTCTGTTTGTAATGTCGAAATAATTTTTTTACTAATTACATAGAAATATATATAATATACCTATAACAAAAACGCAAGTTATTCTTTTTTGGCTTTGTGCCTGGTCCGGATCTTCTATCCATTCACCATCATCTAATTGTTCGGTGCGGCACATCTTTAAGGCTTTTATCTACAATGTATCCAGACCTTGATGTTTATAATCCTTCGAGGTTCTGATTTTTTTATTGCATTAAATTGAGGTATGTAAATTATGTTACAGTCTCAATTTTAAACAGACTTTGAAATAAGGAAGAGTTTCTCGATTCGGTTATATCTTTTTTTAGTCTGTTACGTGAACTTATAAACCGATTTTGATGATTCTTTTTTTAAATTAATAAATAAAATCGTTTTATTTCAGCCGAGGACCCATTTAAAACAAAATTAATATAAATAATAATAAAAAAAAGATTACAAAATTAAAATTCATATAAATTAACAATTTTGATTCAAAATTTAAGAAAGTACATAAATTAAAATGCTTATATTAAGAAATATTAAGAAATTTTGTCTAAGCCTTACTAATTTTAAATATCATTTAGTGTTTCGAGTCTGGCGCAACGTGAGTCGCCATTCTTCCACACAACCTTTGGGACAACAGATTATCGAACCAATAGTAGGTGGTGTGTTAAGTATTAATATTATGCTAATATAATCTAGGAAAAAAAATTAAAGTAATACATACATAAATACATACATAAGAACATATAAACTATTCACATTACTGCAGAGTAATATTCTACAAAACATATCTTATGAACCAAAGCGTATGTGTAATGACTTGAAAATAAAATACCGAAAATAGTCAGACAGATGAGTAATTTAAATAAATTTAAAAATGAATTATTTAAATTACATAAAACTTTTTATAGAATTGACGAACTTACTTTGTAATTAATGACTGATGATATATATAATAATGAAATGACGTATTTTAGTTTTTATAATGATGATTTAATTATAATATGACATTTAAAATTAATAATTGCACACCTGTTAACGGTAGGTGGTGAGGTTGCATTTATGTAAATATCCATGTATATAACACGCAATTAAGGGAATAAATGAATTTGAATTTGATTAGTTACTTGAGTGAATAGTCCAGATACTTTTCCTGGTTTTATAAATTATTGTAAATAGATTTGAATTTAATACATTTTTCTTAAACTTAAAACAATAGTTAAATAAACTTAAATCGTAATAGCAATGGTATTTCATACTTAAAAATAGTATTTTTAGCAAAAACTTTGTCTTATATTTAGATGGAAATAGCTTTCTTCGGCACTTAGATGCAATTCGATTGGCTTCTGGCGAATAAAAGGCAGGGCCGTGTCTTTTATGCTAATATTTACCGCATTTAGATTGTTTTTAAATTCGCATCTCATATACGAGACCATGCACTTAGGTTTTGTTGAAAGAGCATCTGCTCCTAGTAATAATATATTATGTATTTTCTATACATTATATAAGGGGCAAATGGGCAGGCAGGGTTAACGTGAGACACCCATGGACAATTACACTACCAGAAGGCTTGTAGATACGTTGCTGGCCTTTAAGAAATGAGTATACTAGTTTCTTGAAGGTGTTTCACCCGACTCGAGGTGGGAATCGAACCTACGACCCCCGGAGCAGAAGGCAGGGTCACTGCCCACTGCGCCAACGGGCCAGCCTATAAAAGAAATTATGAGAAACCAAATTTGTAGTCATGTCACAACCCTAGTTTGGGCTAAACCTATTCGTGTTTGTTATTCGTATTCTGTTTTACCCATCAGTTATTTAGTTAGTTAGCTATGTCATAATTACAATAATTGGGTATTGTCTCATGTTAGGTCAAACAGCTTTATTGCTAAAACTCCTATAAAAAGCTTTATGGATACAATAAAACGTTAAAGAAATCTTTATTAATTTCATGTGGTTTTGTCAATGTCTTTTTTATTCCACAAAAACGCTTTTCGAACAAAATTAACAATTTTCAACTGAATTCGTATCAGGTATTAGCTATATCTAAACTTCCTAATTATTTGACCCTTTTTACTTGTAAATAAAAATATTTACAAGTTGAATCGTTGTGATCATCTTAAATTAAAAACGTAATAAAATATTGGTTGCAGCATTACACCGATTTTCCCTCGTATTCATTCGCGGATTAAAGCAAAGTAGTTTAGCTTCTCATGCATATGTTGGTTTATATCGCATGCTTAATCATTAACTGACCGATTACGGTTTCGGTCTAAAGTGATTTAATGATACAAACAGCTTCGTTTCAACGTCCTCTATCAGTCAATCTAACAATTATTTTGATATCTCCATCCAATACTGAGATACAGCTGTTTTCGTCATTTTAACTGAAATAAGTTTCTAGTTCAAAATAGAAAGAAATAATAAAATATCGTTAAAATTACATTTCAATATCAATTAATCTCTTCATTAACCATCATTAAAATACAAAATTCGTTATTATAATGACATTTTCATTGAATTATATGCGGCATATTTCGTAAATGACAAAACATTTTTTACGATTTCCCAAAAATCAGCTTTTTTGAGTTATGTCAGTTTATTTTAAGCGTGCGATATGGTAGACGCATACATAGTAATTGTTAAGGTTGGTTTAGTTTAGTAGAATGTATGCCATACATTGCATTATCTGCTTTAGATGATTAATGAGATTAGATTTCATTAGTTAGGCATGTAGTTGACATTCGATCTTGGAAACACTCAAAGCTCTTGACTATATAATATAATATTATTGTAATTATTATCACAAGTACGTATTATATCCGAGAGATTAATATCCTCAAATGAATTTCGACATTAGATAATGCATTATAACTCTCAGTACCAACTACGGTACCTTAATTATTCAGAAATACTAAAGCACTTTGCATTATTTATGTCGTAAGTCGCTTTTTTGCTCGAAAATAATTACATCTATTTGTTGCTTACCCCATCGATGCTGCCGCTCGGCCGTTATTAGGGTTCCGTAGAACTATAATGAACCCTTATAATTTCGCTCTGTCCGTCGTTCCGTCCGTCTGTCTGCTCGTAAGATGGTCCCCCCCCCTTAGCATTTCTGTGAAACTGTTAGACGTAAAGACTTGAAATTATCCATATTGATAGAACATAGGATTAGCAAAATTATGTCGAACGAAATCGGACAACAACTTTTGAAGTTATTTAACAAATACGTTTATAGCGTATCAGATACGGAACCCTTTTATGTAAGCGTGTCTTGACACGCTCTTGTTCATTTTATTATATTAATAATGCCTCCATATTTTAAACGTCTCATATCATCGAAGATATTCATTTTAATGACACGCTGTAAAGGGCAATTTTGATCGTCATAAAATTTACAACGTACCTAGCGTATTTGATTGAATAAGGATTAATATGGTATTCTTGAAAATAGCTTCGTAAATTGGTCATTATTTTTTGTAATATTATGGAATTGAAAAAATTGTTCGCCAATAATTAATCACTGACTTTATATACAGGTCTCGTACTTCAGTATTTTGACTATGTCGTAAAGTTTAGCCAGCGCACGCGAAGTAATCGCTCAAAAATATGTTTTATAATATGTATATATTAAGATACTTAGATAAAACTATTTACGTTACTCAAAGATGAATGCATCTCGCAGCCCATAATGACCTACTTTATGTAGCCAGTTATGCATCTTTGGGCAGTTTATAGACGTATTTAAACATCTTTAATTTAGTTGTATCTGCAGTCTTTGATTTTATGTCATACTTAGGCAGGTTCAATTTTTTTCTGTTCGCTGTTGAAGGAAATTTAAAGGCGCGTTTACGTCAAAAAAGTGCCGTAAACGTTTTTAATTATGGAAGCCATCAAAACATGCCGCTGGGTACAGTACAATTTTGAAAATTCAAGCACAATTATCATTACTCAGCTTAATAGCAACGTAATTAAAAAAACAAAATACACCCTCAACAATGAGGTCAATGTTTAAATGTAAAAAAGATGACTTGTAAAAATCAAACGGATTATAAACTCGATGCTTTTGTCAAGTTTACATCCAGTCGTGAAGACGTAAGTAATGCTTTTTGATTTAATTGCTTCAATGAATTTAGCACATAACGTAGTATCGAGTAGTGCGAATACACAATTTTGTAAAGTTTTCCTTTGATGTCCTTCTATTAATATTTTCGTCCTAAGAAAATACATTTTGTATTGTAATATATAAAGTGTATATTCTTTTTAACATGAAAATAATAATATGACATTTTTAAATCCAGGGGATGGATCTTTCTTTATATCTGTCCGTTAATTGGTTAGATCCACCGTGGGTACTCGACCCCGGACTACCCTAGCTGCAATTAATACTCCTCGTGCATCGTCAATGACAATATTATCCGCATCCTTTATCTCCTCTCCATTTACTTTCATATTCTTTTATCCATCTCTCTCACCCCATCCCTTTCCTTTACTCCTGTCTATATAATTAGAGGTAGCGTCACGCTTGTAGTATTTTTGGTCTGCAGCCCAATTTGGTCAGCGCGTCCGGGTGTCACTACCTCTTTCTCACATAAGATCGGCGTGAAGTGGCGGCAATGCTGACACGTCAAGTGATAGTATGAATGTCGCATTTCATTCGGTTTGTGAGACTTCCCGGTGCCCTAAACTTATCATGGCCTGCAACGCGTCTGCTAGCCTTCTGGTGGTGCAGATGTGCATGGGCGGCGGTATTTATCTATTTAGGGTCTATCTTCTACCTAGAACTGTCCCGGCTCAGTACCAGGGTCCGCTTAGTTGCAGAGGATGAGGCTGTGGGGCAAGTTAAGATGACCGATTGCGATTTGACGTCATCCTCGAAACCCCCACGATCTCTACAACCTTACGACTAATATAATAATGTGACATTAATCGAGTCCCACTGTTTTAAGTGCCTTCTGCAACACGGAGGAAGTCGGATATCAAATATAAACCAGTGCTAGAATGGGTCACCCGGTCGCAGCAAAAGTTACTTAGCCTTGTGATCGACTCAAATGGCGACCGCTGATTAGGTCACGACCTATTCAGGTTCTATATATCAGTATAAGTTAATAATGCATACGATAAAACCTTTGAAATAGGTTTCGGTACCTTCTACTGCTAAAAGGAGAACGTTGTAGTTTTGCCGCAAAATGTTTGAAGAGCTGTTGAAAACTTTTAGTAAACGACTCTACTCATTCCTTCTTCTGTCTTAGCCGCTTCAAGAGGTCATGTCTTAAGACGCTGAATAAAAGATGACTTTGTGAGCCAAGTGGCTATTTTCAACTATAAAAAAGTCAATAAAGCTGGAAACAGTATTCTTTGTGTTGTTCGCTTTGATAAATATAAATTAATCAATCTTCGGAAAAACTTCTGCAGCCGTTGTTGCATAAGCAATTTTTGGAATACTAGCAGTTCCCGTGACTCCGTCCGCGTAAAGTAGGTGAAACTGTTTAAAATTTTGGACTTACATACATACTTGAGCGAGCACTGACATCTTTTTAATTTGGTTCTGTCGAAAAAAGCGTTCTTTGCGGACGTCTACTAATTATAAACTCCTCCTGACAAATTGCATCTTTGTAATTACGCGGTTTTCGAGATTTAGTAATAAGTGACCTTTCGCTTTTATCTATGTATAGATGATATGTTACATATGTAGCTCAGTCATCTAAGCATTTCAGCTAATAATCAAACGGCAACAGCTGAATTTCTGTAGGTTTAACTTTACAAATGTTGCCTCAAAAGCCAATATTGCGAGCATTAAGGTATTAAAGGTCAAAGGACACAAAAATCAGTTTTCCGTGATTATTAGGTAAACGGTAAGTTTTATCATAAAGTCGTTCACTCCCTTTTATTGACTTAGATGACTGGGCTAATAATGGTGTTGCTGTATCTATTTTTTTTACTTACTTTCAATAAGGGACGGTATAGGTTGCTTTTGAGTAACAATAATTAACGTTAACTCACGAATAACCTTTGCAGACTATCTCCTGATGATGCTTCGGTGTCGAAGCGAAACGTGCGTTGAGGCACATCGGAAAGTCAGTGTAGTGCTGTCCGAGCGTCCTTTATCTTAATCATTGAAAAGTCAACCCTTAAAAATCACACCCAATCCCGTTGCCAATAAACAACCGATATCGCTTAACCATCGCATAAATTCCGTTCGAAAATAAACAGCGGATCGAAACACTCGCGGAGACACAAAGCGCCTCTATCGGACGCGCGATAAATCCCAAACTGTACATTCTACGTAAAGGAAATATCTCTATAAAAACCTACATTTCCTTCCGTCCCAAATTCTTCATTATCCCTAGCTCAATAAAAAACGGTGAAACAAAAAAGTACCTTATTTTATCATGTAGAGAGTAATACGCCTTCCTTTTAGATTCACAGGGTTATACTTTTGTTCTAATATTATATTCCATCATATTATTGCTAACTAAAACTCTCAAAATTATTCTTTCTGATCCCAAGTATCGTATAATTCCTGAAAACGATCAATACTATGCAGTCATATACACAGTAAACGATACATATTTATGTCGGGAGGGGACTAGAATGAAGCTTGTTATAAAGAATCATGCAAACACGATAGAAAAACAAAAAAAAATACATTAGAGTTAATATAGCATATATAAAAAAAAGATTAAAAACAATTCTTGCAAAAAATGAGATTTATACATTTCCATATACATGCATATTGTAATATTTATAAAGCTAAAGAATTTGTTTGCTTGCTTGAACGCGGTAATCTCAGGAACTACTGATCCAATTTGAAAAATTATTTCAGAGTTAGCCCATTTTGATAAATGGGCTATCTAACTCTAATAGGATAATTTTAAAAGCTAAAAGCTAAAATTTAATCTAATTTTTTCTTACCTAATTTTAGGCGGACGAACTCGCGGACACAGTTAACTATAAAGTGCAAAGCTGGAGCAACTGAACACCGAGCAGTTTTATCAAATTATGCAACTGTTCTTCACACAAATCGATGGCGAAATATCTCCGGGCAGTCTACGGGCTATAGATGAGACGGATCCTTGAAACAGGACTCGAAATTCTTGAGAACGCGATATTCTGTCACGTCAAGTGATGGTGTTGTTGTCGCGTTTTGTTCGGTTTGTGAGACTTCCCGGTGGCCTAAACTCGTCATTTAAGGCTGGCAACGCATCTCCTTGCCTCCTGGTCGTGCAGATGTCCACGGGCGTCAGTAGGCACTTAGCCTGCTGCCTGCTCGAAAACTCTAAAGTTTTTCACGTAATTTTACGCGACCGAAGTCGCGGGTAACAACTAGTAAGATTATAAGTAAAATACAATTCTCTGATTTTTATTCACACGCCCACAGTTACATACAAGGAAATACTCTTGGTATTTACAAAACAAATTATTTTTAAATAAAAAGAAAACCGACTTCAAAAACAAAAAAAGTGAGAAACTAAAAAGCATAAAATAAACAGTACTTTCATACGATTTAGTAGACACTTAGTGATGTGCTGAAGTGTTAATCATAATTTAGAATTTCATTGTTTTCTAATCGAAATCTTTTCCAGACCTAGATTAAATTAATATGGAACCATTCCGAACGCACTCGACAAGGCCGGATAGAGGAAGCCTAAGGGTTGTCGCAAGTTTAATTTAACGAAAACGAAGTCACGGTAAACAGCTAGTTCCTAATAAATGGTGTTTGGCAATCGGCCTCTTGGCGACTTCAATATCATTTCGTTTCAAGAAAAGTGTTTGAACCTAATTTTATCTAGAATATGATCTTGCTTATGGTGTTGGTTAAGTGTAGTATCATTGGTTTTGGTAGCAGAAACTGTTTCAGTAGCGTAGGACTTTTATAAAGGCGGTAGCGATTATATGTAAATGATTTAAAATTTAGCGAACTAAAGATATCTCAAGGTTTATTTTTAAAAAAAGTCCCCCAAATAAATTTATCCCTATAGAAGTGAGATCGATTTTGATGGCAATCCAAATGAGAGGTCTGTGTCGGTCAGTTGATGTGTATAGGCTAAAAGGATACATTTTATGTAAATGTTATGTTAATAGAAGTTTCAACGATGTTGATATAAGTTGGTGGTACATCGGCTGTCAACATTGCATACTGTCGATCCTTAACTACGAGTTTATGGGTCATTGTATTTTATGTTCAATTCCACAAGCCCGTGTATATTGTCGAGCACATACAATATAAAACTTGATAGCAACCAAAATGGATCGTATAAACTTATTTCATTTGACTCGGAGTTCGAAAGCCACAGAAACAGACAAACTGTTGTCATAACTTCAACTTGTTTGCCAGTTCAATCAAAAGGGTATTTATATTCAATCTTAGTTCAAAATTAATTAAAACACCAAATAGCATTGAAACTTTACTATAGAATTGCCGTCCTGAATTTTGCTCTTTATAAAGTTTACACTGAAGATGGTTGTGATTTAAAGTAGACAGTTCTTTTGTCCATAACTCTGCACTCCTACTGTCTTCTACTTAAGATTATTAAAATTGAGCCTCAATAGCTCAACGGTATAAGGATGACTAGCAACTCTTCATGGAACTCAAATTAATTATAGACCTTCTATATTATGAAGATTAGGATTTATTTTTTTTTCAGGTAATTTCTGGATTTTCCTTCAACATAATTCAAAGATTGATCAGTATTTCTTTAATATGAGGAATACTTTTATGTATATCCAATACAAGCTGTTTCCCGAGACTTCGTCTGAATGAACTTACGAGAGCCTTTAGAACTGCTTAATCTAAAAAATTCGAAAATTTCATTCTTAGCTGATTTCTACTAACTATAAACTACCTTCTTGCCAAATTCATTTTTGTACGTCCCGTGGTAATCCAGGTTTTGTGTTAGCTGATCCTTTATCTATTTATATAGATTGTCCTTTATCTATCTTAATAGATTTCCGTCATCACCCACATTTTAAAGTTCAGCAAACGAGACTTTGTACTTATGGCATGCCTATTTCTGTAAGATATAGATTCCTTGTGACAGCGAGGCCTCTATTTCTGCAAGATATAGATTGTTTGTGACAACGATGCCTCTATTTCTGCAAGATATAGATTGATTGTGACAACGATGCCTCTATTTCTGCAAGATATAGATTTTTTTATTTAAAGCCATATAGAAACTATCACTGAATCGGTTTCCGCTCCACAGATTTCCTTGTTTGCATGAAGTTGAAGTTCGTCTAATATTATTATATGCCGAAATACGCGGTAACGGTAAACACTCTAACACTTGTTCACGCACGGTTAAGTTCAACTTAAAAACATGTATGGCGTAGCTTACTTGTAGTAGGGTGGCAACGTCGGAAGAGTTTAAATAGGAAACTTTTTTTTTAATGCTGTTACCATAATATTAAATTTCATGTTTTACGACATCCATGCAAGTGTAATCATACCAAAAGTCACCAAGGGCTATGTAATGTATGTATAGTTATTTCTTTAATGCAATTGCATGTTTTTGAATAAATTGAGTATAAAATACTTGCCTGCGTGAAGATAAAGACTATACCCTATTCATTTCGTGTTGAGAGAAAAAGTAAACACACATACCAGTGTTTACCAACCTTTTTGTCATTATTTTTGATCACACTATGAATATCTAGAACTCAAAGTACTATATAGGTTTTGAGTCCATTTTCATACATTTTACTAGTATGAGAAATGCGATATATACAGCCATATCTTTTGATTGCGTATATTTAGAGGGTTGATGTTCTTGCACAGCCTCAAGTGAACGTAACTCTCAGTATTTGGTATTAATTTAAACTTTACATCTTTCCTTAGAAAAAGGTTTTGAAGGTCTTGACGGATAAACTAACAGATATAAAAAAACACACTCATGCAACAACGGATTATCAGTATTTGGACTTTTTCTTATATTTATACTACAAGTTCTAATATCTTCTAGCTAAATTTCATGATTCTATGCCAACAAGAAGAACTGTTGTCAAAGAAAAAGATTTTATTCTTTAGTCTATATACACAATTTATAAAACACAACGATACCTCGTACATTTTCGTCATACCGCCATCTATGATGAGTAACGGATAACTTAACATTTTTAATTACGAACCGAAACGAAGATTTATTAAATTCTAAAATACTCGTAAAACAGTGTCTATACTAATATACAAAGCTGAAGAGTTTCTTTGTTTGTTTGAACGCGCTAATCTCAGGAAATTCAGATCCGATTTGCAAAATTCTTTCACTGTTAGATAGCTCATTTATCGAGGAAAGCTATAGAGTATAGACTATATATCATATCACTAAGGCCAATAGGAGCAGAGCACTAATGAAGAATATTTCAAAATCGGGAGTTCTTTTACCCATTTGTGAGCTTCCGCTGCGTGCGCTGCGTAAATGGTTAAATTTTCCCAAAAGTCATGTATGACAAAATTTTTCCACTTTAAAAGTTCTAAATAAAAGTCCGCGACAGCATATGTCTATCTTTTAAGGTTGGCTCAGTGTAACCTTTTTTGTGCTAACCAAATTTGTTGAAAACCTCTTTTAAACATAATATTAAACCTACTAAAAACTATTTTTAAACCTCTAAGTGATAAGAGTGGCAAACGCGGACGAAATCATGGGGTACAGCTAGTATTTAATATAGATAAGATATCTTTTTAGGTTACGGACGAAATCGCAGGAAACAGCTAGTCAAACATAATTATACTAATAAACTTGTTATATTAAAGGAAATATTATAAACTCAAATACTCAAATGATATTTTATTCAAGTATACTTTTACAAGCTCTTTTGAATCGTCAAATATTTTAAAAGTTACCACTGATTCGGAAGAGTCGAATCACGAGAAGTATCAGCAAGAAACTCGTTAGCCACGCTTTAAAAAAAAGTTCTTACAGAAATTAGTTTTTCACATTTTTGCATGTCAACTATCAAGTACAAAGCCGGAGCGACTCAACTTCAAGCAGTTTTATCTTTAATATAGTCTTCGACAGTATAGTACGCTTTACGAATAAGCGTGTTTTTTGCATGTTGTTTAAATTTAACTAGAGTATAGTAGAGTACCTCTTTCTCACATGAGATCGGCGTGAAGTGTTGAAGTGGCGGCAATGCTGTCACGTCTAGTGATGGTGTTGTTGTCGCGTTTCGTTCGGTTTGTGAGACTTCCCGGTGCTTTCGGGTTGCAGCATTACACCGATTTTCCCTCGTATTCATTCGCGGATTAAAGCAAAGCAGTTTAGTTTTTCATGTATTTGAAATATACACAGCGGCAGAATTAGCGGAACATAAGAAAATGGAGAGTATAAAATAGTTAGTTCTGTTTTTAAACAGTTAAAGTTAACAATTTTTTATTTTGTGAAGGTTTTTTTTTTTATTTTAATTAATTTAATGTTTAGTATCGAGTGTCCCCCCCCCCCCGTGCTCTGATTATGGTTTTCATCTGTCTGTTCATGCTGCGAATGATCTAAGGAAACGCAATTTGTTTAGTTTAGTTTCATTCATTAAACTTTAAGTATGGTGCTTATATCATTGGATTGATTCCACAGACTTTGAAGCTATTTGCTCTATAAATTACTTTTCTTCGCTATTTATCAGTATTGATAAGATACAAGCGGAGCCGGCAGACGTTGTCCTACCCAAATGTTGGCTAAGGCCGCTAAGTACAAACACCACGTTTTGGAAATATTCCGAACTAATTTTGCAATTCCGATGTTAGTACCAGTTTTTTTTGTAAATAATCTTTGGAATTTTCTTTCTTTATATCTTTTCTTTTTCGATTGTACTTACCTTTTTAATAAGAATATTATTAATAATTAGGATAAAGTTTGAATGATATAATCATGTATCTATTTTTAATGTGCATTTTTGTATCACAAAATATAATGTCGAGATATTTTGGCAGCTCCGGAATTTTTCCATAGAAATACATAAATATATGTACGGGTTACTTTTTGTCGTTACTGTAGGCAATAATTATAGACATTCTTACAACCCGTTATAAGTCACAAAATGCAAATTGACGTTCCGCGAACAATTTTAAAATGCAATTAGACTCTGACATGTGGCCCGGCTTTTTAAGGAATTAACATCGCAACTACATATTATAAGATACGACTTTAAGAATGGTTTTTGTACCAATTCATTCGTGTATGTCAGTATATGTCACTAGTTTGATCAACACTAAATCAACAGACGTATAAAAATTATTTATAAGGCTATTAAATTGAATGTCTCCTTCCTACCGTAATTATTATGCGAATGTTTGTTTTTCCTTTCTGTGAAATATTCGCATTAATTTACGTTTCACCTGTTAAAGTGGTAAAAACTTTAGATCGTGAATGTTAAGAATGTAGTGAAAATTACGAAACATCTCGGGACTTGCAAGTAAAATTAATCGCTCCCTTGATTTTTTAAAAATCTTTTTTTATAAGTTAGAGAGTCTCTTCTTCTGTTGAAGAGGTCGTAGCGTAATCAGTGGCATTTAAGTCGATTGTTAAGAAGTCGGTGACATAAATGGGTGACCGACCCATTCTAACGCTGGTTTTCAATCTGACCTCCTCGGTAAAGGAAGTTTCGGAACGCACATAAAACATTAATGTCACTGAATGATATTAGTCATGAGATTGTATTGATTGCGGAGGTAACCTCAGATAGCAGATGTTTAATTTAACTTGCCCCACAGCCACAACTTCTGCAATTTAAACGGGTGCTGGTACTGGACTGGGATAACGTAGGTACGTACATAGATGCCCATTGTCTTTTTTTCTGTCATATTTATTGGTCCACTTACTCCGAATTTTACATTTTTCAGACATGTCAAAAAAAGTCAATTTTAAATTAAAATTCTCCAACATCCCTTAAGCATTTTATAAAAAGCTTGTCCGAAATCTCCTTTAGTTGTTAGCATATCGTAAGTGTGACGCCGACTTTATGTAAGTCTAATTGTGTTTGTTTGAAAGGTTCCTTACGTCAAAAGATCATTCATTGTAAGCGCGCGCGCGGTGTGATGATGGGTGTGGCGGGCGTCAACGCCACCGACCACCGCGCCACCTCGACCGACACGCAAGCGATCTCACCTACCAGGACTACATAGCACCACAGAGTTCTATTGCATGCCATTCCAGCGCTGTGTGTCCCACTCGCACTATCAATAAATTTATTCCAAACGAGCAACAAAACCAAAATGCCGCTATCTGGTTTTAAAGATTCATTCAAAAATATCTTCTTATTAGTGTGCAATAAGAGTTAAATTAGCTTGGGGCTATGAATTTTGTTAAACGCTATCATCGTAAAAGTGGCATTAATGATACTAACTAGTGATGTACTTGAAAATTGAAGCATTTTGTAAGATATTGAAAGAATTTGTGTAATACGTTTTTTAACTTATGCTATCCTGTTTCTTCCGATTCTTAAGGATCATTTTGGCGATGTTGGTTCGGACGAACGAGATTTTCCATTTTTCAGGGCGGGCTGAGGAAAAAAATGTGGTGGTGGGACAGACAGACCTTAAAATATTACAAATATTTTAATAATTTTACAAAACAAATAACAACAGAGTTAAATGACCTAACATTATTTATTTAAGGTATTTATTGTATAAAATAAATTGTTTCAAATAAAGAGGAGCGAGCGTTCGGTGGCTCGGAAACCTGAGATTTCTGATTGACTTTGATTTAATCAAAATCACTTCTTTATAGAGTCGTATCTACAGATGACGATTTCGTTTTGTGGCAAAACATTCGTTGAGACATATCAATCAGAAAGTCAGTATAGTGCTGTGCTGTAGAGCAGGTTCGGTGTGATGGATGTAGTTATCAGTTTATACAGCATTGCACTGTGTAATATAGGTACTGTAGTTTTTTGTGCAAATAGATTATAATGAAATCAATGTAAATTTTATTGATTATTTTCTCTATTCTTCTTGTAAGCTCTTTTGGATCCAGATTGTTTATATTTAATTTTATACATAAAAAAGAAAAAAATGAATTATTTAAACCTAGAAGAATAATTTTGTGTTTATATAACTGGCATTTTTTAAAGTATATTAAGAAGATTTTTATTTTTTTTGTTTCTACGCAACACATTATCCGATCTAACTTTATCGCAACACAAATACGTAATTTTTTATGCTGCCAGAAGAAATACCGCGTGCCATGGCTTAGCGGGCATTGTTACTAGGCTAGCATGAAAGCGAAGCGATGCCGTACCACAAGTCGAAATAGTTCGCATCGCTACTTCGACGAATTGCGCATGTGTTTTGCTTTGGAGATACAAAGGATAATTGACGCTATATTAACGATATCAGCGCTTAATAAGGTTCAATATTACGTGGCACGGATGGAGGATGGCGTGATAGGAATGTGTTGAAAGCCGCCTTAAACGTATGATAGCCGAGTCGACAGCGCGCACTGCGCAACTCCCCAGACAGCAACGTCACAGTGTTGTCGTCTCGCCGTCAC
Source organism: Charaxes varanes (assembly GCA_024363005.1). Lineage (NCBI taxonomy): Eukaryota > Metazoa > Arthropoda > Insecta > Lepidoptera > Nymphalidae > Charaxes > Charaxes varanes. The sequence goes on from JANCMC010021608.1 coordinate 1,938,327, forward strand.
ACGCGGCGTGCAAACGAGGCAATGTTGTGTCGGGCGAGGTTATTATGCAAACAGTATCCGGCGCGGGCCGCGTCCAAAAGTCCGCGGTACGCGGATCTCATGCGAAAACACTTCTTGATATTTTGAAAACCAGTGCAATAAATGTAGAATTCGTATTTTCAATAATTAACTATAAAAAGCATATAAATGAAATTATTTATCACGTTCCGTTCACTTGGAAGAGAAGGCTAAATTAGCCTCTAAGTAGCTTTATCTTCTCAACAGGGCAAAGCAGTACTTAATGGCGGCCCGTCTCTTGCAACTGTATAAGGCGCAAGTTCGGCCTAACATGGAGCACTGCTGTCATCCCTGGGCGGAGGCGCCACAAAATCAGTTCCTTCCATTTGACCGCAATCAATATGGAGCGAACCAAAATCTTTCTGTTCGGCTTGATTTTTTGGCATTGCGGAGAGATGTCGGTTCAAGTGATGAGATGCATGCATCACGCATCTTTTACCGCATGTATCACGGGGAGTTTTCCGAGGAATTCTTCGAGCTAATACCGGTGTGCAGCTTTATTTCACCACAGAACATTTCGTCAGAACTTGAAATTTCACTCTCTTGACCTTGATACCCTATAGTCCACAACCGTGCGATTCGTCAGAAGCTTTGGTATTTCTGAGCCGATACGACCTAATTAGGGACCTTCAAGAATAGATCATACTCATTCCTCAAAGACCGGCAACGCATCTGCGAACCCCCGGTGTTGCTTTCACTAAATGTACTAATTATATTGGTATATTCACGATGGGGAACTTGACCGACTTGGAACGGACTTTGCACTTTTACTGGCTGATAGTTGATTCTATAAAGAAGAACTATAAACAGACTACTTTGAGCATCGCAAAATAATTAGGGTTCGTCAAAAAAAGTCTTAAAATTTAATAATATCTATCACTAATAATACAGGTTTTAGCTTGTAAATAATAAGTTATTTTTCTATAATACGAGTAAACATGAGAGAAAGTTTTTACACACCGTTGGCCGAACACCGAACGTTGGCTTTCATACTTCTTTACTACATTCTATTATCCTATAATATTATTCCCGTTCCCTTTTTCCAATATTTTTGAAAATAATTCGTAACAAACGGACAGACATTTTTAAGTATACTATGAACCTAGTCCTAAAAATAACGAACAGAACAAAAAAAATATCAATTTTGATGCAATCTGTCGGAAGTACATAAATATTGGAAATTCATTTTTACATATAAAGAACTTCAACTGTCACATCTGTTTTAAACGATATTCAAGTTTTATACATTCCCTTTGACGATATTTACAGCACGCATTTTGTTAATGATATGTCAAATGCCATAAGCTTACATTAAAAAGTTTAAATTGCCTAAAGCACTACGGATACATTAGAAGTAATTTAATTTAGTAGTTAATAAGTATTCTCAAATTTTCTGCGTAATTTTTGTACTTTTATCTTCCAAGTACCTTCTCCTAGCAGTAGCAAACACAATAAAAAAAAATTTTCAAAATCGGTTCACCCGTTTACATGATGAAATAGGAATTCATTTTTAGATGTATATAAATTTCACTTATCTTGGAATAGAAAAAAAAAATTCGAGCTATCAACCAGATGAAGAAGGTTTCGTTATAGATGGGCAGGTTGTGAACATTTATTTACATGGACAAAATGTCGAAAAACTTTGTAATTGGTCAATATAATGTCTGGTACACTATATTGACCTCCTCATTGCTTCTGCGATCCTAGTAACTTGCGTATAATTTGGCCGGTTTCTATCGCAAGCGGAGCGGTCTGACGCGGCCGATCTGTCCCCAGTCTAAAAGCCCACTAGAAAGGACGTCAGACTTCAGAGAGAGAGACGGAAAAAACATGACAATGACGCAACGATTTTAGGCATAATCTGCGAACTGTACAAGTGAGAAATTATCAATCAATTCGACCATTTAATTTTATCAGTGTAATCTCTTGGTTAGTTAAATGGATTTATTTAATCTTGAAATTAAATTCAAAAGTATATTTTCAGAAATTACAAGTTTACTACAATCAATAAATACTTGATTATATTGCATGTATGTTGTAAGGGCGTAGTCCTAGAGAACTTGCCACAAAATAAATATTGCAAGAATATTAATCTATCTATAAATATAAATTAATGATGCTAAGCGCAGAATTTGAGAGAGGCTCGATCAATTCGGCAATTTTTTTGAGGTACAATACACAGTATAAAGAGAAATAATATAAAAATTTACTTATGACTAGTGTCCGACCGAAACCGGTTTTTCAGCCGAAACCGAAACCGAAGTTTCGGCCTGTCTCTCTGTGTCGGCCGAAACCGAAACTTATTAAAATTATTTAACACTACGATTATTGATTGATATTTACTGTTTTTTTAACATTTATTGGCATACAGACAGTTAAATAGTGTAAAATAAAATAATAATAATAATAACTAAACTAGTAAGAAAATATATTATTTAATGTCATTTATTTACTTTTGGAAGTAAACTTAAAAAAAGAAACAAGTTTCAGTTAGAGTGCTTTACACAAATATTATATACTACATAACTTACTAGTGTTCACGATATTTTAAAGATACATGTTATACTTATTTTTGGGAGTTTTTATTTAACATTTTCAACTAGTTATCACAATCAGTCTAGAACAATCTATGTATATAATCAAACGGCTGCAAATTCGGCCCGAGCCGCGCCGACGAGCAGGCACGAGTTAGCAGCGAAGTTTACCGAACGACACACGAAAATTCAAGAACACTCTAGTTTCCGTGGAATTGAGAGTTTCGGCTTTGTCGTGGCCGAAACGGGCCGAAGCCGAAATTTTGGTCGGTCAATACTTTTTACGGAACGAAGTCTGTCCGATCAGCTAGTAAAAATATAATAGTTTTAGTAAAAATATAAAGTTTTTTGGAGAAACGTAAATATATATTTTCATCTCCATTTATTAAAGTCCCAGCTATAATAACATAATAATAAAATGATTATGGTTAATCTTCTTTATACTGTATTCCTAAATCTATCAATAATAATTTAGATATTGTAATTATTACTCCTTATTTCGCAAATCTGGGTAATTAAATATTATTTTCATTTAGAAGTCGCTTATGAAAGTATATTATTATATTTTGTGAGTCATATATACACATCTCTCTGTACGGGACGCACTGAAAATATTTCATCCGTGATATTTATGAACCTAGAATTCTAAAGACTCGACAAAAGCAGTCCACAATAAGAAATAAGAAATGAAACACGCACAGTTGGAGATTTACAGATGTCATCAACTTGGGCTGATATTTCGTTGTAATTTATAGGATGTCCGGTGTGACATGCAAAAATATAATTAAAAATGCATGTAGGAACTGACGGTACCTCCATCTTACAACTACCCTCATTATTAGAGTAGAAGGTATAGGAGTAGGGATTGATTGACATTTTCCTACCGTGACGCAACCCCGAGTGAATCAGTGAGTGTGACAGCTGTATAAAGTCACCTCGCGATCGAAGAATAGTTCAGAGACCCTAAGCACGAACATTTCGAAGCGTTCAAAGTCGTCTTTCTTTAGGATGAAAATATTCGTGCTAGGCCTACAGGTGATACTTCTTTGTGTCAAAGTTTATTATTATATTAGCATTTATTAAAAGGGTGATTTGATAAGGACTTGCCCCTAACAAGCATAGCAAGAACATTTTCATCCTAAACAAAATCGACTCTTCAACTTCGAACGATTCGAAATGTTCGTGTTAGGGTCTCGAGTTAAGATGCGGCTAGCACGAAAGTAGTGGTGCTGAACTGGTAGCACAATCGGATTAAGTACTATGGAGTAATATCTGGTTGAATGCCCTAAAAGACATTGCATTAAAATTAAGTATTCTGTTTGACTGCCCTAAAAACAATGCATTAGAAAAGAGTACTCTGGTTGACTGCCTTAAAAACATTGCATTAAAATAGAGTACTCTGGTTGACTGCCCTAAAAACATTGCATTAAAATGGAGTGCTCTGGTTGACTGCCCTAAAACATTGCATTAAAATGGAGTACTCTGGTTGACTGCCCTAAAACATTGCATTAAAATGGAGTACTCTGGTTGACGGCCCTAAAAGCATTGCATTAAAATTGAATCTGATTAACCATGATATTATGGTACGTACGGAAATGCTCAACTGTCTAATTTGCAAGGAATTTTATATGACCATGCCAACTCCAATCCCTGTGCCTCCCGTTCGTTCCTGCCCGTTGTGACACAATATCACATTTTTTGATACCCTCCACCCCTTTACCATGTGACTTAATTTATGGATGACCCTATAGGCGTCGATAGTAATATAACAAAAGTTCTTGTAAAACTTAGCAACTAAAATTAGGTTACTACTGTAATCCCCCCACTAGATTTATTCCATGTAGGAGTAATCTCGTACAACGCGCTTATACGACCCCGAATGCACATAATATAATATATATATTACTAGTTCTTACGCACGCCTTCTTCCGCGTAAAGGTTTTTTTTATTTAGAAGCTTAAGAAATATCCTATTAATCATCAAGATCGAAATTTCATTTTGACATAACTTCGGGAAAATTATCATAGAAGGTTATCACGTGTTGAGTTATGACTCATTCGCCGTTGGGTAAATTGGAACCGAATACGTGAGTTACCTCAGAGCGCAAACATTACAGAATGTGGTAGAAATACCCAATAACATGGAATTTTTTAATTACAACATTAAAACGTACTACTGAAATCCCCCCTATAACACGGTACTCTTATATAGCATTTATATTATTTTATAATATATAATATCTATACTTTTTTAATATATGAAGGTTGAAGCGTTTGTTTGTTTATTTAAACACGCTAATCGCAGGAACTACGGGTCCGATTTGAAACATTCTTTCAGTGTTAGATAGCCCATTTATCGAGGAAGGCTATATACTATAGATCATCACTATTTATTCACCTAATTTTACGCGGACGAAGTCAAAGGCACTGCTAGTATATTATAATAGTGCTCACGATTTTATCCGCGACCGAATTAATCCGATTATCTTTCAACTATCATGTTATATACACATATATTCTGTATCTTAATATAACGTATAAGTTATGCAAGATGTCTTACACGGATTGTATAACTAGCAACAAAAAGAATAACGTCACGCTATTTTGTAGCTAGTTTATATAACGTTTAACGATTTGTTCAAATAATAGTTGTACCGGAATGAATTTAGTTCTAGTATGTTCGCGAATTTGTCTTTTTTTTAACATCTGGTGACTGGAGGCGTCATTTTCGGGTTCAACAGGTCGGTTCGGTTCGGCTAGGTCAACGTCTATTGGATCCTCTATTACTCCACTCACCGGCAGGGCATGAGGCCAAAACTTAAGAAAACCGTTGTGGCGATTTACATATTTATATAAATTATTGACCATAAGACAATTATACATTTATAATATATGCATTCTGGTAAGAAAAATTATAAAAAGTTCACTCCATACTAGCCTATCCTTCATAACATTGAAACAAACTACAAGTCGCACCCACTCCTAATACAAGCTTTTAATTTAAGCTTAGTAGGAGGGCAAAAGGGAATATTAGACATACCTAAAATGTATTCCTAATATTCTTAAAAAAAAATATGTAATTTCACGTTCAATGTATTTGGCATGGTATATTATAAATACAGTATATTCTAGCTATATATATATACATATAGCTCGTATTAATAGTTTTTCTTAATTTATAATGAGATAATGTGTCGCAGCTAAAAATCAGCGCTGTAAATAATGCGTTTACATAATTTACAGTGCTGATTTTTAGCTGCGACCATTTAAATAGTTTTAAAGAACCTTTCTTTGTATAACACAGACAGCTCAATAACAGAGTATTAGCTCATCGTCATTGAGCTGTCTGTGTTAATAATGACTATTAAGTAATTATTAACATTCTTCTATTCTTATCTATTCTTATTTTGTAAGTAGCTGTCTGTGATATTTTCAGAGAACTATTTTTTTTATTTCATTTTAATTTCATAATATTTTGTTGTACCATCTGTTTTAGTTCACAATTGTAGTCTAAACAGCTCAGGAACTCAATCAAAGAAAACATCTATCTAGTATCTTCGCCTAGACTAGTCGATAGACTGGCTTATCCCATTATGACAGTACTTACATGGAAATATATAATAATAAATGTGCTCATTTTTAACCTGGCATTGTTAAGCATAATTTCAGATAAGAAATTTAAAAATCTTTACAAATTTAAGAATAAATAAATTAATACTTAATTTTACTTCCTGCACGAAGTTGAGGACATAAGCTGGTTAAAACTAAAATACATTAAAACTTTATTAGTGATATGAAAATTTCTTACTCAGTACAAAATGTTGGCTTCGTAGCGGCGTAGTATTTTCATGTCTACACCGTAGCACTTCCGTAGCGGGTCGTGACTCGCAGCATACAAAACAATGTATGAATGTATGCCAAATACCAGTAAACAACCCGCCTTATCTACGCTTAGAATGCAATACCGACTTTATTCCTTCATGGCGAAGTATTATAATCGCTTGTACCAAAAATGGTAAATATGCATACGTTTAAACGATTTCTTGCCCAGCGACAACTGAAGCGACTTCCACTTCTGGATTTTACATATTGACATGTAGGAGGCTCAGCAATGTAACGTTAAATATTGTATTGCATTTTGTAATACATACAACCTTAAGGTTGTTCAGTGATTATCTCAGTAGAACGAAACCTTATAATAATTCTATACATCTATCAGTAACAATGTCTGTTGTGTGTGTTTTCCTATGTATACTTCCTCTCTATACTGTGTATTTTTCTGTATTTTAGTTTTAGGTACATTAATAATAAAAAATGTCGCAGTACATTTAAAACTACTTTAAGCTAAAAGTATCTATATATTAAAACGTGATGGAAAAAGTTTCAGAGGGCCTAGTACGAACATTTTCGATAGTTTGACTTACTTTTTTTTCATTTGACGTTCGAAATTGAAGGCATTTATTCGCCTTCGCATGTATCGAATCCTCGACGTTACGGCAATAGAAGTCGTGAGAAATGGATGCGCGTACGTTTATCTGACGTTTAACTTCGAACGTAAAAGTAAGTAAAACTATCAAGAATGTTCATGCTAGGCCTTCTGTATACTTTTACGTAAATTGCGCTTACTGAGGTGTATGAAATCTGCCACATTTATAGTTTAGAGTTTTATAGAGTAGGCTGTGGGAAGGCTAATATTTTTATAAAGTATGCATAATTAATACACAAAATTATAAAATAAAACTTCACGCACACCAATGCTCGACGATTTACATACACATGTACACATTTTACTATAAGATTGGTTCAAAGCGTAGACATGACGACAGTAAAATTAATTGGGAAATATTAGTATTGCTGTATAGAGATTGGAAATTTGATGTATAGCATTTTTTATAGTACGCAAATCTAAAGATTTCTGGCCTAATTTAGACCACCAGGCAATGTCTAGTTCATTACAAAACCATAAAGATTATAGCGGAATTGCAATTCGTTTCCCTTGAATGTTGTGTATTACCGTATGTATGAATAAAACAGTAACTGACAGCACAGCAACGCTCGCATATATAAGAAAGTACATAAAATACAATAAAAATAATCTGCCTCGACCACTTGAGCCGACGCGACAAGCGCTCTTAAGGATGGTGTTTGCATCTGTGAAGGAGAAATTTTCGTCTAACTCTTCCATACGGTTCATATACATCTGCTTCTGTTGTCTTAATATTCTACTCGTTTCGAATATTGTAATAATTTCTTTACGTGTATTATTCTGATATCGATATTGTATGTATGTATCGGAACCAGCGCGAAGCTAATTTTAACGTCAAATATTAGAAGTGTTTATGAAACATCAGTAATATTCACTGCAATAGAATAAAAGGTCAATGAGGATGATGATTGACTTTGACTCTAATCTAATTTTTACTATATAAATGCATATAGTTGTAATGGTTCTATATTTTTAATGCTTGGACATACATGGCATAATGACATCGTGAAGTTACAAGTTTTTGGTACAATTTTGTCTACGCAGACTGGCGTCTATTTCCTTGTTGGTAAACAACTTTTGGATTTCCAATACCCAAGTCTGACCGAACCAGCTGTGGACATCCGGGATAAGAGTAATGGCGGACGTGGCTCAGATGCAGTCGCATATTGATTTAAATTCGGCCACTTTTTAGGATAGCGCAACTGCTTGTGATGCTCTATCGATGATTTGTATTCCGTTGCATACGCTAGGATTACGTCGCGTTTACACGGAGTCGTGTGTAGATCGCTATAGGACCGGTTTTTTCTCGATCCGTTTTAAGACGCGATAAAAACCGAATGCACTTGTGAACGCGCGTATTGTAATACTGGTGTGGTTAAACGTAATCAGGAAAAAACGATACTACAGCGACCTAGACACGACGCCGTATGAACGCAGCCTTAGACGATATCATAATGACGTCGAAACGAGATCGTTTAAGCAGTGTTTATTACGACTTTGTGTAACACTTTTCTTTGTCCTACCGTTTCTTTTACAAGTCTGATAATTTAAATGAAGATAAAACAAACTGCATAGTTCAACTTCAACACAGTACCTTTTTAAAACCTTTCCACAGTTATAAATGACATTTCAATAACACTGCTTAACACATAACAGTCCAAAAACGGGAGGAGAGGTCTAAATTGAATATTTTATATTTTCTAATCCGCTTTGAAAATGGATTTTCATGACAGCTCTATACGGAACAGGCTTTTTATTTCCAGTCTAAAAATCGGTGGATACAATTTATTTTTTGTACGTAGCGATTTCAATTAAACTCATCACAAGTTCAACTTAGATTTTTGTTACTAATATAACTATAACGCTTTACCATATGAGTGTAAGTTTCGCATAGGTTGAATAGTTTACGTCCCTGTAATTAAGAGGGTCTCGGTAGGCGTTGCGGCGTCGAAATTACAAAGGTGGAGGGGGGAATGCGTATCACTGATGAGGCCGTAAGGGCCGCATATGCTGATTACAAATGAGCTGTGTTCATAGTGTCGTTTATTTAATACTAGATATAATTTTAAAGAAATGGCCAAAAGCGTGTCAAGACGCGCTTATATATAGAAGGGTTCCGTATCTAATACGCAATAGAAGTGCTTGTTAAATAACTTTAAAAATTGTTGTACGATTTCGTTCAGAATATTTTTCCCAATGAGTTTTTAGCATGTTCGATATTTTCTTCCACTTAAATTCACCTATACTAATATATTAATTTAATTATTGCAGGATAACCCTGCCTTCTGCTCCGGAGATCTTGGGTTCGATTCCCACCTCCAGTTTGGGTGTATTATCCATGTGTATGTAATTACATATTTCTAAAAAAAATTATTTGTGTATAACAGGCGGCTGTTACCTATAACACAGGCATTAAGTTGTCTACCTTAGGTTTTTTGTTATAATATTGTCATTGATAAAAAATTGATTGGAAACGTGTCCAATACGATGTTAAACGTAACTAAGTTTTACTTTTAAAGATACATTAACTGGATTGGAAGGATTTTTTGTACCGCCCAATATCTATATGTATATAGGTGAAGGGAAAACTTTCGGTACCATTTTAAGAAAATTACGCCGACGGAGGAATATGAAATTTGGCACAATTATAGTTTATATAGAGGACGGTGTGCGAATGCTAATATTTTTATAAAATATTCGTTAATAAATAAAATAAAAATAAAATAGCCTTACATTTCTTGCAAAATACATATTCACTTAAATAAACTAATTATGTAAATTTTAACTTAAACCTATTTAATTCATTATTTAAAAAAAGTTTTTTTTTAACTATTAGTTATTGCTAGTTGCAAGAACCCCTCCTTGGGTGAAGGCCTCCTCCAAAGAATTCCATTCAAATATATATGCGTTATTAATACATTAAATAATTGTTTATTAATAATGGCGGCAATAGTATGGAAGTAGTGGGTGCCTATAAAAGCAATATGTTACAAGTATACGGGCTTCTTCACTTAGGTCTTTGATACCAATAAAGGTTATCTGAGTTTGAAGTAATTCAGAATCGGTTGAAATCATTATTTCAATTCCACCTGCTATATATAATTCAATAAAACCTCACAAAATTAAATGGACTTGCTTTTGTAAATACTCTAACAATTTGCAACTCTCAGTGTTTTATTTTTGGAATAAAGGTTTGTATAGCGCTTATAACAGTGCCACTTGTCTTGTATATTCTAAAAAATATTTTCAGAGAATTTGCAGTTTTGCAATGAATATTTTGTCATTAAAAAAATCATGACAAAGTATAACAATAAATTAAAAATGATGTCTACTGTAATGCCGGAGCCAGATAGATACAGCTCAAAGTGATTGTACATGTTTGACCTTGAAGACTTTTTTTTTAATGTTACAAGGGGGCAGACGAGCAGGCAGCAGGCACCGAAGTGCCTACATATCAATAAGTATCATTATAATATATTTGTGTATTCTACACCCATAAAAACATAAAAAAATAAAAATAGACAAACAGCTAAATTTAAAAAAAGACTATGAAAAGAGTCTCTACAGTCAAAATTTTCTCAATCCGCATATAGTATTCGAAAGTTTGATAGACTTTAATTAAGCTACAGGCGGCTGATTTTGCCATCAAATGTATATAAACGCGTCTAAAACAAATAACCGATGAAGTAAAATATAAACCCACATAAGTAGTGTAAACTGTAAGTTAATATTGTGTAATAACAAAGGCTTTCGAATTGAAAAAGTCTTCTCCCTTATTTATGAAAGCCTTGTGTAAATTTTCAATATTATTTCCTTAATAAAACAGTCATAACGATAATATTCATTTTCGGAGGTTTGTTATTTCGCAACCCTCTGCTTTTTTCTTGTAAATCACGTTAAAAGCCAAAGTAATTTCCTTAATTAAAGTGTTGTATAGTAAATATTATTTATTCCAATTTACAAGAACGTGTAGGAGTAGGGACTGAAGGCCTTCCTGAGTCGACCCCCACCTTGGGGGTCTTACGTCGTGGGATACGGTGTGCGGCGGTATATATAGCGTTTTGTGACGTTTACAATTTTGGATAGTCGATAATTAATCGCTGTGGCTCCGATATATGTACATATCTAATAGCTTGCTCGATAAATGGGCTGTCTAACACTGAAAGAATGTTTCAAATCAAACTAGTAGTTCTCGAGATTAGCGCGTTCAAGTAAAGAAACAAACTCTTCAGCTTTATATATTAGTATAGATATAAAAGTATAGATGTAACATTTATGGAATTCAACATTTCAAGAAATAAAAGTTTGAAAGTCAAAGTTCAACAATTTGAGCCCCAAACTGAAGAATTTTAATTAAAAGACGATATTTAAAATTGTGCCGTGAAAACTTTTTAAAAAATGCCAAAACCGATTTCGATTCTGCGTCACGTTTTGACCTTTATTCCGTTGCGTGACTGCCGTGTCCCTGACGCTTGTCCTAAAGGTTGTGTGGAAGAAATCGCTTTTCAGCGATAACACCGCCTTTTGTACTTCTTTTCTTGCTGTATGTTACTTTCTTATCTGCTAATTTCCTTTGTGGTGTACAATAAAGCGTATAAATAAATAAATATATTGAACTAGATTATTTTTTATTATTATTGAGAGCCTATTTTTTCCTACTGCATGGAAAAGGCCTCCCTACCCACTTTCCATAAGGTTCTGTCTAAGGCTATATTTACGTACCCAAAATCCATTATAACGATCCAAGTTACACATATAGTGTATATATTCCAAGTTGACAAATATCATATAAATTATATTTTTGGTTTCTCGGTGTCAGTGGCTGATTTAGCATCCAGTATCGTGTCGAGTATTGAGTCGATAATTGCGTCGAGTATAGCATGGGGTATGGTGTCGAGTATAACGTCGGGTGTAGCGTTGATACCGGCACTAATGCATGGCTGGCTGAGACGCTAATGCCTCACTAGGTGACACGCTAATGGATTCCACAGAACGGAACGCATGAACATACTTGCGTTGACGCACGATGATGGTCCGTTTTCCCTTCACGCTTTAGTCCTGGCTTAGGACAGACAAAAATACCTATTTAGAGTATTTACTCTGATTGAAGCTGAGTAGTTATCCCTTTCAGACTAATGGCAGCACTATATCTATTTGCTTGTTTTTTACTTTTATTGTTTTTTACTTTTTTGTGTGTAGACTTAAGGTTTTTAGATATAGTGTTGTTGTTTATTTATGTCTGAATATAGTTTCTTTCTTTCTATTTCACTCGTCACTTATTTTAATAAGTATAGACAAAACATTAACTGAATGATTTTATGTATTTACGCGATATCATATATCATATTTAATTCCGTATGACAGGCGTCATTAAATCTTTTTTATATCTGACCAGTCTTTTTACGCTAGGAAACGCATTTACGAACTAACTTTTCCGAACAGTAAATTAATCATAGAACGTAAGGCCACACTTTATCTAATTTTAGGGAACAATGTAAGGGTGGAAACCCGCACGGCGCCTGCTGGTTCGATGATAAAAAGGCGATGGAGGTATCAAGCTATGTAACTTACTTATTATGGTGATCTTATTAATTACGATTTTTTGTCCCAGCTTCACGCGGGTGTAATTGAAGTATATATACTTTTAATTAGCCTGTAATGTCCCACTGCTGGGCAAAGGCCTCCCCGCTCTTAGATCACTCTCCTCTATCCAGAACTAGACCAATCCACTCCTTTCCCGCAAAGGCGTCCAAGTCGTCGCGAAATATATATTGAACGAAAATAAAAATAAAGCCCTTCAAAACAGTAAAAGTTTTTTCAAAATCTGATCAGTAGTTTACGTGGGACATACAAAGTCACAAATTTGAACTTAGGATATATAAGCGCTTCGATTCCGACAACGTGAGGCGTAATTACTAATAAATTAAGTTTATTTTTCGACCGATTTCAAAAAAGGAGGTGGTGCTCAATTTTGTTAACTGGGAACTTTCGACTGGGTGAACCAAATTCATTTATTGTGGAGTTTCCATTTTAAACTGAAATGATTGTTTAATCCAAAATGTTATGTCTATTTAGAAGGACCAGTGCTATTTTGCTAGCTAACCAGTGCTAATTGGTCACTCATCTATCACCCGGCCGCGATTAGAGCTACTTAACATAGCGATCGACTCAAATGCCGGCCAATAATTAAGCTACGACCTGCTCTCGAAATTGTTGGTACTTTTATATGGTATTATTTACGGCTTAAAAATTCCTGTTTATTCAAGTGTTTAAATGATTTTTTTAAAAGGAATAATGATAAGAAAATGAATATCATTAAATAGCAAATACTGTATTCGTAACAGTGAACTTGCAGCGTATCGTATCGTAAGATCAATAAGTATATATATTGTAACAATTAAATAAATAAAAAGGTATTTCAATGTCTAAATCACCTTAAAATGTAACAAATATTTAAAATATAATCATGATAGAAATAAATACTTCAATGTGGGTTTCAATAAGGAGGAAATTCACATTGCAATCCGTTCTATACTCCGGTTTCTTGAAGGACCTTCCTCTCTTGCAAGTGACCCAGCATTCATGGATGGGCCTCTGTCTAAAATCTGTAATCGTTCATAAGAAAGCATTTTACAATGCGTAAATATTTTTAAACAACATGATATACTGTTTTATAAAGTGTTTAAAAATGTTTTGCAGATGCGAGTAATTTTATTAATAAAATAGTTATAACATTAAAAATTTTACAAAAACAAAACTTCTATTTTTGTATATAAGAAAACCAAATTCGAAATTGATGATAGACCTTACACAGCACATAATGCAATATTATTTTATATATGTCTTCCTTATTATAAACCTCTTTAAATGATTGATAAAGGTTTGCAAGGAAAATTCTAGCACAACATCTGGTGTTACTGAACGAATACGTCTTATGCCGGAGCCAGACATAGCTCAAAGTGTTTGTACATTTTTGTCCTTTAAGGCTACAAACATCTTCAAAACTTTGCGAAGCTACACAATTATAAATCTACTTTTGAAAATTTGTCATCATGCCTCTTGGACATGTTTGAATGGTATACGGTTTTTTGAATTAGATTTTTCTCTTTGGTTTGTATTAGTCATACATTATAAAATGCAACTTATGACGAACGCTGGATTATAATTTGATTGATGGTAAGCAGGCGACTGATAAGCATAAAAAAAATCATCGAAATAAATCGGGATTTATACAAAATATTTTAATCCAGAATTGATACATCTCAGTATAAAAATAGCACCTTCAAATGTTTGAATAAAAGAATATGGCACCTAAAAGGCAATGACTGCTTTCCATTGAGCAATGGATCTGGCGGAATTCTAGATCTCAACAGTGTAATAAAAAAGGAGCCATCGAATATATGACAATATTATTATTAAATTTTCTATGACAAGTGATAATCAATTCTTGATTTATGCCAATTTGGCATAATTTATTTCGCCAATGTCACTTTATTTGACGATCAAATAGAGAATATTGATCGTTGTAAGCGTCTGAACTTTCTATGCGTCCGTACATTTGCGGTTAAACGGAACATTATTAACAACACAATGTGAGTTGTCATACACGGATATCAGTGTGAAAGCGCCATTGTGTACACACGTCAAATAGTTGTGCGATATAATGAAAAATACACTAACATTAGTCGTGTCCGTCTGGATTTTCTATCCGTCCGTACATTTGCGGTTAACCTGAACAGAACCGGTTCGGATTTATGGTGTTTTCATACGAGATTTATGAGTGTCGTTTATTATTCAGTATCCGCAGCACAATCAGATTTACGACGCACTTTTGGATTTAGTTATATTCCATAAACTGTTTTCAATTTATAACCTTGTCTTGCGTCTCGCTAGTTTTATGTTCTGGGATTATTTTATCTGCGTGTCCTAGATGGTTATTGTTATTTATTATTTATTTATTTATTTTACATCAATTGTGAATCAGTTACACTTACAGATAAACTATTATATTAAATACTATTTAAAATTATGTATAACAATATTATAAACTTATTTGAAATTCAACAAAATTCAATCAAAATAAAGATAATGTTATCACAATGATAAAAATAAAAGAGAAAAATAATATATGTGAGACTTCTATGATATTAATATTATTCACAGAATTTCAGGATTGTACAAGATCCGTCCATTCGCCTGCAAGTATGTCACAGTGGCAGACTCGTTAAACAAGTTGAACGCTCTTAGCGCGCGTGGTATGGGTGATCTGGGACGTGATACCGTCCGACTGTTGGGTATTGGAAACAATGATGATTAGATTAGATGGCAACAGTAGATATATACTTGTTTAAATGTATTGTTTATTAAGAAGGCGAGGAAAACTGGACGGAAGTTAGAGAGACTTGAATCCAGTTGGTGGAACCTATTTTTTGTCTGTTCAATAACTGGTCTGATCCACTACGGGTATGCGACCCCGGATTACCCTAGCTGCTATTGTCACTTGCCCTGCACCGTCCGTGATAGTAGTGCCCGCATCCTTTCTTTCCTCTCTTTGTACCTTTATATCCCTTTACTCCATCCCTTTCATTTGGTCCTGTCTATCTAATAATAGGTAGCGCTACGCTTGCAGTCTTTTTGATCTGAAGCCAAATTGGGCGATTGATTCCGAGTATCAGTACCTCTTTCTCACATAAGATCAGCGTGAAGTGGCGGCAATGCTGTCAGGTCAAGTGATGATATTGTTGTCGCGTTTCGTTCAGTTTGTGAGAGTTCCTGGTGGCCCAAACCCCTCCTTATAGGTCGGCAACGCAACTACGAGCCTCTTGGTGGCGTAGATGTCCATAGTTACTCAGGTGAATTTGCCCCATATAATACAGAAAAACACTTAGAAATCCTAAATAATCCCGTTTGGACTCAAACTAAGCCAAGAGCGGAACGGGAAGAGGGGAAATGGGAATGTTTGACCCAGCTTTGTCGTTGCTAATACTAATATTAGCAACGACAAAGCGGGTTCGGGATTCGTATGGTTTTTAGCCCGTCCCTGTACCTTACTCGGTCCAGACCTAGCTTCATTTCAGTGACCATGCAGTGACCATGCAGTGTGGCCAGGGACTTTGTGTAGCTGCGCAAAGATTTGTAGAACTTTGTAGTCTTCAAGGACAAAAATGTACAAACACGGAGCTATGTCTGGCTCCAGCATAATATTCTGCATGTGTTTATAGTGGCCAGTAAAGTTACTTTCAAACAGCTGTACTAATTTAGATGTATTTTTTGTGTAAGTTTAAATGGGTAAAAAAAGGATGATCCAGTTGGCTAAGTATTATTGGTAAAAATGTCATTAGTAAGGGCGAACTTAAAATCCATTCATTATCCAATTTTTAGGAATAATGTCAGAATTGTCTAAGCGTCTACAACACTATAAGGCTTCATGATCTTATTAGAGTTCCTTTCATGCGAAACCTGTTTCAACAAATCAATTTAACTTTAATATAGAAAAAAACTCGATGGCTCCGCAAACGCTTGTAATTTCGCAAGTCATTCGACGCTCGTATGATCTTTTTTGTGTGTTTAATCAGTTCGTAAGCGGACTTATGAGTACGCATGCGGTTTACTTTATAATTTAGCTAGGGCTATCCCTGCCTTGGCTGGACTCGAGTCCCGGTCTAGAGTATTAGCTCGTTGCAGACGCCGCGGGCTCCCCGCGACCGTGCCTCCCCCCGTCCCGCTCGCGTCGTTCACTCACGCTTCCAGTTGCTTCGCAGCTGCCGCGCGTGCTTGTCGCATTTTCCATGCGACGCCGCCCCCTATCCGTCGTAATATGGATATAAATCATAATCGTGCCCCTATCGATAATCAGTTTACGTATTTGTGGTTCTGTGAAGTGTTCGACAAGCATAAATGGATTATATTATAGAGCGGCGCTGGATGTCGTACGCACTTGTAAGATCCGCAATGGAATTTATCGTACGGCCGGCCGAGCGTTCCGACGTGCTCGGCACATGGTTTCGTAAAACATCGGTGGCAGAAATAATACTATAATGTTGTAACAAGGTTACGTGGCTTTTGGGTAGTGATGCTTAATGAGTAATGAATGTTCTACACTACGTTTAGTCAACAGTTTGGCGTAGTTACAATTGTGCTAAGTTGTATAATGCCGCATGGCGTACTCGTGGCGTCCACGACACATTATGGCGGGCTTTCGCCCATTTAACGCTCGAACATGACACTATATAGTTAAAACGAATCAACGCAAAAAATCTGCTATACTAACCGTACCCATACAATTGTTTATAAACAAAACGATTGGATTGGTTTTTCGAGACACATTACGATGACTGGTTTTGCCAGATACTTTCGGTCATCCGTAATGGTACTATCGTGAATTAGGTACGTGAACTATTCGCAATTTTAAAGAATGAGTATTGCTTTGTTCAAAGTGCGATTTGGTCCGAGGTCACCGGCTCTACGAGACGTTGACTAACAGCAGACTCGTTCAATGAGTTGTGTTTTTAATAAACCAGCTGTTCCGACGTAATTTCAAGTTTTGCAATTTGGACAGCTTTAGAGGATTTTTTGTGTTGGAATTACGTAAACGCAAGCATTACTAGCGTTACCGTCTCGGTAAGCGGAACTTAACGATTATTGCCGTTTGTGTCAGTGTGTGGAGTTTTTTTTTTTTAAATACGTGTCTCTAAATCAGAAACGTGGCGATATCGCTCTCTAGTACTACAGAAGGGCTCGTAGGCGTGGCCAGACACATTCTCTCCGCGTCTACTTCCTGGAACTTAAATCATTGACTGTAATCAGGTTTCTTATTTACTGCTGCTGCTCACCAAGGAAACGTTTGCACTCCGATGTTTATCTATTTATGTAGATAATTAATTGATTGTCCGCCATTGGAATTTATGCAATTTAAATGTGACTTGCACTGTATTTTCTAACTTAGCTATTTTTAGCCTTTATTTTCTATGAATGTGATTTTATCTGTTTTATCTTCCAGTCAGGTTTTGATATCCTTGATTGGTTGTATCTAAGTCGATATCTCAGCTATTTGTTGACCGATTTTGATGATTCGTTTTTTAATATGAAAGTTTGAAAACACGTGCATTAATTTAATAATTATAATAGAAACTTTTTTAGGAATATTAATGAAATAAAAATGGGGTTTAAAAGTTTTTTGTACTTATTTAAAAAGTTTTAACTTTTAGCATTTACATTTTTCGAGTTTTTTCGAGTGATTAGTGTAAGTAGAGATTTTTAAGAGTCAGTCAGACTTAAAACCTTTTTGTTTTTTAATTTTTTTTATGGACTATTATAATATTTAGAGAAAAAATATAAAGAAACATTATTCAACATTACGCAAATTTATACCTTTCGAATACAAAACACATAACAACATATACACATCCAGACGTATTCGTCGTTATAGGATATATATATATATTTCAATTAAAAATGTGCTGACCTACATTAATAGATAAGCTGTAGAGTTTGTTTGACCGCGCTTATCTCAGGATCTACTGGTCCGATTTGGAAAATTATTTTAGTGTCAGATAGTCCATTTATCAAGGATAGCTATAGGCTATATATCATCACACTAAAATTGAATCTATTTTTTATATTTAATTTTACGCGGACAAAGTCGCAGGCACAGCTGGTTACGATTATAAAATACGCAAAACAGCTTGTTGGACTCTACATTACGACCAAAAGAATATGTAAAAATCTTTAAATCCGCACATAAACAGTTTTAAAAAGCTATGAGAAATTTCAGTCTACAAATATTAAGTGGGATCTAAATTTTTTGGACATGAGAACTGGAAATTACGTAACCTTATGGAGTTTAGCTCGTCTTTTCACTATTTAGCTTTTATTCCATTCCGCTTGAGAATTGCAAACTCTCATTATTACAAATCAGTGCCTTATCAAAATTACTACCATAGAATTAATCTAAATAGATTTTGTATCAATAAGCGAGAGATTAATTTGAGATGTATTACGGGGAGGAGACCATCGACAAGTGCCTGCGTGCGTATAGATTAAAAAAGTTAATTTGAGACCCAACATATAGACTAATACATACATATCGCACGCTTAGTCCATAAACTGACCGATTAAGTTTTAGGACGAACGTGAGTTAGTGATATAAGCAGCTTCGTCTCTACGTCCTCTATCAGCCAATAAAAGAATTATTTCAATACCTCCATCCAATACTGAGATACGGCTATTTTTGTCTTTTTACCAAAACTTTTTATTTTGGTCAAAAAGATAAACAAATAATAAATATTATTAAAGTAACATATCAATATCATTAATCGCTTCATTAACTATTATTAAAATACATTATTTTTTAGTTTTTATCGAATTATAAGCGGAAAAAATCGTAAATGACAAATGTTTTTTTGCGATTTCCCAAAAATCAACTTTTTTGAGTTGGGTCAGTTTATGACTAAGTGTGCGATATGAACGTCGTGTGTATAATTATTATTATAAATTCAACTTGCTGAGAGCATTTGTGTAATGGCGAGAAATAAGCAACAGGTAAAAAATATATATAAACAATAGTGCGTGTAGTTTTTATGTTAATATATTCACTTTTTTATTCGATTATATTTTTGTGTTTAAAGGTGTGTATATTCTGTACGTGCGGAAAGAGAAAAATAAAAAAAAATGAGGATATTCGGTATATTTTTTTAAATTTTTATTGTATTCAGTGATAAAAGAAAATATATAATTTTTGTTAAAACACTGGATGAGTTTTAATTTTAAAAGTGACGAATTTATGGTAAATATCTTCTATCTTATCTTTTATCTATTGTCACCTACATAGAAATTGCGCAACAAGAATTAAATTAGCGTTAAATCCGGAAATAAAAGGAGAAAGTGTAGGATAAATAATTATAAACACTTTATTGATAAACTAGCTTTACCCAGCGAATTCGTCCACGTGGACCAGTCTAATCACATAATGGTTTAAAAGAGTTTTTGGATAAGGTTTAATATCACAAATCACGAGCTTATAAGGAAGGGTCCCAGACGGGTTCGAAACTAGTCAGGCAAACCTGATTTGTATTACGTGCGTTAAAAGCCGTGTTTGTAATAATAATATATTTATTACCGTTCTCTATTTCAGTTGTATTGTTCATTGTTCAGTTCACAATTAGTTGTTTTTCACTGAAAACTTCTACTATAGCGATATTTGCCTTTGTGTGGAATACATTACAGTACATATCAAATATACTTCTACTGTTGATTATTATATCTGGTGGGGTTAATCAGATGAAATTTCTATCGAAATGCTTCTATAAATTGGAAAGGGTCAGTATCTATTTTAATTATTAATAATAAGTAATTCTTCAGAAGTTTTTTTAATATTACAAGAGACAAAAGAGTAAGCGGTTCATCTACGCGTAAGTGATTACCGACGTCCACGGACATCTGCTTTACCAGGAGGCTTGCAGATCTGTTGCCGGTCATAAGGAGAGATTAGGCCTTATGGGAAATCTCACAAACCGTACGAGATGATAAGATGTAGCATACTCCGTTCGCAAGCATGTGGGTATCTTTGTAAGGGGTGGCCCATCGTGGAGCGCACATCTGAAACAATTTAGTTAAAAGTTTTTTTATATTACTAAAATGTCATACAATTATATAAACTTACATATAACTCTATTATTGGCATTTTCATTTATCACTATCCCATTGTAACATTCGCATTGTTCTAGTAAAAATTGTCTCCCAAGTTCATTATTTTTTAAATATATATTAGAAGAAAATCAAAAAATCCTACACCCAAGCGCAGCCATAGTACCGAGTTCAGAGTAACAGACGCACAGACGTGCACATAATTTTATATAATAGAAAGATAAGGTTGTCTTGTACTTACAAATATTATTCCATTAGGTAAAGTGGTTATCGCCGCCCCGAACCACATGCCATCCTTCAGGAAATCGCTGTGCTTAAGAGATCGCGCAAAGATTTTATCTTCAACTGGAATAAAATGTAAAGCAATTTATACCTATTTTTTTAACGACCTTGCCCACCAGTATTAGTTTTTCCAGGTTATCTGGCTGTCAGCGAGCAACGTGACCAAAGTAAGAAAGTATTCTTTGAAACATGTGGTATAACATATAACATATAATATAACATAACGATATGTTATAGTATGCTAGCTGAGCAATTTTCAGATACTAAGTTATATTATACTTATTAAATATAAATATTTCAGCGACAAATAAACCTTTAATTGGTTAATTTTGTGTTTTAATAAATTCATTTAAATTTCAGCGCTAAAACTTTATTTATGTAATATTTAAACCTCTATCAACTACCCAGAACAAAAAATTATAAGGGTATATTTTAGTGGCAACTACCTTATTATTCAATTAAACTTTTATACAAAACTAAATAATGCAGCATTTTTAATACTACTATGACCCAGTACAGTTCAAAATATACCATACCTGTATTAAAGTATTGTATTCAAGTAGTTTAGTTGATATATCTGTGGGGTGTGGCGCCGGATGCTGAAATACAAGTTTCACCCGGTCGCAGCCAGAGCAACTTAACTTAGCGATCGACTCAAATGCCGACCACTGATTAGGTCGCGACCTCCTCAAAACCTCTCTCCTCCTTTGTCCTTACTTTATCGTCCGTAACGGGCAAAATCCTTGTACTATAACTCGGCTAAGTTCGCTTATAACTGTTTAATCATTTTAGGACAATCTTATATCACTTATAACGGATAGTGACCATATAATAAAAAATAAACATAAATCTTCGCTAATGAAAAACCTTTTACGTGCACGAAAAATATCGTGTGACCCAAAAACACCAGAACGGTGACAGAAAAATGCCATTAAATATGTTAAGTTTTATTGTTGTGTAAATATTTTAGAGTTTTATCTTTTGTTTAAATTTTCATTTTGAGTTGATTTTAGTTTCATTAGCAACAACCAACGAGTTTCTTGCTGAACGTTTTCTGAATAACTGATGTCGAAAGGGGTCACGGGGGATAGTAAATGACGTCACGCGTGACAGGGGGGGGGGGATAAATTGTTGAGGAAATAAAAATATATTTCTAAAGACCCAATTTCAAATTGCAGTATTGTTTCTGCTTGGTATTAATATAAATATTGAATTAACGGAGAACGATAGACGTTGTCTTGCACTAATTTAGGCTCATCTCTTATTAACATTAGTTATTTATCGTAAAGACAGTCCTTATGATAAAAAGTGAGACGTACGAGTGACGTTAGAAAGCATTCGACTAGTGTCACTTTTTATGGAAAACTCTTCACATCTTTTCCGTAAAAAGTAATACTGGCCGAATGTTTTATGAAGTAACAATTTGACATGGAACGTCAGTGAAAGGTCTAGAACGAACGGCAAATTTTTGAAATATTCTGAAGTATCGGAACAATACACATTTTTTGTACCTGGTTTTAAAAAATCTTTTGACTTTTCCTTTCTTTCTTATCTTTTAAACCTTCCCGGAAACAAGGGGAATAAAACAAAGACAACAATTCAGCCGTTTCTGAGTGCAAGCGAGACTACGAACGGTCAGCTTTTTTAATCTTTCTCCAGACATGTTTTGGTCATATTTTCAACTGGTGGTGAGAATTACCCTTTTGGAAGACGTGGAGGGTCACCCTTTACGTAAATGCATTATGGGAAAATGACCTGTAACCATGTTAAGGTGATTCGTATTAAGTATTCTCGAGTCTTGAAATACCACATGAGACCACTTCTCGCACAAACATCTGCTTTTATTTATTACCTATTCTTTCTAGTAGTTTCATCCATTAATAATTAGAAACATTGAAAAATTTTTAAGAAGAACCTGGCTGAAAAATTTTTTCCTTTCTGTACTAACAAAGCCAAATATAATATAGTTATTGGTCTGACAACATCCAATAATAAAATTTATACATGTGCCTATAAAGCAGATGGCATTGGTGTGCGTGAGGGTTTATTTGAGTAATTAAATATGATTATTTATTTATTTTATTTTTTTACGGAAACAATCGGAGAAACAAATTTTATAACAATAATAAAAAACAGTGTTACCAGTGAAGTTCTATCACAATTACACGATGGTTTTGTACGAATTAGATGAGCATTCCTGTCAGCCAAATAACCCTCACTGAGCAGTAGAAAAAATCCGCGTCTAATGTCAAGTATGTAACCTCTATTCTCTCAACTAAACGATGGCCCAAGACCAAACTAACCGAATGAAGGGCAAGCCGGAAGTGGGATGAAAATGAAGTATCTTAAATGTTTTACTAATGGAGACACCGTAGCGGCCTACTTCCAGTATTCAAATAATGAATTCTATACTAATCTAAGAGTACAAAACCTTCTTATAATTATGATAGAACTTCACTTAAGTGAGTTCGTTTAACCACAAATTATATATAACATGTTTCATGAATTATTAACATTCTAAATGTGTTATTTAAGGATCCTCTTGCATTTTTCGACAAAGTAATGCCGCTGGGCGTAAACTGTGGAATGTGCAAAGTGGTTACGCCTGATTACTTCACGCCTCCCTGCAATTTATCACAATTAGATAAATTTTCACACTGATTCTCGAAATATTCTAAGGTCGATTTACATCAGACGAGCGAGTGCTCACTCTACCCCAACTCTATCAAATTATTTTAGTTTAAACGAATGGTGAGCATTGTTTCCTTGTTCTGTCTATATTCACGAAGATTCTTTGAATATAATATTCAAGTTTGTGTACAATGAGCATTCGCTCGTCTGATGTAAATCCATCTTAACATACATCAAATGTACGCTTCCTAATATACCTACAATAGCTGTTTTTTTAAATGTGTCAGATATGAAAGCTGAGAGCGAATATTACCAAACACTCAGTACTTTCATACATTCATATTCAAACTAATTTCTGCAGGACGCGCGTCGGGCGGTGTTGTTATAATGCTGCATTTTTCTTTGTAGCATTGTATTTATCGCAAAGTTACGTTGTCTTTGTGAATTGACGTCCTTTCTTTTTTCCCTTTTGTTAACAATTATGTAAATTGAAAGAAATCAATCAATTTGTAGAGACACAAATGAAATGAAAAAAACATTAATGTACTCTGTAGCACGTATTGGATCAACCTGCAGAATTATGTACTTTATAGGCTTTTCTCGTATTTAGGTGCATCCAGAGAATCCAGAATGGACCTGTTTCGAGCAGAACGCACTTCTCGATGTGAAGAACTTCTTCGGCCTGGAGAACACTGTGGAGAAGATTGCGATGAAGCAGTACGCTGCCAATATTTCCAAGGGTGAGGTGATATTTCGCTACCACTTTAGTAAGACCATCATTATAGTTTAGTATACTTTCAGATAAATACATAATATTATATGACACACGGCCGTCTGTTCCTAAGGTAAGGAGCTTAATGCCTGTCTTATAGGTAATTATAAAATTACCTATAAGACAGGCATTATTATAAAAAAATTTTTTTCAAGAACTCTATAAATATATATGGACTGGTGCTAGGGATGTGATCTTTACCATATTTTCTAAATGATAAAAATAAACACCAGTATTTCAATAATATATGTTCTCTAGGGAAGGAACTTATCGAGGTCTTTATGAAGGAAGTGTACGCGCAGGGCGTGAAGGACCTTCGACCCTGGGACGCTTCGAATCCCGTATACAATCGCGAGCTGCGACGCGTGGTGTCTCGTGGAATAGAACCTCTCTCACCAAGAACTATCGCAGAGCCCAAACGACATTCGTTACCAGGTCAGTGTACACAATTCTTAAATATTTCAGCTGCCGGGAGAATTTGTAGAGACCTCATAAAAATCCATGGAGGAGACTTATGTTGAAGGCTAGCTAAAGAAAAAAAAGGCAGCCAGTGTATACAACATGCCATCGTTTGATTGTGCGACAGATTCGAGGCGAAACTTGCGCAACACGTCACAACAGACGACTTTGCCGTTCTCTTTCAAAAACGACTAATAGTGTACGTTATTCGCAAAAAAATGTTATATATAACAAAAAAAACTTAGCGAAAACGACCTAATGATTGACAACTCAATGGTTAATTGATTGTTCCATGAAATCGTTCATTAGTAACGGGCGAATTAGCTGTTACTAAAATGTCACATGTCAAGTTGCCAATGTATGATCGAAATAATAAAAATTCGTAGCAAAATAATACTATTCGCGTATTGTTTGTTGTATTCGTTGTGGTGAGTAGGGTAAACGGTGGGCCTAATACGAACTTTTTGAACCGAAGTGAGTCGACAAGTCGACTTTACCTAGAATGAAAATGTTCGTGCTAGGCTCACAGCGGACCCTTCTGAACGTCAACACTATGGTTTGCATTAGCACGGGTTGCATTAGCATTGTATAAAAGCGTGACACGCGGGAGCTGTGGGCCAAGCACGAACATTTTTGGCCTAAATCGACTCCTTAACTTACTTCGGTTTGAAATGTTCATGCTAGGCCCTTAGACGTGTTTAAGGACGAGGGATATAAGGTGGGTAAAGCGTGAACAATACATATTGATTTGTGAATAGGATATGGTTACTTTGCACCTTACATTGCAAAGGTATAGATGTATACAGCTATAGAAATAAAGAACACAAAAAATAAATTAATTTAAAAAAATAAGATCAACCATAAACAGACGGATTTCTCGCAGCAAAAACATCCTAAAATTTCGAAGTATCGAGAAGCTTTTCAATATATCGAATGTCACTCAATAGACTGAATGACGATCAGGTTGTTCCAGATTAGTCGTTAAATATTGATCGCTGTGATGACCTTTATATCGCGACCCAATTATAAAGTTATCTATAAGGTAGATGTCTGATAGGAGCTAAAAAGTAATTACCTAAATGGATGAGGAACATCCATCCAATACATAATAAAAAATTAAGTGTCCATCGAGGATTTTAAGGTTTCGTAGTGAAAGTGAAGTTAAAAATAAAATGAAAGCTATTTATTACAAAATATGAAGATTACAACTTTTTCTTTAATAAAACTTTACATATGCCTAATATTCGTGACATCTTTTACATCAGTCGAGAAACATTACCTGAACACTTTTACTTGGCGTAAACTGAGGCCCTAGCTCGAATATTTCGAACCTTTCGAGTTCTCGATTCGAATTTGAAAATATTCATGCTGGGCCCACATCGGACCCTCCTTAGTGTCAACGTGGGTTGCATTAGCTGGATTAAAAGCGTGACACGATAGTCTTGTCTTCTGTGGGCTTAGCACGAATATTTTCATCCTAAATACAGTCGACTCTTCGCATTCGAACGGTTCGAAATGTTCATGCTAAGACCTCTGGACGACTTGGGTTTAGTACGAAAAGTGCTTTAATTTATCCAACATCTAGACAAAGAAGGAAAGTAAGAGTTAATGTGATTTTTATACGATGTTGCATTAATTTAAGTACCCTCTTTATTATAAGAGTACACAATAATGTAATTTGCCAGTAGACGTTACGGCGTCGTTCCAGGCTTTAGCAAGGTCAGGACGTAAAAGGCTATCATTTTTCTAGGGCGTTTGAAAAGCTCGACCATCTATGTGATTGTATTAACTTGTGGAAGCGGTTTTATAGGTGGTTTAAAATTTCCGCATAGTATTAGGCATTTTGTTTTTTTTTTTTTATTATGTAGATCGCATTTTATGTTTGAATATTTTAATATAACATTGTGTAAGTAAACGGCCTTCGAATAGAAAGATAGACTTTTATCTTGGTAGAAAACACCACTATATCTGAAAATCTAAAATTTATAAATCATATAACAAAATAGTTGACCGTAACAGAATTAAGCGGTACAAAACTACGGCGGTATATTTATACCGCCATCATTTGATAGCAATCTGTCAACGTTTATGGCTTTGCTGTGAACTAAATTAATTTGTCCAAATATTGTGGTGTTTTTTGTATGTGCAAGTTCAGTCACTTTAGTCCAGTCTATTCTGTCAGTATCTAAGCCTTATTCTTTTATACTTCTATTCTCTTTTATTTGTTAGAATTTAGTATATGCAATCTGCACAGACTTGAAATTGGCTTAAAATGCTTGTACATTTGTTTGAATATACAATTTCTTTACCATTTTTTGGTATCTGATTTCATACATTTCTGTTAAGACGTTTGACATTGTTTTAAAACGATTGACACCATCCTTAATATCTTTAACAAAAATTTAATTCGAGACTCATAAAGTAATTAAAAATTCGTATAAATACCGGTTAGTTATAATATACGTACACGTTTAATTTTTTTTTTGATAAAATTTGTACAAGGAAAATAACTACATTATAAAATAACAATCTAGCTTAATAGCTATTAAGTTATTTAATTTTAACTTATGCTAATATGTTATTTGTTGACTCTACGAATGTATCCAATAACACGATCTTATTGTTTTTAATAACTTAAGGGTAAAACATTTTGTTCTTGTACACATAAACTAACACTAGATAATGTTTTAATTATATACACGTGTAATAATAACAACATTAATATTGCTCCAGTCGATCATGGGCCCCGGTAGGCACTTCGGTGCCTGCTACCTGCTCGTCTGCCCCCTTGTAACATAAAAAAAAAATTGTCTAATAGGCTCTTGCAATATTCGCTCAGGAACGTATTTATTGCAAACTAATGTTCACAAATGTGCAAATATAACTTGCCTTCAGTTCTATATATACACTTCCAAGTTATTTATGAATAATTAAGTTACAAAAATATTCTTCATCTGGTCACATCAATAGTAACCAAGTTGCCAAAAATAGTCTTTTGCGACATCGCTGTGATAAACACTTGCAACGTTCGCTTAGGGAACGTATTTATTGAATGAATCAATCAAAACTTTATTGAAAAAAGTTACACAACTACAAAAGTTAAATATTTTAACAAGTACCTACATAAACTAAAATTATAAGACCTTACAAAATAAATAATACAATGATTCAGGTAGTTCTGTTACAAACAAGAATGAGTTTTCGATTACGTTATCAAGGGCTATAATTTTAGGTTATTCTCTTTCGATGATTATAACAAACGACGTATATCACAACATTTATTTCTAATGTCACACTTTCTAATTACATGCGTACAATACGAAACAAAACTAATTAATATATTTAGAAATTTATAAAAAGATAGCACATGCTTATAGCAGATTCAGACACGTTAGATTTGAGACAGTCTTTTTAAATTTAAATAGTGAGAATAAAAACTATGTATATACATAATAAATAAACTAATTGTAAATTAAACTAAAAAACATATTACATAACAAAAACAAAACAACATGTTACAAAACAAAAATAAAAAGAGGAAAAAATTTAAAAAGCTGTTCCACGTCGGTATAAGTGGGTTAGGTTTGCAAAACACTGGCTGCGTTACCTCGTCTCTTTAATATTTAAGTTAATTTTTATTTTATCTTTACAAATAATTTTTCACATTCAACATTGCAACATATAACTTATTCTTATTACGTAAAAACGAAACATACATTCTAATCATAACAGCATGACACCATAATTGAGGACCTAATTATTTACGAACGGATACGACTTAGGGACCTTCAAGAAAAGAGCATACTCATTTCTCAAAGGCCGGCAACGCATCTGCGTGCCCTCCGGAGTTGCAGTTGTCCATGGGCGTCGGTAGTCACTTAGGTGAGTGCCAGCTACTCGTTTGGCCCTTGTTATATTAAAAAAAATGTTAGGTAGGAAGTGTACGTGTGTTAGTAAACAGCCACAATAGCCTTATACATGCTTGCTAAGCGCTTACCTTATAACTTACGTATAACCATTTTTACCAATAACCTTAATCTATAATCTCACCCTGTAAACCTTTTCCCAAAGAGTTTTTTATTTAATTCTAATCACCAGCACGAGCACATGAATAAGAATAAGAATATATTTATTGCCAAACAATGCTTACAGACATCAAATTTTGGTCATAGGTTTAGTCTTACATGCATGGCTGTGCACATGACAAATGGTGGCAAACTCAGCCATGCTGTGCCAGAGCACAGCGCTGATTTTCAGTTCGCCCCTTTTGACTTCTTTGATGTGAAGCTGCGGCTCTTTAGTTCCATACGCAAATACAATAGTTGATTATCTAATAATACCATAAATGTATATATATTATCTAATTTGTTGTAGAAAAAACATTACGTATACATGAATAAATAGATTAGTCTTTGTTTTTTATAAAAAAAAAACTTTATTTATGCAACTACAATTTATTGTAGGCAAGAAAACCTTTGCGGCTCTTTAAAGACTGAAATTTTGTAATATTTTTTGACTCTTTCGACTCAAAAGGTTGCCAACGTCTGAGTTACACCAATTTTGAAAGCTCGACGTTTGCGGTGGAATTTACAAAAGTTTAATTTTTTCCGCAATCAAAAATGTAACTTCCCGTTTGTCCGTTTTATATGTTTTTTAAAAAACATCGTATAATGAACCGCACGTTACTGTTGCCATTAGGAGGAAAAAAAAGTAAAAAAATAATACACATCTGCCCGCATAACAAATATTTTATCACCCAATACAAAATGAGCGAGTAATAGTTATTTATTACTTCTTAATTTGGAGCTAAAAGTTTTTTAGTATGCTTTTAGTCTAGTATATTTTATATATATATATATATGGTTTCATCGTGAGGCTTGTGACGTCATAACGTCTTGTTGTTGAATTTCGGCTTCACGCACGAAAAAACGGGACTCATTGTCACGTTCCGCCTGAGCTGAGCTTCCAAGTCGGAGTGCGCAACAAGCGATAGAGAGGCGCGATCTGCCTAAGCGTGATAATCACGTAAAATTATCCTCCGTATACCGACTTAATAGACAAAAACAATTTTTCTTTAATAAAACAAGAGGCTAACGTGCACACGGTTAACCTTAGTGACCTCCGACGTCTATGGACATTAATTAGTATTAATGTTATAAAGACATAAAAAATTGTATTTTTATTACAAGGCGTCCATGAAGGAAAGAATCAGACAAAACCTTGATGGAACTGATGTATGTAATACGCCAAAAACTTTATATCAGTGTGGCGAATAAAGTTCCACATCCCAGTATCTAGGGCTACAAATTGATAATGCATTATCATGGAAACTACACATTACCAATACTACAGTCAAAATTAGGAAGTTAATATATATTTTCAAAAAGCTAAGGATTTCTGCGGACTCTTCAACCCTTCTGACAGTTTATTGCGCGTTAGCACGGTCAGTTCTTTCATACTGCATTTCTGTATGGGGTGGAACTTCTAAAAAACTCTGTTACTACTTGAAAGAGCCCAAAGATCGATACTGAAAGTAATGTCTTTCAAGCATTTCAGATATCCTACGGAAGAACTTTATAAAAATTGCAAAGTTTTATCCGTACGCCAGTTGTACATACTGCAATGTATAATTCGTAAGCATAGTTCACTTTCCTTTCGTACAGGTATATTTAAAAGGCGCCAAGACCGTATCTGTAGAGTTGAGCAACATAAATCTAAACTGGCTAGTCGTCAATTTTACATCAGCGCAGATAGATTATACAATCAAATTAATCAAATAGTGTCGATCTATCCTCTCACTAATAGCTAAGTTTACGAGCTTTCCAAAAAATGCATATACTTTATTTTTATTTATTATGGATAACCATGAATTAATCCGTCAAAAAACATGATGTACGGAGTAAATTTGTAATGTGAATACAATAAAAAAATCATTAAAAAGAAATAGTAAAGATTTGGACATGGAATTGAATTGTGTACGTTTTTTAAAAATTTGATTTTACATTTTACAATTTTGGTCACAGAAAGACCAATATGGCAGATGTCAGTTTCGTAAGTTCAATCAATGACCCAATTTTAATTTTTTTGCCTTCTTCCAACATGTAAATTTCATTAGATTTTGAAGAGGCATTGGGCTCAGTTCCTTTTGTTTCAAAGGGTTTTTGGAATGAAGATTCTTCAAGAAAATAAATGGGTCTTGTTCATGATAAGGTATTATTTCTAGTAACAAATCTTAAGTTACATTCGAGAAAATCAGCGTCAAATAAAGTTTTAAATTAATGTGCTCTTATCATTTACATGATTTAATATTAAAATATTTAAACTTTAATTTTTAATTTTCAACAGTCGTATAAATAAAAATGTACAAAATCAATTAACGCCACTTATTTTTTTTTATTTATGTAAATTGAAAGAACAATTTATTTTCGTCTCGTTATTCCTTGAAATTAAATTTATTATTTTAATTGATTTATAAATTTAATTAACAAACAATATGTTATGAATGTAATAAAAAAATTTGCATATCGATTAATTATACAATTGTTGTAAAAAGTAAATTAAGCCTCTGATACATGTCTACCAGTACTTTTATAAAATTGTAAAAAGTTTGCACTGTTGATATTTTGAAAAATAATTACAGACCGTTTATAAGAATAGTTAAATGTCGAATATTTTTTCTGTCTGTACCATTTGCAAAGGTTGAGGGAGAAGTAAATGCAAGAATTGATGCCTTTTGTTTTTTATACGTAAAGGTACTTTTCAGATATCTCAGAGCCTCAAAAGGGAAAAGGTACCAAATTCCATAATAACTAAATTAGAATTTTATTATTTATAAGATTAATTTCAGGGAGACTCCTAAAAATTATACAAAATCAAATAACTTACCACTCTTGTAGTCTATGTCAATGACCATAGAGTCCGGATTTGAAGGTAGGTAACAGCCTGGTTGAACCTGAAACATGGACACAGCGTAAAACAGAAATTTATCAAAATTTGTCCAGCGGTTTACGCGTGAAAAAATAACGGACAGAGTTATTTTCACATTTATAATATTAATAACAATTAAGCAAAAAATTAACACCATGGCCAACGAGTTTCGTGCTGGCTCTTTTCTCTGGCTTAACTTTTCCGACCCAGCGGAGGCTTTCTTAAAAATATTTAGACATTCAAAAAAGCTAGTTACTTACTATTATTGAACTGTAGAGGTTCTAAGAATATTGATCAATACCTTAACATTTTTAAGGCGTACCAATCAGGCACGCTTCCTGTCAGTGCCTTTTAGGTAGAGTATTTTTTTTTTTTTTTTTTTTTTTTTTAACTTTTAATAAGTAATGCTTCCTTAAATGATAATTATCTGTAAGCAAACAATTTTGTTCCTACTGAGCGTTACTCTACGTGTTAAATTATACAACGAATAATAATATTCAACTACATATACCAATAGCAGTCGCGTACTCATCAATATAATTAGAAATCTAAAGTAGATTAGAAAAAAAAAACACAACATATACTTTAAATTTTATTTGAATATTTAATAATACATAATAATAAAGCAAAATAAATCCATTTTAATTGCGTGTATTATTTATTTTCAGCTTCTCCTTTATCTACCCGTTATCCCGGTCTATTACCAGGGTCCGCTTAAACAGCAAAGGATCTGGCTGTGCGGCGAGTTAAGACTACCGACTGCTGTCAGACGTCATCTCCGGAACCCCCACAATATTTACAATCTCACGACTAATATTATTCAATGACATTAAAAGAGACCCACTGTTTTACGTGTCTTTCGAAAGACGAAGGAGGTCTGTTATTTGAAAACCAGCCTAAGAATGAGTAACAGTTTGAACCGGGTACTTTGCGTAATTCAGTCCATACCTTATACCGTTGAACTATTGAGGCTCTTCCGAAGTAAAGCAAAATTTACTTAACTAGTGTTTTCGGCAGGCCAAAAATATTTAAGTAACATACTTTAGGCGAAATGGCGCTTTAGCAGTATTGACTATGTAGTGACTATTATGATATAAAGCAAGCCGATTTTTTTTTTGCGTGAAAACATTTTTTAATTTACTTCCATAGATAATGTACAAAGGTTATCATTATTAAACTACAGTCAAATATCTTTCAAAAAAACAAACGACACATAACGGGTAGGTAGCTACTGCGCAATTATTATTATAAAATGCGGAATTAATTTATAAATAGAAGTAATTAATTACAATATAGCTCCAGATTCCACACTGAGTCACAAGGAATTCCCAACTTGTGATGGGCCTGTGGTCGTGTTATTGAATAGGAAAACAGTGATAAGAATGACCAGTAACCTCTTCTTATCGCGAGTGGTCAGGTAGCCGTTGCCAAAAATTCTTGTACATGTATTTTGCGGGCCCACGCTCTGTTATAGCGCCCATTTTTCGGACATCTGCTTTTTATTCGAAAAACGGATAGTGTTTATCATTTCAAATGCGAAAGTAGAAATCCGGTGTGACTAATATGCTTAGTTATTGAAATAGAATTTTTTGAAATCACTAAAATTTTGACCTGAGCAAAACTAAAAACAACGATAAATCAAAAATTAATGGAAATATATATATTTAATTTTTTTTTATATTACATAATTAAAATACATATATTTCCATTAACTTCTGGTGTAGAATTTTTTTTAGTTTTATTCGGGCTAAAATTTTAGCAATTTTAACATTTTTTTACCTATTGAGGTAAAAATTAGTTATGAACTATGCATAAATTTTTAGTATTTAACCTAGTTCAATAAAATAGTTATTGAACTAAGAATATTTGTCACATCTGACTTCTACTCTTGCATTTGAAATGATTAACACTATCCGATTTTCGAATAAAAAGCAGATGTCTGAAAAATGGGCTCTATAACAGTGTGGGGCCGTATTATGCGGTTGATTTATATTCACGGTTGTATATTTGGGGGCAGCGGCATTTTTTTTTTAACTTTTATTGTACGTTTAGACAATACAACGCTCAACGTCTGCCGGGTGTTTTTTTAAAGCAAAGATAGGTCAGCTGACTGCGATCACACCTTATGATAATGCAGCCTAGAATGGTTATGAATCAGGAAACGCAGACAAAGTTACGTGAATAAAGATAAAGGTGGGTAATGTGACTAGGATACTCACTGACATCGCTAATATTCAGGTTGGGGGGCTGATCGGCGACAGGCAGAGCGCCCTCTGCAAAGCAAAGAAACACACAATAACAAGATGGTCAGACACCCGATCCGGACCACTTTCCACGTGCTGCCTACTTTTTTACATGCTGTGCTTTCTATCTAGCTAAGGAGTGAGAACCAAGGAATGCGTGATGTATCTATACACATAAATAATATTCAAGTGTCCGTTTGTAACGTAGAAATTATTCTCTTAACGCATATGACTACATACGCGAAACCTACAACAAATCAACAAATTTGAAGAGTTTTTGTGTGTATTTGATACGGGTAACCTCCAAAACGGCTAGACCGATGTCAACTGAAATATCGCTGGTAAAAAAAACATTATTTCAAAAGTAATAAATAACTCTTTCAATGTTCCGCCGAGATTTTATAACGATGAGCCAATTATATTTATATTTAGATACGTATTAAGTTGAATTAAGAATGTGTTTAAGTTAGTCACGTCGCTTCACCCTTCCACTGAATTACGTGTCTTTTGAAACACGGAGGAGGTCGAACATCAAATATAAACCAGTGATAGAATGGGCCATCCATCGATCACCCGGTCGCAGCAAGAGCTACTTAACCTAGCGATCGACTCAAAGCCAACCCCTGACAGGGCCACGACCTCCTTCCCCTTTATTTAAACGTACTAAGATTAATAAAATAAACTTTTCCTTTAAAACTTTCACTGTCAAATTATAACGTCGTTCCTCAATTTATATGATATTAAAGCTTGTCACAAATAAATGCGGCACGCGGCATTTGAATATCATATACAAAATTAAATATAATTGATTGATTTTAAGGTACCTGCGATTTAACGCCAACGCAGCTACAGATATCGTAACTATGTCGCGAAAGGTTAGACCAAGACGATCGTATAGCGATCGCTTGCCAACTCGTATAATACTTTTCATTCTTACAAACAATGTTTTTTACTTAAAATATATGAATACATCTTCTCCTTGAATTGATCTGTTTATTGACGAAAACCGCATTAAAATCCGTTTCGTAGTTTAAGAGATCTACGCGTACAAGGCCGGGAAGCGATTTCATTTTATACGATGTAATGATGGTTCACAAGAGAACATTAATATGTAAATATTAAAATTCCACAAAAAATACTCAACATCAAAGTTACAAATCATGGAACAATAAACTGACTAAATTTAATTTTTACTTTTCCAATTTTAGAGCTAACATTTTTCCGGCGACTTCATTCCTTATTTATAAAGACTCACCCAGTACCTCCCTATTTAAGAAATCTCTTCGGTTACCCCATTTCAAAACCTAGTGGGAACTTAAAACGAAATTTTACAGGAGAGCGCAGAAACGTAAAGTAGATCAGCATAAAAAAAGTACGGCTGCCCCATTTCAAAACCTAGTAATGGACACTTTTGCACAACAAACTCCCGCCCATTCTCTCTCTGCTTTCATATATTTGGCCTTGATAGTAAGGTGCATCGACCATTTTATAACCCGGCAGGTCCAGAGACTTGCCAGGTTTATTGAATTGGTTATAGTGACTATTTGGTTTTGAAGTGGTTACGAGGCAGTAAATTGTACACTTACTAGGTATCGATGCTTAAACATTTCCGTTATTATGCGAGTTCGAACCGCTGCACGCTGGTGTTTTTTTATTTAGTATGGACATAACAGGTTATCAAGATTATGCAATAAATGGATTTTTGTAAAAAGTGTCCCTTACTAGGTTGAAATAGAGCAACCCGTCTTGGATTCAATGCACAACCACCACATTCAAAAGCAAATAAAAATTAAGTTGAACTATTCGCTTTATAGCTGGCTGGTCGAAATTGGCCCACAAACCTTTTTGCGTACAGCGACATAATGTATTGTTCTATTCACAGAAAAATAAAATTTTACAATTAATGTAACATGCGGTTGACAACATTACGCTTTGACATCTACCAATACATGCGTGTGCAAATGGAGTAAATCGTTTGGCATTGGTTGGTGTGCGTGTGCTTTTATTTTAATAATGTAATAAATGCATAAGGCTTGAATGCTAATGTTTTTTTATAAACATTAGCGGTAATATTAAAGTATATTTATAGGCTAGACGTAAAACGTAAAATAAAATAATAGTAATAAAAATGAGCCCAACGTAAAATATTACTAAAGATGGGCAAGTTCGTTCTACTATTATTTTTTATTTAACCTTTTGGGCCGTATGGATGTGTTACCTTTGCCTTATGAAAATCCAACGAACATAAAATATCATTTAACATTTGTACTAATATAACAAATATAACTTTTAGTATTAACTAAATTATAAGTAATTTAATTAATATTAAAAGTTATATTTTTGTACAGAATTTATACTTATTTCCTTGCTAGTGCTTTTCTCAAAAAATTTTTTCAGAAAAGCACTATATAAGCCTCGACAGAAACAACAATTGCCCCACTTGTGTTTTTAAACCTTTTTTGACTTTAAACCTTTTCTGCGCCTCAACAACAATGTACTATTAAACAATAAAATAACTCTAAGACCAATTATGAAAAAAGTATACCTGCATATCTGAACCCGTAAAACATCGTCATCGCTAAGTATTCAAAGCGACACTAGCAAATTAAAAATATATAAAAAAATGTATAAGACTGAATTTCTTATAAATGTAATTCAATGTGCAAACTCATCACCTTCCAGAAGGAGGATCATGAGTTTATTTTCAGTAGCCGTAGGACTTACGACTTAGATAAAACGTTTGAAACATTAATTCATTAACTTAAATGTAGTCAAAGTTAATACAATTATAGTTATAGTTGTAGCTTTCCAAGTAGTATAAAATTGTAGACACTGTAAAAGGAAAGTTTTTATACGAGTGTACATATATCAGGCCGCTTTTAGAAAAACATTTATTTGGAATTTTGAAATTGGAACACGTGTGATCTCTTCTGATTAACTGTGTATATATTGTAAATATCTGTATATAAATATTTGGAACGCAAAAGCTAGTATATTTACTTCCGTACACGAGTATTAATAAGCTAACTATATGAATATAAAAATGAATTCCTCTTTGCCTTGGTCACAGCATCACGCGTGAATGGCTGGACAGATTTCGCTAATTCTTTTTTTGTTGTGTTTGTTATAAATACTCTTTAATTTAAGGACATACATATTAAATAAAATAACTGTTCATTTTGAAGTGACTTTTTATTTATATTGCTTTTTTTAATAAATCCTGGATTACTTTTTTTTCTTTTTAAATATTACACAGTAAATAGTATAATACTATAACCAGCTGTTCCCGCGACTTCGTTCGCATAAAATTAGGTAAAAAAAGAGATTCAATTTTTGCGTGATGCTGTATAACCCACAGCGTTCCTCGATAAATGGGCTATCTAACATTGAAAGAGTTTTTCAAATCTTTCCTAGTAAAGTAGTTCCTAAGATTAGCGCGTTCAAGCAAACAAACAACTCTTAAGATTTATATATTAGTTTAGAGTATAGATTATTATTATACATTACATGTAAATATAATATATGTATAATGTATAAAAGTAATGCATATAAAGGTATTTTTATTAATGGGCCCAGTTGACTCGCAGTTGCGTTACGTGATTATATTTTTAGTAAAGTATTCCTCGAATCTTAACAGTAAAACTAAATTGTGATATAACAGTCACTTTTTAATATATTATTGTATACAATATTGTAATCGTCATAATTGAATATTTAATTGTATACACAAATGTGTTATATAATGACGATTTCATTGTGTTGTGTGTTTTGGTGTGTATAAAGCATTCGTGATCGGGTCTTCTAGTGTATTATATTTTAGGGCAAAGGCAAATGGAAGCCCTGGAAGGATGATGTGGTGTCAGCCCCTCCCATCAGCCGCGACACTCCCCCCAATCAGATTCTGGTCACGACACTTGACAGCGTACGATACTTGGCGCTGTTCAAGTTGCTGGTGACCCATCACAAGGCCGTGATGATGGTGGGCCCCACCGGCACTGGAAAGTCTTCTTACATCATAGTAAGTTGATATAATAATAATAATAATAATTATAAAACTCTTTATTCAATTTAGTAACCTTAAACTTAAACTAAATACTAAGTACTAAATACCTAAGACTAAATTCATTAAATATAAATAGTATCTAATATTCGCTCGGAACTTTATGAACGGCCTTCGTGATGAATTCATTAATAGTGCCGTATTGCTTTTGGAACTTTATTAGTGCTTTCCTTAATCTATCTTTATCTATACTATAAAGTTGAATTGATTGATAGAATCAGGTGTTACTTTGCGGAAATCCATGACATGCATGAGAAACTAAACTACTTTGCTTTAATCCGCAAACGAATTCGCTCATTCGCGGATTAAAGCAAAGTAGTTTAGTTTCTCATGCATAAAGTTGAATTGATTGTTTGTTTGTTTGTTTGAACGCGCTAATCTCAGGAACTACTGATCCGATTTGAAAAATTCTTTCAGTGTTAGAAAGCTCATTTATTGAGAAAGGCTATATATCATCACACTAAGGTCAATAGGAGCGGAACACCAATGGAAAGTGTTTTCAAATCGGGGGTTCTTTTTCCCATTTGAGAGCTTAGTCCAAGAAAATAAGGAAGAGAAGAGAAAAATAATAGTTTTTTTTTCACAAAAAATTGGACCTAGTTATATACGAACGCCGTACTGTTGTCTCCCTAGAACGCTTTAAAATCTTATCTATATCTGTGCTAATACATAAATCTGAAGAGTTTGTTTATATGTTTGCTTGGACGCACGAATCTCAGGAACTACTGGTCCGATTTAAAAAATTATTTCAGTGTTAGATAGCCCATTTATCGAGGAAGGTTAAAGGTTGAATATATCATCAGTCTGAAATCAAATCTATTTTATTTTACCTAATTTTTCACGGACAAAGTCGCGGTCACAGCTAGTTTTTTATAAAAGCTTTATATACGACTGGCTGTATCCCGTTACAAATAAATTTTAAATAAATTGAGCTTAAATTTAAATAAAT
Organism: Charaxes varanes; assembly: GCA_024363005.1. Lineage (NCBI taxonomy): Eukaryota > Metazoa > Arthropoda > Insecta > Lepidoptera > Nymphalidae > Charaxes > Charaxes varanes. The sequence continues at coordinate 1,977,370 of JANCMC010021608.1, forward strand.
CTAGATGTAAGCTATCCTTCAAGTTGGATCAAACTGCAAACGGTGTGCAAATTTCATTAGAATCGGTTAAGTGGTTTAGGGGTCCATCGCGGACAAACAACGTGACACCTAAATTACACATATTAAGAAAAAGATTATGAAGGTTTTGAATGTCAATGGCGATTTATGGTATGAACACGATGCCATAGATAAAATATTAATTGATCTGTGTTCATAGATTTTATAAGTAAATGTAGCATTCATTTATTTCTATTATTTTCAGTTGTTTTTATTTTTTTCTCTGCGATATGCGTCCTTTTTAAAGTACATGCGATTTATAATGTGAACACGATGCCATATAGAACATATTAATTGATCTGTGTTGATAGATTTCAGTAAATTTAATACTCTGTAATTTGTATGGGACTAATGAAAAAGGTTTAGCTCTTGCAAAGATTTAGGTTTAGTTTTATATAAATCAGATTTGCTAAAATAATAAACGATCCAAGAGCGTACCAAGACATGCTTAAACAGAAGGGCTCCGTATCTGATACGCAGAAAAGATATTTGTCAAATAACTTCAAAAACTATTGTCCTACTTCGCTCAATAGTATTTTCCTACTGAATTTTAAGCATGGAAAATTTCAAATCTCTACAAAATTGGTTTGGAACTAGGAGGCAGGGTCCCTGTTCATTATAATAATGTTTAAAATAAAGGCAAACCAAAGAAAGTTAATTTATCGTACGAGTTACGTTACAGCAGGTCAAAGATTTTAATGTCCATATTTTTTAAGTCATATTTTTGGTCTCAATAGTTTTTTCGCTTTTGTATATATATTCCATACCAGTAAGTTACTGTGTAATGAGTTTTGCAATCTAGAAGTAACTTTTCTAGAACTCCTTACAGCTTTTGACATTAATCATAGATATTCAAGTAGTTAATTGATTGCTACATTACATTAATTAGATTTTGCTTGTAATTTCTAATTCTTGCAACTATTCGCATACTACAGACATAAGCAAGATTATTTATTAAGGAAATGTTAAGCATACTTCAACCAGGAATATAAAAGTCCTTGTTCGAAGGTGCATAAAATCAACAAGGTTAATACCAACGAGACAGCATCGACGCTCCAAATGTGTTTGTACTGTCATTATCTTCACGGAGGATTAGGCGGTTTCCTTCTCGGCGGTGCATCTAAATCACTGAAACAATTTTGATGAATTTCAGTGTAGAGATAGTGGACCTTGCAGATGAAAATATATTACATTTTGACGAGATAATTAATGTTCGCAGGAAAAATGAACTATCTCAAAATATAACAAACTTGACAAAGCGGTATTTTGCAGGTGAAGTTGCGTGTTACAGCTAGTTATATTATAAATAAAAAAGTATCTCTGCTGTTAAGTTTCAATATCCAAACTGCTGAACCAATTTTGATAAATTTCGGTATAGTGATAGATTAGAGACCTTAGAGCAGGACACAGGCTACATGAATTATATGCGAACGAAGTCGCGGCTAACGGCTAATAATATTATAAGTATAACATGTTCAAGACGTGTTAAAAACATTAGCTTTCAAAAGCAAAAAAGATATTTAATACCGTATCATATGAATAATACAAAGTGATTAAAATGCAGTTAAAGCAGCGGCTTTAATGAATATTATCCTTTTATCCTCAAAGAGATGCACAAATAAAAATACTGTAGGAAGGAAGGAAGGAAGGAAGGAAGGAAGGAAGGAAGGAAGGAAGGAAGGAAGGAAGGAAGGAAGGAAGGAAGGAACCACTACTATTGATTTTCGATTAAAAATTATGGTTCAGTTTTTATGACATTTTCTACAGGTTGAGTAAAGCAGAGGGGCTACCTGGAACATATGTCTATCGTCAGCGGATTTGTACATTTACAATTGCTAGCCTGAATGAATGTTTGAAACATACAAATAAATATTTTTTTTCTTTAATTAATTCATAATTAGTTAGCACATATAGTTATTTATATGTGCTCTGAATTATTTTTATGATCTTAAATTGTTGTGTAAATGCATCGTGTGTTATCTCAGTTATTGCGACTAATTTATTAATATATTTTATCTTGGAGAGTCTATTAAAGTCCAGAAAATTGCGAGTTTCAGCCAGTCGATAACGTAAATGAATAAAATCTTGAAATAAGCGAGACTGTTTGCGGAGTACTTGAAAAATTACATTTCGTGGTACGGAGTATTAGTTATGCTTAAAGTATTCCTATTCTTAAAAAAATTATGCAATCGGGATTTAAATAAAAAGGTTCTTTAATTAAATAGGTAATTAGCGGGAAAATTTAGATGAAGTCCGACAATGTCAGGTACTGGTAATTAATTTTCTAAGGTTATTAAGGGCAAAGGTTATACTTTATACAGGCTATGTTGCTACTTCTAAGAAGAAAATATCGATAAAATTTGTGTGATAGGATTTTTTAAGAGTTTATTCAGTTAAGATAGATAGATATAGATAACGACATAGGGCCCGTGGTATTAAAAAAAATATGGGCAAAGAAATCGAATGTGTCCCATGTTACGCGTTACAGTGTTACGGGTTTCAGTGTTACGGCCCCCATTCCTCTTATACTGAACGCATAGAGGAAAGGGAAAGAGAAATGTGTATATGTACATACAGTATACTATATGGTTCTTACATAAGAAGGAGGATGAAGGGGGAATGAGGGGGAAGGTGAGGGAAGGAGGTGGAGGGCACGAACTACGAATTTAATACCCTACCTATATACGAATGTACGTGTAAAATTGGGAGAGCCCTTTGACCTCTTTAATCCAGGCCTATCTAAATATCCTTTCTTAGCGGATGACTACTAACCTGCCCAATTTCATATAAAATCGTATAATTGTATGTCCCGCGGTTTTCAAGATTTCTTTTTAGGTGACTTATCGCTTTTATATATATGTTGGTTTTATTGTTCCAGGGAGTGCAATAGACGTATCGAGATGCGATATGCGCGCTCTGTGTTCGGTTCGAGGGCCGTTAGGCGGGGAGACGCGTGCGCTCGGCGCGGGCGCCCGCCTCCTATCCTTGCGCATGCCCGGCCAGCCGCAGCCGCTTCATTTTGTCGTAGAAGCCAAATCGAGAGTCAAAGAATTGAAGGCGTTAGCTCATGCACACTCACAACTTTTAGGCATGACCGATACGGAACTGTTCGGTTTAGCCGTCTTACAAAGTAAGATTTCACATTAATATATTCTTAAGATTATCTTTTAGTAATGCTTAGATTTTAAAACCTAGTTTAATAAGAGTCTAAATAGCTGATTAAATATATATTGCAATACTAGTGTACCCCGACCACCCACCCGATATTGCCCTGCCCGTTGACAAAAAGTGACAACAGACCGATAGTAGCGCCACCAAAGTGGATGTCAATCTAAATAGGAGCCATTCAGAGATCTACACAAACATGTCTAATGCCTACCCCCTACACTTATCAAACAATCTTTGAAAATATTTTTTTATAATTTTAATGGTATCATAGACTTGGTGTCTTAGTTATTATATAATTTACATTTCTAGTATTGCTAATTTCTTTATTTATATTTCAGACGGCGAATACTTGTTTGTTGATTTAGAAAGTAAGCTTTCAAAATATGCGCCAAAGAGCTGGAGATCTTCACATACGCATGTAAGTATCGATTATATTTATCAAAATATTGCGTCGGGTCAGTGTTCATAGTTTACATTTTTACGTCTTCCGCGTCTGGTACATACGAGTGCTTTTTTAACTATTTACGGAATTTGTAAGATGGTAGGAATATTTTTAGCCGTCCTCAGTTTTCGTTTGAGAAAGCCAACATGTAATGCTAATTGAGAGATGGAAACAATTTTTTAATTATTACGATACGAACAATTACACTACCAACTAATCAGATGATAAACAATATACTAGAAATAAATTGGACTATCTAAGATATTCGGATATGATTGGTAGTGCAAATCTTTACACTTTGTTTTGACATGATAACGTCTTATAAAGCGATGAACGCCGGCTGCACGCACTAAAAAGCATGAATCATTGTCACATTCCGTCCGAGCTGAGCGTACTAGAGACAGCTCGGAACAAGCGATAGAGTCACGATCAGCCTAAGCGTTCGGCGTTATCTCATAAAATTATCGCCCAAGAGAACAGTTTTTTTTAATTAGTAGATGTATATAGACTATCCATAAATAAACCTTATTTTTATTTTTCAGGGGTTAGATGCAAATGGAAGACCTCTACTAGAACTTCATCTGGTAGTTCAGTTCTACGTAGAAAGCCCATTACTTTTACATGACGAAATTGGTCGCCATTTATACTTCCTTCAGCTTCTTGAAAATATACGTTCGCGAGATACGTTGCCCGTAGAAATACTTTTACTTCTGATAGGATTAGCATTACAAGCTAAATATGGCGATGAAGATACTTACGAGGGTAAAGAATATTTTAAAGCTGATGAATTTATTCCACCATCGCTAACTGGAGATTGGATATCATCAGCAATACGTGCTTGTCATCGTGAACATCGAGGTCTCTCCAAATCAGACGCAGAAATAAGATTTATCCGTGAAATTTGTCTTCTACCAGATACAATTAACTCTCATAGATATCGACTCAAACAATCTAAAACAGAACCAGAACCAGGGACCATGTGGCTTCTTGTGACGGCTAAAGGCATTAAAATTCTGCCTGACAAGGGTCCTGTATCGAATTTTGTTTGGAGCTCAATAGGGAAACTAAGTTTTGATAGAAAAAAGTTTGAAATAAGAACCGAAGAAGGAAAATTCACCCTGTATTCATCAAGTGAAGAGAAATGCAAATATTTGTTTGCTTTATGTAAAGAAACACATCAATTTTCCATGAAAATTTCACCTAAATTAAGCGAAATTCTTAAAAAAGAAGAGGATGAGCGAAAAAATTGTTTTGGACATTCTAAATCATTAAATTTTCAATATTGCCAAAATAAAAATGAGCAAAGAATATCTCTCATATCTTCCACCAGCTCTAATACTACCTCCGGCATCGTTAGTGATAGAGTTCAATCAGAAGATGAATTAGAAATTATGATTGATTCTCCTCCAGCTCCATCGACGGAAAGTTTAGCATTTGCACATTTACTAGATTACTCAAATTCTTACTTAATACGATACATTCCTCAAGAAGTCCAATCGCTAAATAACACTTCTTCGTTACAATTACAGAAGTGTAAAATGCGTGGAAAGAAAAGCAAAGATGATGAAAATAGTTCCAAAAAAGAAGCTTCATTGGATTTAGGCCATAGTTCTACTGTTCAAACGGAAGAAACGGGTTCCTTACTAGAGCAAAATGTTGGTGAGAAATTAACTGACAGTCCAAGCTCTAGTAAATTAAAATGCACAGGTTCACAATGCTCTTCTTCATGCAGCACTGTCATAATGGCACGTGGAGGTCTAAGCACGCTCAGCAGAGTTTCAAATACAAGTAGCTTAGAACTGGGTTATAGCCATACGGCCCAAAACTCGATGATAAGCGATAACAGCACGGTTGGAATTGATGGTTTATATAACCAAGACGGAGCATCTGCATTATATGATGGCTTAGGACAACCAGTTACAGTAGCTGCATCGAGTGAAACAAGTGGAGTTTACACTATGGGTAGTTCTGAATTAACAACAAGGTCGAAAACATACGCACACTCCGAAGAAAGCCGAACAGACTACAGTGGTTCGCATTATGATAGTTATAAAGTGTCTCAGGAAAACGATTTGGCTGATTTCGATAGTGTATCGTCTATACTAAAAAATAAGTCTGAAAGGGCAAAACTTTCACCTAAAGAATTGAGATTAAAATCACCTCTAAGTAATACTGACTGTGTCGATGGGACGACTCAATTTTGCGATGAAGAGGACAAGGAAAATATTTTTCGAATACGTACAAACTCTAACGTCAGCACTGCTTCATTCCACGGTGATGGAAGTGATCCAACTTATAACAAACATAATTTACTAAGTGCAAGTGAATTAAGTGATTTAATAGTGGGTAGAGGAGTTTATCCCAAAAATCAATCAGTAAGTGATACATTCGATTCAGTGTCGGACTACGTGAGATTACCATTGCCATTTTCAGGTGATAGTTACCTTCAAGGTCACGAAGATACAGCACCTTCTGATGATAATTATCCAAACAATTTATTCTTCGATCGCCCACCGACTCCGCCGACCAGAATCGACAGTCGAAAAGGTCTAAACTTATCTCTTCCAAATATCCTTGATTTGGACGATGAAGTAACAGACTTACCTCGGTTTCCCGATAAACCTCCTCCACCTTATGAGTATAAACACCTGACACTTTCGTCTTGCACGGCTACCCCCGCTAAACCACCACCTGCATATCCGGGCATAACGCCATCTATATCTTCCCCACAACCCGGTGAGAAAGAAGAAGTTGCAGCAAGAGTTGTAACGTCAAAGCCCATGATAACTATCTTAAAAGCGGAAGCCGGAGAAGTTAACGCTTCTGGAGAACGTACATTCGCTAGTCCAATGATTCTTGAACATCGCTTCCAAAAATCTAAACGGCATCAAGCGTCAAGCCGTAGGGCGGGCCTTTTTGGGTATGTCTAATGTTCCCTTTTTCCCTCCTACTAAGCTTAAATTAAAAGCTTGTATTAGGAGTGGGTGCGACTTTGTGTAACTTCACAAAGTTTTCTAGTACTTTGTAGACTTCAAGGTCAAAAATGTACAAACACTTTGAGCTATGTCTTGGTCCGGTATAAAGAGAATTGTTGATTGGTGCTGCTATAGATTACTTTGGAGAAATCCAGGATTCCATGGCGTTCCATAGACGGCTTGACAATAGAAAAATATGGCGGAACGCAATCTAATGCAATTGACAAAAGACAAACTGACAAAGAGAAAAAAGTTTTATCGTCATTTCTGCACCGAGTAATAAATTTTAATGAAAAATACAAAACGGACAGCAAACACTTAATTATACGAATATGTTAATTACTAATATTATAGGCAACGTCTCAAATGAATTTTAAAATATCGCCGTGTTTGTAGTATCCGTATGGAATAAAACTATTTTCTTTCTATCCCTACTGGATCCCCATTAGGAATAAACTTCACGTACTTCTTATTATGAATATATTGTTTCAATAGTAGATAAAATCTCTTGATGAATATATCGTCAGTGCGAATATTTTTTATTCAACCTTAGGATAAGATCTACGTAACCATCCTAACCGCGACAATGTCACCCTGTATACATATACCATATTTTAGTCGTATATATTTTTATTTATTTATATAAAAGAATTAGATGTAAAAAAATGTAGGCATCGCTTAAAAGCACAAAACGGAAAGCATTTGTTTTGTTCGGGATACCGATATCTTATACTGGAAGGCGAAGCAATCTGGCCGCGAGATCTGAGTAAGCTATTAGAGAAGGCATCAAGGCGTTAAACTGTATAAACAATGACTTGTTTATGTTAATTATATAATGGGGTCAAATTTTCTGACCTTTTGAACTTTGACATTTGGCCTAATATAGAATTATGTTGTAGGTTTTGACGAATAGTCTAATGTCTTCTACTTCCTAGCGTTATCCCGGTTAAGTACCATGCTCCGCTTAGATTGCAGAGGATTTGGCTGTGGGGCGAGTTAAGATGACCGATTGCCATCTGACGTCATCCTCGGAACCATTTGTCTTGTCCCCGACCTGTCCGTCCGTCCGTTCAACTGCTGGAACTATTAGACGTAGAGACTTGAAACTTTTAAGATTTGCTAGAACATGCTAAAACCTCATTAGGAAAGTTATTTTGAACGAAACCTGACAACAACTTTTAAAGTTATAAATAAACACCTTTATCGCGTTTCAGATACGTAACAATTCTATATAAACGTGCCTTGACACGCTATTGGCCACTTCATTTTTTTTATAAATGGTCAAATGCTCAAAATTTTACAAGACATTTTGATCTTTTGACACTTGTGTTTGACAAGTGTTCCGTGGCTACGTATCTATTTTTTTTCTTACATAAAATGTGAAAACACATAACTTAAAATATATTTTAAAAATTAATACATAATAAACAATTTGTATTAAGAAAGGATTAAGTAAACATTTTCATAAAAAAACAAATAGGCAGTTTTTTTATTAATACAAAATGCCATGCGCTGAGCAATTTAATGCAGACACAACAAGTTGAAAGTGTGTGAATACGTGAAGATAGCTTGTTGGCAAAATCAATTTATTTTGGGAAAAAGTAATTTTACAAGGAAAAAAAAATTAAAATACAACTATGTAATTGATTATAGTAAATGTATATAGTTTGCCAATGATTGTTTTATTTTTAAAAGCTTTTATTCAACTTGCAACGTACATACATGTTTGTTCGGGTGGAATACTAAAACTTCATTTTTGGAGCAGATATCTATACCCGATTGAGCTGAAATTTTGCACACACATGTATATCGGATGACAAAACAAGATTATGATAACGTGGAACTGATATGATGATGGAGTTGAAAGGTGGCTATAGGAACTCCTTTATAAAACGCATTGAGTTTGGGCTCGTTTGATTCGTTTTGACGAGTACTTTATGTTTACGTATACATTTGAATAAAAGCTTTGTAAAAAGATTTTTACTTATATTTATTAGTAACTGAGCATGGCTTAAAATTTAATGAAGAAAAAACATAATGAAATTGCCTTTATGCAAATCGAACCAGTGGTGGTTCCTAAGATTAGCGCGTTCACGCAAACAAACAAACAAACTCTTCAGCTTTTTATATTAGCACCTACTTTGAAATTTAGATAAAACTTTCTAAAATTTAATCAGTTATTCCAATTTATTTTTATATTTTCTGCATTCCGTAATTTTTTTTTTTGTTTATTCCTTTAAACTATACTATAAGTTTTCATTTATTATTCAGTATTAATATAGTTCTAAGATTTTTATTCATTTGTTTACTAACACTTGGACCCATGATGTCTGGATCAATAAATAAATTTGAATTTGCATATGAAGGCTGGTTGAAATTCGGTCACAGATCTTTAGTTTTGCAGACTATATGCTTAACTAAAGATTTTTTTATTTTGTAAAGAATATTAGGAATACTTTTTAGGTATGTCTAATATTCCCTTTTTCCTCTCCTACTAAGCTTAAATTAATAGCTTGTATTAGGAGTGGGTCCGACACTACCCCAACGGCGGTGGGGTTTGAACCCACCACACGCGTATTTGCTTTTTACTTTCTCCGTTTTCACTCATATCTTGTATATTATATAAATATGAATAAATTTAAAGTACAACTATTTTATTTCACAGGTATTTAATTTTATAAAATTTAATAAATTTAACTTAACAAGAATTCGAACTGACAACACACTTGACATTCACACTGGCACATTAAAAACTGAATCATTGAATGAGTTCACTATGAAATGAAGTATGAATGCGCTGAATTCTAAAGGGAGGGTTGCCAATTTAAAACATGTTATACTAAATGATAAATTCAAAGAAACTGCGTATTTATAAATAGAGATTTAAAACCAATTAACTATTGTTAATAAATTCTGAATGTCAAAAGCTGTTTTTCTTTGTCAACCTTTGCCTATTTTTTTGAAATACCTTTTTTGGCAATTTCTATTTTCAATGAAAAGTGTTCATATTGTAAGTGATTAACGATCTTTGACGTGGAAACGTTTGATTAAAATATTATTATGTTGGGCTAAACATTATTTTGGGACTCACTGGTGTTCCGAATGGTGGTTTCAGTGTACTTTTCTCCCGGTCTCATCTATACATATTTTATTTCATTTTAACATTCAATTTTCATCTACCGCCTATCATGTTTACATGCCTTTCGTTTTGGCTGCAACATTTGTAGACAAATTTTTGGAAAGGTATTTGTGAAGAAAAATAGGTTTAACATGTATATATTCTTGGTATGCTGCAATTAACAGTTTAATAAGATAATATAGAATATGGCTTCGTACTAACAGAATGCGAATGCGAGATTCGAACGAACTTAGTTTGTACGAACGTTCGATTAAACTTGTAGATGTCTAAAGGTGGGTTTAGATAAATTGAACATAGAGCCTGATCAAGAGTATTCTTGCTTGATCTTTTAGTGTAAAGAAAAGCTTGTTTTTAGCGTCTAAACCAAAAAATCAAGCAGCAAAACACTAGAATAAGAATTAAAATCTTTGTGAACGCATTCAGAACAAGGAAAGATTGCTCTACGTAATTGCAAAAAGTTTTGTAGAACTTTGTAGACTACAAGGACAAAAGTGTAGAAACACTTTGAATTATGTCTAGCTCTGGCATTATAAAAATATAATGCTAACCAACAACCGCAAATTTAAAAATTAATTCATTTTAATTTCTTATAATGCTGTGACTTTATGAAATAGTAAAATAAATTTATAATAAGTAAATAAAAGTATTTAAGCTTCTAGCTTAACGCTACTATTATATTTTTACTAAATGCATATGAACGCTGCCTATTATATAAAAAAGCTATTTTTTGCAATTTTAAATTTGATGGACGGTGATCGAAAACGATGCCTACTACTTCGCACGAAAAAAGTTATTTAATATTTTTGAACACGCTAATGTGGTGAACAGAAATTTGTTTTATGTGAACTGTGAATTGAACAATCACTGTTCGGTGTTGTGGGACTATCAATTAACAAGGATCACTGGCAACTCCTCATATTTATAGAGTTGGATTTCAAAAATAGAGCTTGAAACATCTCCGTACTTTTGCTGGTCACGAGAACGCTTCTGACAGCAAGAGGCAGTCTATTTTTAATGTGTATACTTCAAGATATTTTTCAATGGAAGGCAGTGGAAAGATCAGGTTAAAAATTAAGATATTAAAAATAACTTGGACTCACAACTTCGTAAGCGTTAATAATTTTGGTTTATTTCAATGGTTTTAAATTTCTTGATCAGCTAGCGCTATAAATCGAAGATTTGAGGAGGTCGTAGTTTAATCAGTGGTCCGCATTTGAGTGGCTAGGTTAAGTAGCTCATGGTGCGACCAAGTGATGGATGGCTCACGAAGATGACACCAGATGGCAATCGGCCGTCGTAATTCGCCCCACAGCCACATCCTCTGCAATTTAAGCAGATCTAGCCTGTCAAGATATGCTTATACAGACGGGTTTCGTATGTGATACGCATTAAAGGTATTTGTTAAATAACTAAGTTAATGTCTAATTTCACTCAAAATAATTTTCTTAATAAGTTTTTAGCATGTTAACCTCGTTTAATTTTTTTATCACTGCTATTACAGTATTTAGAATAAAGATAAATGCTTGTATTTATAACATACAATTATTATCAATGATGATAATATATGTATATATTATGTAAGCGCGTGTAAAATTCCTATACATATTATGCTGTACTAGTTGTTACCTGCGACTTTGTCCGCATAAACGGAGTTGAAAATTTTTATCGTGATGATATATAGGCTATCTAACACTGACGGAATTGTTCAAATCGGACCAGTGGTTCCGGAGATTAACGCGTTCAAACAAACAAACAAAAAACCTCTTCAGCATTATAATGTGCCCATAATTATTAAAGTGGTCTAAGTCAATTCAAGCTTTAAAAACAACATTTTTCTATGAAATTCACACAAACATTTTATATCTATAATAAATTTCGTTGCGATTTGTTAAATGCGGTTTATTAAATATGTCGAAACAAGAAATACATGACTTAGACCACTTTCATAATTATGGGCACATATATTGGCTGGCCCTATCGTAACCTTATTTAGGACATTAAATGTAGCCTTATCACAAAGTTTGCGTTACGATGTCAGATACACCCTGTATTGTCATAGTTGCATAAACTTTACAATAAAAATATATGTATTAAGACAGTCTGGTATCTATTTCTACAGAAACATGTGACATTATATCACAACGGGCAGGGGAGTCAAAAATCATAAAATTAGTGTGATGTTATTTATGGATGATAACATATCAGGTACTCTTAATGTGTAGGACATTTTACTTTTGTACTTACTTCTACCCAATGCAATATCTTTAGCGAGATGAAAGTGACGAAGTAGGAGATCATTTTCTTTCTGTAAAGCTGACAAGTTCTTGTCTATTTGTTCTGCTTTTTGATGACAATCATCAGAATTGCTTTTCTCTAAACTCTTCTCTACTTTTAAAGCTTCTACTAAAACCTGAAATAGAGAATTAATTCATTACTTAAGGTGAATTTCCATAGAGAATGATACTTTGGATACAACAAAATGCAAACAAATTGAAGTAGAGTGAATAAAATTCCGATTATAGATTAACATATGTGACACTTAAAAATTGGATTGATATACATTTGTGTAAAATTTTATTTGAAAAATATGTGGCAATTTACACATTTGAAAGCATATTGAAATAAAGAACAATGATGCAAATAATTCGCTTAAAAAGCTTACAAAATAAATTACATTCAACTTACAACTTAATATTAAAAATTAATTAAATTTGCAGAAGCAAAAAATGTTGCAAATGTAATCAGAGCTCTATTAACTCAATGGTAGAAGGGATGGGAGTGCTACAAGGTACCAGGTTAAAACCATGGAACCGCTGGGGTGTTGTTGCACCCACTCCCAACACAAAAAAATTAATAAAATGAACTTTACCTGAAGCTGATTGGCATGAGATTTCATACCCTCATACTGATTCTGGGATATATTACATCTAGAATCAAGCTCTTCATTTTTAGTTTTTAATATTTTTAGGTCCTGGAAAAGGTAAATTAATATATATGTTAGTTTCATAAATATTGCATTATAATTGATGATAATTGATAGAATCAGGCGTTACTTTGCGGAAATCCATGACATGCATGAGAAACTAAACTACTTTGCTTCATTCTCGGATTAAAGCAAAGTAGTTTAGTTTCTCATGCTTATAATTGATGGCCTAATTCGAAACTCTTTCACACAATGAAAGAGGAGGTTCTGGCCTGATTGGTGGTCAGCATTTGCGTCAATCGCTATGTTAAATAGCTCTTGCTTGCGACCGAGTGATAGAAGGACAACCCATTCTAACACTCATTTATACTTGATATCTCTCCTCCTCCATGTGTGGGAGAGCACGCAAAATATTAGTTGTGTGGGCGTAGAGATCATGGGGGTTCTGGGAATGACGTTAGATGGCAATTGGTGATCTTAACTCGCCCCACAGCCACACACTCTGCAATCTAAGCGAACCCTGGCACTAGACCGAGATAACACTAGGAAGAAGAATATATTCAACCAAAAAAGGCTTTACAACTCACAAGAGGCCATATAGCTAATGGCTATAACTTTGATAGAGTATATTATTCTTATTAGACACTTTTCTTACTGTACTGTCAACATATTCAAAATTAATTGGGTAGAAGATATTGGAGTCTTTTTTGTACCTTCAAAACATGATGTTAAGTAAATAAAAAGGCAAAAAAACCGATTTAAAGATCATCCCTTATAACATTAATAAGGCAAGCCTGGTCCATAGAGTTACTGAGGAAGGACCCAAAGTAGTGACTACGACTTGCAACCCATGAGTAGATTTTGAAAATCTCTTTAATACACAAATAAAGACTGATTTAAATTAGATGAGCATTCGCTCATTCTACCCTTACTCTATCAAATTCTTTTAGTTTAAACACAAGTAAACAACAACATTCTTCTGTTGGTCTGTCTGCGTTCATGTAGATTTTTATTCTGGTTTTTTTCTTGTTGAAATTTTGGCATAAATGCTAAAAACGAGCTTTCGCTTACTCTAAGAGATTTATTTTATTTATATAAGAAACTGTTACATTTGGTACAATTGAGTTAGGACCCTTATTCCTTCTAGATTATACACAAATGTTCTAACTCTACATTTTTGGTCTTAACTCACCCTAAGTAAAACTCATTACAACATACCTGTTCTAATTTTGAACACTTCTCTAAGGCATCCTTATAATCTATACAGACTTGTTTACATTCCTCCTTGGCAGTAAGGAGTACAACCTCTGTTTGCTCCAACTTCTCCTTATTTGCATAATATTTTTTAATTAATGAACTGTAAAAGGTATATATGTTACCATTAATAATAGTAAATGACAGATGGGCCGGTTTGCATAGTTGGCAGTGGCCCTAGCTTGTGCTATGTAGGCGGTTGGATTGATTTCTACCTCGAGTCTGACAGTATTATCTATATGTATGTATCTATATGTATTTATACTAGTAATAAAAAAAATTCTGTATAACAGGTGTTTGATACCTATAATGCACGCATTAAGTTATCTACTTTGGGAACAGTCCTGTATGTTTACGTATTATGTATTTATTTATCACACGATTACATCAGCAACCCAGACAGGTGATTGTTGTGAAGAATTTCATCCAGTATAAAATATACATATACATAAATAAATATACATTAATAACCAAAGAATAATTATTAACTAGTGGACCAGGCAGACATGTTCCTGCCCTAATGTTGGGTTATTTACTATTTACTACACTTTATAGGAATAAAATTATAGTATAATACTGCCGTTGCCTGCTACCGTTCCCTTTTCCAATATTTTCTAAAACATTTACACATCCTCTTTGACAATATTTGCCATAATGCCAGAGCCAGACATAGCTCAAAGTGTTTGTACATTTTTGTCCTTGAAGATAATTCTTCAAAACTTTGCACAGCTACACAAAGTCCACACTACATGAACATTGAAATGATGATTCAAATGAATATGTCTGGCTCGGGCATAACAATAACAAACATAGTAAAAAACGAATTAGTGAAATCAGTCCAGCCATTTAATTGTGATGCCATGACCAAGTGAAATAGGGATTCATATTGAAATATACATAGATATATAAACCTTTATTCTCAAATAAATTGATTTTATAACATTTTTTGACTTAGTACTCTACTTTCAGTGAAGCAATGAATTAACAAGCAGCCCATCAGACATTACATACTGTTTACTACTATCTGTTGCAATAATGGCATAAACATGAAAAAAAGATATTATACTGTCGCTAGCTTTTTTCATAGAACTATTTACAATATGCATTTCCTTAATACACTATATATGTACTCATAACTCGAACAGTTTTTGCTGCGCATGCTAGAATAGCTCGCAGATTGCAGAATTTTCTTCTACTACTCATCATTTACAGTTATTTTGGACAAAATCTTTATAAATTGTAGCCTATTGTTAATCTATGTGAACTATATTATTGTAAGGTTTTATTAAAATCCATTCAGTAGTTTTCCATAAAAGAATGTCAAACATACAACCATGCGTACAAACTTTCGCATTTATAATATTAATAGATAAAAGGGTAGTAATGATACATGTCAAAATTAAAGATCAATCACTTAATAGTAAAAAGCAATATAAACATGTGTCCTTCGAATTTATATATTATATAATGTTCTGAAACTAAATACAAGTTTGGAGGATTGCTACTAAAAAGAAATTACTGAAAAAATTTCTAATAGATAATAGAAAAACATTAAATATTTAATTTAAAATTTGCCATATCTTTGAATTTTAATTTAAGTCCCAATACAAGGACTGAATTCAAAGATAAGATATACTTTTATAATAATAAACTTATAAATTTAATTTATTTTTACTAGCTGTGCCAGTAACTTCATCTGCATAAAATTAATTACTAAAAATAGATTCAATTTTAGCATGATATATATATTTAAATTTTAAACTATTTTCAGTTAAAATTTGTGTTAACGAAATATGATCTGCTAACATTAGATCTGCTTTAAAGTAATATAAACCAATATTTTTTCCAGGTGGGTGAGATTCTGTCGTTGGAGCTACCGCGGTTATCAATCAACGGCTGGTTCCACGGCCCAGCGCTGGAGCCCGCGCCCCACGTGGCGACTCCGCCCCCGCTTCAGCAGCCCCACAGTCAAGTGGTATGCTTCTGTATGCTAGTAAATAGTTTATTCTACTAACTCTATTATGAATGTTTCATAATATATTTTCATTGTTCACTTGCTCCTCGGGGGTCTTGTCATGTCACACTTTTAGTTATGTCTCATTTTTATTTATTTTGATGCAAATACTGTGTAAATGATGTATATAGTACCTTTAAACAAACATCTTGTACGTATATATGTACTAACGGTCCCGGCAGACGTTGTCCTGTCCGAACGTTGGCTTATTCTTTTCAAATTATAGCGCCGGCTCGTTCTGAAACCGAATACATGTCGTGGTACTTAAAGTTTCTTAATCCGTGTATAAAAATTTGGAATAGTTTATTGCGCTCTCTACTCTTTTAATTTGGAAGTCAAATGGATACTCTCATCTTAGGATTTATCAATGAAAACTGATAGCATTTTTTTTTAATACGTCATTATTACATCTATTACAATTACAAGAATCCATACGGCACGCTTCATAAAACTATCTACAAGTTTATAGAAGGGCAGTGAAAGCACAGGAAGGCAATGAGCAATAGAGGATTATAGGGAGGAAATTTGAAGAGGAACCGTTGCACTATTAAAACTTTTTAGCTTCTGTCCAAAATATTTTTTTGACATATCACCATTGTAAGAAATACTAATCAAAATTCGGGTTCATTTGCGGAAACATATCGTTTCTTAATTTAAAAAAAATATTGTACATTTCGAAAATTTAGTAACTAGATTTAATAACAAAACGGAATTGAAAAGATAATTAAAGTTATATCTGGTAGAGTGCAAAGAAATAAAACACTTTTAAAAAACCGTAGTATTTTCAGATAGATATTTACTCAAAGCTTTCAAATAAAAAGCACTTTGCAGATTGGTTTTAACACTTATATTTTAACACGTTTATTATAACATATTCTAGGGTAACTGATTCCTTTTTTAAACATGTACAAGACTGCAATAGAAATAAATTGAAAAAATATAAGCATAACTTTGTACAATTATTTAATACTTGAACCTGATAAACTTGATAAACCTTCTCTTAATTTAACTACGGTGAATAGTACATTATTTAAATTTATTCTTTAGATTTATTCTTGTATCTTTCGTAAATGTAAAGCTTTTTCTTGCGTTATACGTATTGGGAGGTCGGTTTCGTATACCTCATGCATTAAGGAACTCATTAATATTTCACATAAAACGCTGATACCGAGCTAGTTAAAAATGAAACTTACGAACATTACCAATGTCATAATTTAAATATTTTTATCGCAAGAATTTCCTTACATTTCAATTGACTTACCCCTCTGCCATTACCACTCGCGTGCAACTAAATCGCCTCAACCCGTACATTGACTCAAGCTGTACATTGACTCAAGCCGTATATTGACTCAAGCCGTACATTGACTCAAGCCGTACATTGACTCAAGCCGTACATTGACTCAACCCGTACATTGACATAGAACGTTGTTGTTTTCGGAAAACGGCTTTTCCTATTTTCATATTGTTTTTATTATACGCAAGCCTGATTAACTCACGTCATACAGCAATTTTCAAATAAATGACAAACGAGAGAAAAAATAAATTTAAAAATCAATGTTTTAAGCTAATAAAAAACATACGTTATCAAAACACTTAAAAAGGCTTTCATTTGCTTAACTGCTACCAAATAAGTACAATAGGCGGTGAAATAGTGCAGCAATGTACGCAGCGTGGTCAAATTAGCATACCCAGCCGCCGACCACTAATTAGCGAGCGGGTTTTATTTCCGGGGCGCTATCTAAGCCCCCGTAATCTGCGACCACGCCTATATGTGATGTCGTTTAAAGAAGTTTATCAGCCTGAGTAACATGCTCTCTTTGCCGATTGTCTGTGGTGTTTTAAAAAAGGTTACGAAACGCCGCTGTCTCTGCTTTGACTCCAATTCTTCTTTATTCTTTGTTTTCTTTATGCTTTTAATTAGGTTCTCTATAGATTTGATACTTATCATTGTGTTTGGTGCTGTTGCTGATTCTTTGACTGCTTTGTTAACTTTGAAAAAGTTTAACGGATTATAAGTAACTCCTTTGCCATTTCCATTATTATCTTTTTTAATTTTAATGCTTGTTGGTTTGTTCCTAAAGAGTTTTGGCGCTATTTTTCTCTTAACAGCCTCTAATGTTTTAGTATTTGTGAATATTGTATCCTGTATGTTTTTCTTGGGTTCGGAACTATCAAACCTTTTTGCTACTTTTGGATTGATTTGTTTCCGTAATTTGTTAATTGTAAATAGGTTTTTTGTTCTTAAGTTATCGCTCTTTTCTCTTTCTAATTGAAGCTTTGTGAGTTAAAAAATCGTAAAATTCTTATGACCTAATGTATGTATGACCTTCTACCGGGGACCTGTTAAATCTCAGGTCAATAATTGCAGCTTAAACACTTCTTCAATGATAATTGATGTAACTATTTTTTTTTTATTAGTCCTCAAAGCTGACAACAACTGCTTAAAAATACTTCACTTAAAATAAAAATCTTACAAGTAACGTAGTAACGTAAGTAAAAATTTACAATTGCGTCTACTAGATGCGAACATGACATGCGTAAAAATTATTAATTCACAGTAACATCTATATATTATATTTCTTAACAGAAATAGAATTTTTATCAAAATAAAACTACACTAACTATAATATTACTAACTAAATGATTATTTGAAATGTATCTAATAAAATGAATCCATACAATTTGAATCCCGAGATAAAAGGACTGTCAAGAGGAACAAATGGATTCAAACGTTCTCAAATCTTTTGATTTACGTTGGGGCGTGGGTTTTATTAGGTTGCAATAAAGTTCACAATCCGCATCTAACTCGTCACCCAAATACCTAATGTTATCTAAGTCACAACTAACAGAACCACACGGCGCAACATCGTGAACACGAAACTTCTAATAACTGGAAGGTGCCACGACTCTCACTATTGTGGACAAAGAGCAGGAAGAGAGATAGAAAATAATAAAATATACTTAAGAGTATTCCTACTATTGTTTTAAAAATTAAGAAAGGATTAATTACTATTAACAAAAAAGTTTAGTAATAAATATAAAACTTCAAATTTTTATTATGGATACGTTGAATAAATATAAGGAATAAAGGATAAAGAATTGTGTAAAAAATATACCTTTTTTCTAAAATTATACTATTGTTTACATTTTGTCAAGAACTATCATAAGTTCATTACTAGAAAGAACATCTAAAGACGCACTAGTAGGACCATACCAGATTTGGCTAGACAGGGGAGGGAACACTAGCAGTGAAGGTGAGTGTTAGTGATCACTATAAAGAGCGCGCTCCTAAACCTACACCATTCTCTGTCACAATTGTCTCGTTGCTGAGAAATTAGGTGAAGAGCTTTGCCGGAGACCACCTAAACAAAAAAAAAACAAATATTTGTAATCTTATATACAGTCCTTATAACAAAAACTTTATATTTAGTACTATTTATCCTACACTCTAGGAAAGCTGGAAGAGAACTCTTTTAGAGATAGGTTCTTCCTTTGTTTACTTCCTCTCTATATTGTGTATTTTTCTATATATAGTTTTAGGTACATAAATAAAAAATAAATAAATAATAAAAATACATTTTGCCTATCTATTTTATGTTATAGGTATTCTTCGAAACAACAGAATACATATAATTTTTATAAGAAATAACAAAGACTACTTTATTTTTGGCTCAAGAATTAGGGTAACATGCAAATATTTGAATTTATAAAAATTTCAAGTAATTTTACACTAACGAAGTCGCAAGTAACAGTGGGTATATTATATTGCTGCTGCTATGGAGCCGTCAATTATTCACGTGTTTTTATCCCCTCGTCTAAGTTTTTGAACTCATTATAATTCTACAAGTTTTTGTGTTTTTCAATTTAATAACTTCTCAAATTCGCCAATTTTTAAGGACTTTTTGATTTATACTTAAAATCAAAAAGAGTCGAGAAGAAATTGAAAAAGTCTTCAAGTGCCTTATAAGTTTTTGAACGAAAGTCCGATCTATTTGAATAAGCCGTTTTCGAAAATCGCACAAGACAAATAAACAGACATATATATTTTTTTATTAATACAAGAAATACTTTGAGTATGTCTAATATTATTACTAAAAATACCATTACTGTCAGAGCCCAAAAGAGGATTTAGCACGATACTAGAGCGCGTCAGAAAACCTTATATTGGGACTCTTTGCACTTCTTTAGGTTTCAAGAATCTGACGAATTAAGCGTGACATAAGGAAATTAGAAAGTCATAAAGATGAAAAAAAATCACCTGGAAATGTTGGAGAGCGATTATTATTTTTTATTTTGAAGAAAATCCTTTAAGAATTACGAATAGTCACCATTCAGCTCCATTATCAGACCCTAGATACCGTTTAATAAATACCCTAGATACCGTTAAGACAATTCAAACGAACCCAAATTCGATGTGGTTATAACCTTCCTATTGCTACCTTCCAGGTTTATCAGATCAGCTCTATATTGTCGTAATATGGCTTTGTCATCCGATATACATATGTGTGCAAAATTTTAGCTTAATCGATTGAAGATATCTGCTCCAAAATTGACTAAGATTAACCCCGAATAAACATACGATGCAAGTTAAATAACAGCTTATAATAAATTGAAATAATCTTATGGTTCCATTAAGTGATCTTTAAAACTGGTAATATTATTACTAAGCGTCTTTGATGAAAGAAATACAAATATAGATATTGTATTTATTACTTAATTGCAAGTTTCTTTCCCATAAAATACAAAAATATTCCACTAATATTATAAACGCGAAAGTTTGTACTGTATATGGATTTATGTTTGACGCTCTTTCACAGAACAACTAGTAAATTGCATTGTAAACCATTGATAAATGATGAAACTTGAAGGTATTCCGCCGGAACGAATCGTGAAAACCAAAGTTATAACTGTTCAATCAATAATCCACTCTGCGATCCATCACTGGAGTAATGGATGCAGGGAAGAAGTCAGCGAGCTGATGTGGGAAAGGTTTGTGGTTCAAATGGCCTCGCATAGGTGAAACAATATGGCGACTTCCTGGATGCCTACCAATGGTCGCCGACGACCCGGCAGGCCGAGGAAGAAGTGGCGCGATGATTTGGATGCCTTTGCGACTAAGTTGTGGATGAGATTGGCCCAAGAAAGGGGAGACTGGACCAAAAAAGGGAAGGTCGTTGCCCAGCAGTGGGACACAGTAGACTAATTTAAAAAAAATTCTTTGCAACTGCAATAAATCTTATATTATAATCATCTTAGGATTAAATCTATGTATAGACCACTTTACGTAAGGGTCTAGCGGATGCTTATCAAGATGATATCAAGTAAAAGGACGACAGCGCTCAATAGCTGACTGATGTGTACTTTGGAAGATCATTATGGCATGATTTATTGAAACTAGTTTGATCTGATGGTCCTTATGTGTGCGGAGTACAGATTATTTAATAGTCACTGAGTTTTATACTAGCCCTAGCAACGCTATTATAAAGGACGTAGAGAAGCTATTATACAGGTAACCTGAAGAAGTATAGAGCGTTCCGTCTAAAAATGCACGCTCCTCCACTTATTAATTGCAAAGTTTGCTTGTATTTGTGCAGCATCCTTATTGTAAACTCAAACTCAATCACGCACTATAAGCCAATGATATTGATGAGCTAGCGTATATGCGTTTACACTTTGCTTTTTATGTAGAGGTAAATACTTCAGAGGTGCATGCATTTTTAGACTGTACACACTCTATGAGTATATGATTGCGTATATACTGCGGTCTACGATAAGTGAGTTAATCACTGATATGTAACACTGTATAAAACACGTGTTAATACTGTTGGCAACACCAATGTGTAATGTCCACTCGGCCTCAGCAATCCATAACATCCGACGTACTAATTGTACCACAGGCTGGATGTTATGAAACAAAACGCGGCGAAAGTCGTGATTTACCGTTTAATTGCGGGCCAATGTTGTGAAAAACGTTTCCACATTATTCCACACGTCAAAAAACCATTGATTTGGTTCCAACTTTTATCAATAATAATTAAGTAGTTCGTTTTTTAGGTTTCCGCACCTTCAAAGGAAATAAAGGAACCAATAAATACCTCCTAAAATTCTACTTAATGCCGGAGCCAGACATAGCTTCAATTGAATGATCATTTCAATGATCATGCAGTGTGCGCTGCGCAAAGTTTGGTAGTACTTTGAAGTCTTCAAGGACAAAAATTTACAAATACTTTGAGCTTATGTCTATTATGTCTGGCTCCGGTATGAAGAAATACAATTTTTCAAAGTCCAAAAGCTTAAAGTTTTTTACATATGTATTGCAAAAAATGTACAGTTACAGTTGAAGTCATTGTAAAATTAAAAAAAAACATCGATACTAAACTCGCGAAGCGTGTAATCTGTGTAGACGCTGAGAAATGAAAGTGATATATTTAATAACAGACCGACAATACTGAGTTAAAGGTCACCTCCCATCTCACAACCTGGTTGCGTGCTCACACGATGCTTCAGATGACTATTAACAAAGCATCACTCTTGTTACTGTTGTCATGGCGAAGTAACAGTTGGATGTTTTTTTTTTAAATTGATGGGCTGTTTTCGGAAGCAACAGATACTTAACTTTCTTTTTAATATTATTGGTTGTCGTTATATGTTTAAACAATAATTATTTTTTTAATGTTCACTACTAAATAAATCATAAAAGTAATGACCTACACTATCAAATATTACAAAGAAAGTAAGCATATTTTGCGGTAAATTAAGTTAAACTATCAAAATTGTAAATTTTACCCGCTTTGTGAAAAAGCTTATCGTAGGCCAACTTTCACGCTCGAATCGTGACTGATCCAACATAATTATATTTATATATTTTATAGTTTTATTATAATTGATATAATACGTGGAGAAATCGAAAGTTAAAAATGTATGCCCGTTATTTGCTGGCAAACTGGATTTTTTTCTCCCATAAAACACGAAAACGGTAGAATATATATATATAGCTATACTTTTTTCTACATAGAATTTATTAAATCTGTTACTAATAATTAATCTATTGTATAATGTTATTATTAGATTCCAAGAAATTGCAACGAATACAAATTATACAATCTGTGCTTTTCCACGGAATGCAGACGTGTCGATGACTTGTTTATGGTGCTATTGTCTATTAATTAGATTCTTTTAACGATGTGGTGCGATAAGAAGAGAATTATCTATGGTTATTACAGGCATGCGTGCAAATTGTGAAGTCTTTGTAAATATACTTACGTTGGAAACAAGATTAAAGTCTACGTTGTCTGTAACTACTGAAAAAAAGAAAAACAGTTACATAATATAAGGATTAAGAAGTCACAGACAGATTTTTTTTAATTTGTGTGTTTATTTTTATGGATAATTTTCGACTGGCAGATATCTGACTTTATTATAAATAATCTTTTTGTTTCTTTTATTTTGAGCGCTTCTGCAATTTATTTCGCCAGTGTCACGTTCAATGGAGAAGAAACGAAGGAGAATTAGGAATAATGTCTATCTTAAATATTAAAAAAGACACTAAAGGGATTAATAAATTGAAATAAATTATCAATGCAAATTATAAATTAAGCTAAGAATTGGTCACATTTTTTTTTATAAAATTTTAGTGTTGTAAACGAAGGCAGAGCGGACCGGCGGCTGGTGTTCGGTGACGTAAGCGGCCAATAGATGGCGCTTTAATTTATACAAAAAAAAAATAAGCCAACTTACGGCCAGGAACACGTGTGCCAGGTCCGATAATCAATAATAATAAGCTGATACTACTTTTTTAATTATTATAGCGTTATGTTTTTATAAAAAGAAAATTGTTACGATGTCTAAACAGCCTGTTTGAACTGATAAAAACTCGCATAACTATGTGAAAACATGCAACGTTCTATATGCAAATAGGTGCTTGTTTCGGAAGTGAATCTTGGTATTATCAGATAACAATCCATACAATGTTGTAACGCTGAATTTTATTACATTTTTATAGCATCTTCTATTAACATTTTACAAGCATTTTACCTTATACGGTATTCGTTAGATAATTTATTTCTATTTAAAACAGATAAAGTGTACTTAAAATGGTCTTAAATGCAACATAAACGTCAATAAATCTCGCCAGGCCTGTGGGTTAGATATAGCTTATGTTCGTTGCAATGGTATACCGGTTCGAATTCCACGGTGCTGTAATTTTTTAGTGAAATTATTTATTTTTATGTGAAATCTTTATACATAATTCTACTGTACGTGTGTATGTCACTGTACTCCTCCGAAATGGTTGGACGGATTTGAATATTTTTTTGGTATGCGTCTGGGGGCGCCCTGGATGTTTTAGATACACAAATCAGCCCTGCAGATAGCGCTGCATTCGTTATCTAGGTTATCTTATATCGATTTTTACCTTTGGGCAGGACAACGTCTGCCGGATCCGCTAGTATTTGAAATTTTTATGAACTCTCCACCTATCTCAATGATTAAAGTAAGGGTTCTGTAAGAAATGTATAAGGTATTGGGTTCCAAGCCTACGTCATTTAATCTTCCACCTTAATCAACTCTTTAACTTCTTTTTTAAGGATTTCTTAAACAATATATTAAGGCATACAAAAAGGAGTTTATATCATGACGTAATGAGACACTTAGAGCCTAGACACTTTTCTAGCCTCCCCGAGTTAGACTTAGTTAAACCTATGCTATAAACATTTTGTGGCGTGACGCCCCCAGAGGGCATTTCTTCTCAGCAAAAATTTGGAAGTGAGAATTTTTCACCCTTTTATAATAATATCCAACATTTTTTATGCTCAGCCCTAACTCGTAAATTAACTCAAATTGATGACTAGTAATAGGTGGCGCTTTACTAAATAATATCCTTCTACAAGTATAAACCTCCCCCTTGTATTTTTCTATTTATTGACGAAAACCATTGCGTAGTTTACAAGACTCACCCATACAACGGCGGGAAACGACTTGATTTTATACTAAGTAATGTACCAAATTTTATTCCTTGTAATATCAGCTATCTGCCAGTGAAAGTTCCATTGAAATCGGCAAAGCCGTTTCAGAGATTACCTTGAACAAACAGACAGACAAAAACGTTTTAACTTTTATTTTTGTCAAAGGTATCGTATGCAAATAAACTTGTTTGTAAATAAACTTAATTTCAAAAATACAAATAGACCCTTCAATTTTGTTTATATGTATAGATTACAAATAGATGTGATATGAAAATGTTGGTATGTCAATGTCATACCAATTTATTTTATATACATAAATATCCACAAAGATTTTGAAACATTTTTCATTGGTGCTCTGCTTGTATTGTTCTTAGTGTGATGATATATATAGCCCTCCTTGATGGGACCTTCATGACGCTACGGGCTCCCACGGCCCAATTAACCTAAAAATAAAATACTTCAAACTTAACACATTACGCTTCAAAACACATTTACGGTAAAGTAAATAAAACAAAGAATATATCTATATATTTAAACAGGAAGAGGGTTAATTTTTTAGTAAAACAAAAAAGAAATGAAAATTATTCTATTATTCAATACTAAAACTAGTCTTACAATAACCACTTCTTCTAAATTTTATGTGCCAAAACTATTAAAATCGTCAACCAACATTTCTCTATGTGTTTTACTCATGTTTTCAAAATAAAAGATGTTTTATTTCAAAAACGATAATATTGCTGCGAATTCAAAAATTATTGGCCAGTACCTCTTTCTCACATGAGATCGGCGTGAAGTGGCGGCAATGCTGTCACGTCTAGTGATGGTGTTGTTGTCGAATTAAATTTACTGTTAAATATGTCTAGGTCCTTATTATTAGATTTAGTTTCAATATTTTCGATTGTGTATGTTATTTTGATAATATGCGTCATATACAATTATGTTTGAATAACATTATTGATAGTCATTCGATCGCATTTATCTTACTTTATTAAAATATCATTTCCAAAGTTTTATTTATTTCCAACATTTTCAATTTTGAATGGATTATAAAGCCTTCAAACCGCTTCTCCTGCCGTATTATTTTCTTCGAGATTTATACAAATTTTGAGTCTATTTAACCCCTTTCTAATTCCATTTTTGCGACAAAAACTCGCCTGATTCTTCCAAGGCCCAATCTATCTTTGTACCTAAATTCATTTAAACTGTTTCAGTGGTTTAGGCGTAAAACGTACCAGACAGAGTTACTTTCAAAGTAATAATATTAGTTCGGATTTAAGGATTATCATCTACAAACTTTACTACATTTCCAATATTTTCAATTTTGTCATATAGATTTAGTTTTTAATTTTTGTTACGCTTTAACGCCTAAACTAATCAACAGATAAGCATAAAATTTTACATACTCGCTGTTAAGGGTACAGAAATGGAGATGGTAGACAATTATACAGACTGACTGGTGAGACACTTAGAATACTTAAGGAGGGTACTTGGTACTCGAATTTCGTTATAATTATGTAATAAAAAAGGTACTTCATTTCTGACCAAATTTCCTTAAAATTTGTAAAAATATAGCTTTAGGGTCTGTGGTTACTTTACTGTCCGAAAAAGATAATTCGTAAAGAAACTGGTCAGTTATAAAAAGTTTTAATGACGGCTGTCAGTCAGCTATAAGAAATGAAATTTATAATTCAATTCATTTCTTGGCTATACATATTAAAGAAATAGTAAATAAGTTATGAGTAAAATAGGCGAATAATTTATTTATGCAACTTCTATAATTTATTGTTGGCGTGAAATATTTTTGTGGCTGTTTATAAGCTTTGAAATTTAGTAAATTGTTATATTTGGTTCTGCTGATAGAATGAATGAAGAATTGCAACTCCCTGAGATCGCCACATTTCATCTCAAAGTTTTAATTGGCCCCGATCACCCGAGCTTTAAAATTAATATCGTCTTGAAGTTTCCTCTACAGAATGTTATAATATCAATTAAAGTATTGAAATTCTGATGAACGTTCTGATCCATACTCGTATTTAAAAAATAACTACCCTCGTGTAGAACAAATTTACTACAATAATGGTTTATAGATAAAATAAATAGTATATATATACTATTTTGTATGTTTTAAAGACTAAGCGAGATTTCTGTTGACGTTGTCATATTTTCCAAGAGCCCTTAACACATTTTTGGTAAGTTGTTATCGCCTAGTTACAATTGCGAACATAATTTTGTAAATAGAAGGATTGTAAATCATGAACCAACCAGGGTGATTGGATTGAGATGAATTACTTAGCATTCCATGGATTCACCGTGCGGGTGCCGGGTCCATCGTGTTGCAGAGGAAGGAACCATAGCAGTGCCCGGGATATAATTAAATTTAAACTAGCGCACCTGGCAGACATTGTCTTGCCCGAACGGTGTGTTACTTACTCTTTCCTACATTATATTATCCTATAATATTATTCCCCGTTCCCGTACCAGTTATGTTCTTTTCCCTTTTCACTTTGTCATTTCTTTTTTATTATATAAACCTTGTCCTAAGAATAACGAACATAACATAAAAGAAATTATCCAATTTGGTACAGTCGTTCGGAAGTTCTGCTCGTGCATACATTTTTGATTTAGTACCGTGGTTGAATTGTATAAAACAAAAGCGATGGCTATGATTCACGGTAAAACTCGAATGAGTTTATGTTTGAATCATTCAATGTAAAATAAAATGTTATTTTTTAATATTATAAATAAAGAAGAAAGAAAGAAAGCCAATATATATAATTCTCGTGTAACAATGTTAGTTACCGTACTCCTCCGAAAGGGTACAGCTAGTATAAAGATAAGATTATAAAAGAAGTTGTATTTACTTATCTTCATTACAAAATATATTAAATTATTAAAATAAAACCACTCGCACACTAATGCAAAATGATTTACACACACGTGCGTACATTTTACAATGTGATGGGTGTCAAAGCGTAATCATGAAGACGGTATGTATGTATATTAATTGACAAAAAAAACAGTGTCGTTGTACAAAGAATTAAAGGTTTGTATACAGCTTTAAATATGAATATAGCACTCAAATTTAAATGTCTGTGGGCGAATTTCAACCAGCCGGCGATCTCGAATCAAAATAAAGTCAAGACATACACATAGATGCATACGTTAATAGCCGAATTATATACGATTGATTGTTTAAAAGTGAAACCTAGAGTTAAAAGTGAAAGTCACACTAAGTAAAAGAGAATTATATCTTATAAACCTACGTAGATTATATTCTTTGTTGGAATTACATCACGTAATAAACCATTCTCTCAACAGATAACTTTTTGTTCGAATTCATTTTTACACTTTTAATTCAGGTTTTTTGAAACACTTAAAACTTTTTATATGTGAACTAAAACTATGCGAACCACCTGTTTGTTTGCCCCTTTTATCACAAAAAAAGTTTGGTTTGACGAACAATTTTTTTTTAATATTCCTAACACATTTTTTTAATTCCAGAAATAAAGTTTTCTACTTTAATTCTGGAATTTCAAAAAAAAAGGAACGTAACGTAACTTCTTATTATTTAGTTTTGTCAAATACATGACTTAAGTTGTATTGACCATTTCATATAAGTAGTTAAGTTAGTAATATATGTTTTATAAAACTGTAGTAATGAAAAGTTTTAAAAATTTACATTTCATGACTTTAG
Organism: Charaxes varanes; assembly: GCA_024363005.1. Classification (NCBI taxonomy): domain Eukaryota; kingdom Metazoa; phylum Arthropoda; class Insecta; order Lepidoptera; family Nymphalidae; genus Charaxes; species Charaxes varanes. The sequence continues at coordinate 2,005,999 of JANCMC010021608.1, forward strand.
AATCAGTCCCTGACACGTCATTACCAATGTTTATAAAAATTTAACCAGTGTGTTTCAACAAATTACTGCTACTATAATACAAAAGCTACTGATGTTTATATGAACATGCAATTAATGTGAACAAACCCCAATTATTATTATCGTTACTGGCTTCGTGCTAGTTGGCCCAATTACGCGTAGATTGTTACGAAAATATGTTAAGCCATTGGGTGTATCGCTTCTACGGAGAACCTACACACAACGTAAATTCTTAAATAAGAGTACATTGCGGCTTGTTTCTATTACCGTATAAGAAAACGCAAAACTTATGACGCAATGAAACAACTACACATAAGTACATACATACTCTCGATTTCATTTAATAATCTTAAAATATATATACATAACTAAAGCTAAATTTAAGATGCATCTACAAAATAGTTTAGAATAAATTATAGTTTTGTATAAAAGTTACCGTTTAAGAATCAGCAGTGCACAGAAAAACCGACTGTGGTTTATGTTGCACTGACTATATTTTATAAGTAAAATTGTCCCTTAATAAAAAATTTAAATAAATAAAATAATTTCTTCCCGTTGCTTTTGGTAAAAAAAAAGATTGTGAGGATCGCATTATTTTCGCCTAAACTATTCCGCCTAAAAGGGAAATTTCTTACAATAATATATTACTATATGGACTCCCACCAATGGCCGCCGTGGACCGGGTAGGCCGAGGTTTACAGGCATACAATGTAAAACTTAAACTTATATCTCAAATCTAAGGTTTGTGGTTTACCGATATTGTTTGTTGGACAATAAATGTATTGTTATTTTCATTTTTGTAAGAACAATTTTTAAAAGAGTGTTTCTTTCTGTTTCTTGCTGACACTTCTCGTGGTTCATTCCAAACCAGTGGTGGCTTTAGAAATATTTGACGATTCAAAACAGCTTGTAAAAGTGTACTAGGACGAAATTGTTTTGCACTTGAAGAGTTAGTCTACGCATCAATCTTTACATAGTATAAAAAAGTTGCTTCCCGTTTTTGTCACCATCTTTTAAACTACGCAACGGATTTTGATGACATTTTCATCTTTAAAGAGATAAATTCAAGAGGTATGTACTAGAGATTGCACGCTTGTCGAAATTCGCTCACAAAGCTTTTTGCGTTCAACGACATACATTGTTCTATTCACAGAAAAATAAAATTTGACAATCACATACGGTTGTCACGATTACGCTTTGACAGGATGATATAGGATAATAGAAGTAAATAGTAAGTAGTCCAACGTTCGGGCAGAACATCGTCTGCCGGGTCCGCTAGTACTGTATAAAAATATTGAGACATTGAAATTGCCATTCAACCTCAGCATCATCTAAAATATATACGAGATACGGATTTATGTGTTTTTTATTGACTAACCTCATGTCTACCTTGTCACTTTGATAAATTACTTCTATCTCTAACGTATGAGCTTAAATTGAACTTCCGACCTTATCGCATAGCCAGCTTTTTTTACTAAGACTAGTTTCAATCAGTCTAAAATAGATGAAGGGGTGCATTGACCTGTCTACAATCATTAGCTGGTCATCGTTTTGTGTTTTTGCCTCCCGTTTTATAATTACTCGTGACTTCTCTCCTGTCGCGGTTAAATTGATATCTGTTATTTAATGTGTCTGTTTCGTTTTAATTTGATTGGTTTCCACTGAAACCAGTGCCGCTCGTATCAATGTTACCATTTGATCGACTGCTTGTTTTTTTGCATATCCATTTTGAAGAATATTTTTGTCGGATCAATATTGAGCGCGTCATTGGTTATTCTGTGTTTCATGTATTTATATTTTATTTACGCAAATGTTACGTTGTTATGTACAATATCTCTGAAAACCATCTTAGAACCTTTTAGAATATACACAAAAAAAAAAATCATCCAATATGCGTCCGATGACGCATGCTGCACACTGTTGCGTGGTGCGTTATTATCACGGAAACAGGCCTTAAGAAATCATTAATATAGCTCCGATACGGCCGTCTATTGACGTCAGCCGAGATGTGATTTAATGTAGCGGGGTCCCATCTGGTCCATTCAGCAATTGAGGCGCACTTGTCCCAGACAATATACCCGTTCTGGGCTCACGATTGGGGTCAAGGACAATTGATATATTTGTGTCTATGTGTTAAAGACGTTTACATTCGTCTATCCACGTGTCCCATTTGTTGTGACTTAGTCGAGAACATTCTTAATTTGATTGAATTTTGTTGTCTTGTTTATGATGTCTTTCCTAAATGATAGTGTGTATTCTAGAATAGTCTTTTTAAATCAAAACAAGGTCTACTTGTTAATGCCTGTGTTATACGTAACAGACGCCTGTTACACACAAATATTTTTTTGTAGAAATATATGAATATATAAATAATACACGCAGACTCGAGGCGGGAATCGAACCCACCACCCCCTGAGCGGAAGGGCGGGGTCACTGCCCACTGCGCTAACGGGCCAGTGCAACCAGCCATTCGATAGTATCCGTAAGCTCTGTTGAAACGATGATGAACATAATAAATATCCTATAACTTTATTATATTTATTGCATCTATACCCCTTCTTTTCGCATTAATCTCCTACTATTTAAGGGTTTCTGGAAGAAATCTCTTTTAAGAGATAAGTTATCTTTTGTTCACAAAATTCTCTGTTACATATTTTATATTTGTTATGTTGGTACATTAATTGTAAAATAAATAAATAAATAAAATATTCGTTGAACAAAATGACATCACTATACTGAATTTCAATAATAATAATTATTTATTTATTAGTAAACGAACATCTGAAAAACACATCCCGAAAAAAGTACTGGAGGATTAAGAAATAGCGCAAACAAAGCCGTATGCAAAATATATATATACTGCATAACAACCTTTCTTATGGAAGCCATATTGAGGATTATAAATTCCAATAATTATAGAACCATGCAAGCCAATAAAGTAAGCATAAAAAGCTATCGCATGAATGGAGGACATCGCAGATTATTTCTATTATTTGCTCAGTTTCTATTCCCGCCGTGCAAACATTAATATGCAGTAACGATCAATGTCTGTTGCTGTATTTATAGTCGAAGAGACGGCTACAAAAGATGATGTAGATCAATTACATAGTGTAGTGCATTCGATAAAAGAGGGTAGTTCTTCAAAAGAGTATAAATACAAAAACACTCTTGTAAACGCGCTCATTTGTATTACGACCGTTGACTTTGTAACAACTATCTAAGCACCTTGTGCTCAATATGAGTGTGATGCGTGCATACACTAGAGTTGCTATATTAGAGAGACTGCGTATAGGATATTATTTTATTGCACTGAAAATCTCACTGTCTTTAAAGATCAGCAGTTGGATATTGAAAAGCTGTCAACACTTGTATATAGAATCAAAGACTTCTCATATAAAAAATAATATATTATAATATGTTTTATTCTCATATTACTACGACCTTAAAAATAACATTGCATTTTTTTATTTGTATTTCTATAATCTATCAGCATTTAAGAAATTCACTGGCAAAGTACTACGAGAACCAAAATTTAGATCTCAACAGTCAAATTCTATTAACTCTTCTTTATACACAAAATAACTGCCTTGTACGTCTTAAAATGCCTTTTTACGTCGTCTCCTAGTGTAATAACATCCACAGATAGACATAACCAGAGTTGAAATACAATTTTTTGTCCCCTACCAACGATAAGAGGGATTAATTTTGCATTGTTGGGACCAATAGCTTTGTTTCCATATCGTACTATCATTTAGTTGTCCTTTCTGCGCGCGTCCTGCTCATTGTCTTGTGAAGAAATAGCACAAAAAGGTGGGCACTGATGCACAACACGCGGCACATTAAATAGATAATGCGACGCTATCTTTACGTTTGGCCGGGCAAAGGTTTTATTGGCTCTGTTTTATATCCACCGATGTAGGTTTAGCGTGTGATAAGTGGTTTTATTGATTAGAACTACGTAAGTACTTATTTGTTGAATAAAATGTAATTATTCCTTTATTATCTGTTACATCTAGTGTAATTAAAATTTAGTTTAAATAACAGTATACTATGTGGTAGTACATTTTGGTAATAAAATCTTCGACGAAAAAAGTTGACGATGATTCCTCGCGCCCTGCACTGAGACGAGCCCGAAGCAAACTCAGTCCAGTTTTCTATAGGTAAATATAAAATGACACAAAACACACATTTTGACTAATGAGGAGATCGTGGCCTAATCAGTTGTCGGCATTTGAATCGATCGCTGGGTTAAGTAGCTATTGCTGCGACTGGTTGATAGATAAGAGACCTATTCCAACACTGGTTTATATTTGATATCCGAAAACCGTGGGACCCGATTAATGTTACTCTGTGATGTTGATCGGAAGGTTGTAGAGATCGCGGGGGATCCAAAGATGACTTCAGATGGCATCTTAACTCATCCCACAGCCACATCCTCTGCAATCTAAGTGGACCCTGATACTTGACCGAGATAACGCTGGAAAGAAGAAGAAACATTTTAACTAAACTATAATAAAATAATAAAAGCCAAAGGCCAGCTAAAACGAAATCATGAAATAGGGACGTATAAAGATGACATATGGCAGTAAGATTGTTTATAATTAGTAAACATCTAATAAGAAAAGATTTTTCGATCAGGGCAAGTTTAATTTTACGCGGGCGAAGTCACGGGAAACAACTACTAGTGAATAAATGTCATTCTTAAATTGGGCATAATATGTCCATGTGGTTTCGTTGTATGATAAAAATCAATCCGCAGCCATTTTTCTTTCACGCTAAGCTACGAAACGCTCTTACAATAGATCGCATGGAAGGAGTCCATTTGTAATAGTTTATTTCGCTTGGTAGATTTGCTTCCATATCGGTGTCGTATCGGAGCGATAGTAGATTTGTTTTAGTGGCTTGTTTTCCTTTTATTGCTACTTTAAATGTGATTGTATGTGTTTATAATTGTTTTCAACATTATTTATTTACTTATAGATTCTTTTCGAAATTTCGTCTTATTTAAGTTCGATAAAATTCAAATTTATTAAATTATTAGGTACAATGAGAACAATTAAAGTAGTAAGAAAGAAGAAAGAAGAAGAAGAAAGAAAACACATTTATTCCAAAAGTGTTACAAACAGTACATACTAACAGAGGTAATCTTATTCGTCCTCGGCCTCAGCACGCAGGAGGATGAGTGGGATCCTGAATTAGGTATCAACTTGAAATTTTCATATAAAAAACATTTTTTATTAATTGCTTTGCAAAAAAAAGAATCAATTGTGAAAGTTCGAACCAAAAGTGAAATTTAATTTTTTTTCTCAATATCATAACTTATTATGATATTTCACTTGAATTTATTTTATTTCTTCATATTATAAGAAAATTTAAATGAAAATTGTATATATGTAAAACGTCCGGTTTTGTTCAAAATAATGTTTCTAATGTCTTGGAATTTATGTATGTCGTATTAACTTGGAAAATTTCAAGTCTATTTATTTAATAGTGTAGAAATCCTAGGGGAGGACCATCTTGCGGGTAGATAGACGGACGGACTGAACGAAACATGGGTTTTTTTTGTGTCCTACGGAACCCTAGCTATGTAAGAAATTAAAAAAATCATCTCTTTTAACTTGTGACTAAAAATGAAGACAATTTCGATAGGAGACATGCGGAAATTGATAGGCAGAAGAAGAATACGATTGTTACATTTTAATCATTTAATTAATCAAAAGTTGAGTTAGCGAGAAAGGTATAACAGGCGGCTGTTACCTTTTTTTTTTATAACAAATAATCAGTGTAGTGCCGTGAAAATGAAAAAAAATATTTTTTTTGTTTGAAGGACTCACGTTCTAATCCAAGGATTGCTAAAAAATCGTTTTTTCGTATAGATTTGCATGTTAATGACAAATTAACAACAGTGGATAAATAAATTACGTAACTGGTTTACAAAAATATGTACAAAAAGGTTATGGCTTCTTTAGTATTTGATTAGAAAATAAAAATAAAAGATCGATAAAAGTAACAAGAAATAAAGTCACAGGTTAACCATAATGCGGGTCGTGACATTAGAGCCCGGTAGTAATATGGAAATAGTGTTGTTCGTTTTCTATCGACATCACAAAAATAAAAAATGTAATTGACAAGGCGACTGAAGCGAGGCGATCTCTATTATTTTCTAGACGTCTCTGGACTGGGTAAGATAAGAAAGATTGAGAAACCTATAAAACATGGTATTGATGAAAGATTAATAATTATGTATATATTAATCTTTCATCTTAATATCTATAATGTTTTCATTTAATTACTCGATTTCTTAAGGAGTTCTACACAATTTTGTGGAACTTCTAAAATGATTGAATACATATAGAACTGTAAACTTAAAGATGATCTTGCGTCAAATGTATATTTTGATGATTAGTTATGAAATCTTTAATACCTGATTTAATTTCAGCGTCACCTATATTATATAAGGAACCAATTAAAATGACCATCCGAAAAGGCGCATCAACAAAAATCCCATGTAGGTGAGATTTGATATCGTAATTTATTAGTTGTCATACCCATGACTATGATATAGGTATTCACAAAGTTATTTGTATTATCCTACTTTCTAAGATAGTTGTTAAATGTCTAAATATGAAATCGGCTAGATTTAAAATAGACTAGCTTTTAAAAGCTGGAAAATGTTATTACAGATAGTAGGGAACCATAAAAAGGATTTATTGTTAATTTATTCTTAACAAACAACGATGTACCCACTTATAAAAAAGTTGAAATTATTTCCAAAAGTATCCATTACATAGTAAAAACTTCCTGTAAGAACTGAAAGTAATCAAACGTTGTTTTAGAATAGAATTTTTATCAATGAAGTCGAAAATATTTTTTCACACTACTACTGCCATCTATTATCAATTTGGTAAACTGCATCCTTCTAAGTTTTAATTTTGTGCGTATGAAGTGCCTTTAATTTATCTTTGAATCCAAAGCAAATGTTATTTATTTCTGTATTGCTTTTAGAGGCTAATAAATAAATAAATAAAAATCGATACCGTAGTACTATGTTAGTTTCTAAGTAGATAACATAATATTAGTATTAGAAACGAATAGATAATTTCGCATCGTCCAATGTAATCCTCGGTAGTATAGTGGTAAGTATCCCCGCCTGTCACGCGGGAGACCGGGGTTCGATTCCCCGCCGGGGAAAATAACTTCAAAAGTTGTTGTCCGATTTCGTTCAGAATAATTTTTCTAATGAGTTTTTAGCATATTCTATCAATATGGAAAATTTCAACTCTTTACGTTCAATAGTTTGGAAATGCTAGGGGGGGTCCACCTTACAGGCAGACAGACATACGGACGGACAGAGTGAAATTATAAGGGTTCCTTGTAGTACTACGGAACTCTAAAAAATCGTAAGGCTCGTGTGTCGTAATTTATAATGTGATATAGAAGCCTGGAATACAAATCACTATTTGACATCTTAAGCATAGTAATTTTTTTGGCAATAAATAAACTCTAAATTCAATGACTGGCTCGTTGGCGCAGTCGCCAGTGACCCTGCCTTCTGCTCCGGGGTCGTGGGTTCGATTCCCGCCTCGAGTCTGGGTGTATTATCAGTATGTATGTATTTATATGTTTACAAAAAAAATATTTGTGTATAACAGGCGGCTGTTACCTATAACACAGGCATTAAGTTGTCTACCTTAGGAACAATATTATATATGTTAATTGGTACTTTGCACTTATCTCTTATTATACTCGTCTCTTATTATGGGTTACTAGTTTATTCGGGCAGATAAAATATTGTAACCGACAAGTAACGAACAAAGAGAATATTCAAGCATCTAGCTGTTACCCGCGACTTCATTGGGGTTTACTTTTTTGCGCTAAACTCTAATTCTTTTGCTAAAAACTTTTAGTCTTTTTTTTTAATCAACTGTCTTTTATTAAAAGTTCCGTCCAAATTTTAAAGCATCAATATCTAGAGTTACTACGTATGTTCCCAGTTAACTCCTTACCCAGTCTATCGAAATTCATGATATATACCTCATAAAAAGTTACTTCAATATTATGTAAATAAATAAATTTATGTAAAGGTAAATTTATAAAAAAAGTATATGTTAAAAGTATGTTTATTATTCTATAAACAATTGCGTATATTAACTCCTTTACAGCGCGGATTTACAATCATCCCTCTAGTTTCTCATCTGCCCAACGAAACAAAGCTAGTAATTGATTCCACAGGGGAATTCGGCGACGTAGGAAGTTTTTTGAGAACCGCACGGGTCTAATCTCGCGAGATAGATTAAAATTTAACGGTTTTTATTGTTCCGTAGTACTACGGAACAAGGACAAATAACCTTCATTATTTTGCTCTGCCCGTCCGTCAGTCCGGTCTGCCTGCCCGCAAGGTGGTCAATCCCCCTAGCATGTCCAAACCATAAGACGTAGAGACTTGAAATTTGCCATGTTGATAGAACATGCTAAAAACTCGTTAGGAAAATTATTCTAAACGACATCGGACAACAACTTTTGAAAGTTATTTAACAAATACGTTTATAGCGTATCACACACCGAACCCTTCTATGTAAGCGCGTCTTGACACGCTTTTTGTCATTTTATTACAATTGAAATTTTGTCTAGATCATCTCAATGATATTCTATAAATGTATCAAACGATTTAATTATTCTCGTCCGCTCAGCTTTATTAATAAACGTAATGGTAAACGTGTGAGCTTGTCCTATACAAGCTTTTGAAGTTATTTAACAAGTACCCTTATCGTATCTGATACGGAACCCTTCTATATAACTGAGTCACTTAATCACTTATTTATGGCTGATGCTTATACTTTCACGATTATTGAGGTATAAATAAAAGATTCATTTATGCATTATTAATTTAATAGTGTCTTTTATTTTATGACCTCTTTAAATTAGTTTGTTACTTATATAACATCTAGTTGTAACTCGCGATTTCGTCCGCGTAAAATTAGGTGACGATATTTAGCCTTCCTCGATCTAACAGTGAAAGAATTTTTCAAATCGGACCAGTAGTTCTTGAGATTAGCGCGTTCAAGCAAACAAACAAATAAACTCTTCAGCTTTATATATTTGTATAGAGTATGCAAAAATTTCACTATAATCGCAACTGATTCCATAAAGACGTGCAGAAATTCCGATATCGCAAAGCTGATGATTTTTTGACATTGGTTTTTATGGATGTTTTCCGTCTTCGTATCGAGCATATATTATACATATAAACCTTCATCTTGAATAACTTTCACGGTGAACTAGTTGGTGAAAACGGGATTAAAATCGGTTTTATAAATATATTAATAAAATATAAAACGATGGCTCCCACGTAAATTGCCGTAACTACAAATTCCCAGCTATACAGTAGCGCGCTACAAATAACAAAATTGTAATATAATCGTCACTACTTTATTTTGTTATAGACGATTTTATTTCAATTTATGTTTGTAACGCTTTACTGTGAAGTTGGCAATTTGGAGTTACGACAGTTTTCGTGGGAGCCATCGAAAATATAGTTGTAATTTTTTACAAGTATTATTTTCTTGACTGTACTCTTATTTTCAATTTTATGGCCAAAAATGAAACATATTCAATTGGGACTTTCGTCAGTATATATTTGTAGCGTTGCTCCCTTGTGAGTTTTAAATGTGCCTTCCATACAATTTTAATTAGGTACAGTCAGTAACAAAATACTTTGAAGAATTACATTACGTATATTTTATGAAACTTAATAGGAGACATTAATGCTATGTCATAAATTTATATCCAAATAAAAAAGTGTGTTAATGAAAAACTGCAACAACGAGATTTTATACGTCGGGCGATATGAGATCGACCGATACGCGTCGGGGAAGGCGAGATAGACCTGCCACTACACAAAATGGCTCCCCACCCCTAATCGGAACAAGGAATCTTTTTATGTTGATTGAATTTTTAGATAATGCTAAGTTCCATTATAAATGCGAATGTGAGTTAGTCAGTAATTCTTTTACTAACTCATTATATAAAGTCACGATTGAAAAAAAAAATGTTAATTTTTTTTTAAGTAATACATAAAAATATCCAATCGAATCGAATTTTCAAAGTTGAAATTTTTTATATATTTTCCTTGTAACATCAGTTATCTGCGTGAAAAATTCCACCAAAATCGATCCAGCCGTTTCTGAGTATCGAAAGGACACTGAGGAATTGTAAATATCTTTTTTTTATTGGGTATACAGGTACGTGCAATGGGTGTCTAATTATCATACATATGTCAAATAGTCCTGTATATATTTATTTATATATTTATGTAGCAGACATTATAAGCCATATTAAAAATGCAAAATTTTAGTACATCACAACTAAACCTTCTGCTCGTACAATACAACTATTATCTTAACTCAACACAAAATGTAATAAAGTGTACTGAAATTTAGATTCTAAAGTTTTACATGGAAACTTTATATTTGTTGTATGGTGGTTATAAATACATTTTTTTTTATTATTATCTTTTTAATAGAATTAAATTGCCATTTACAAAACAGTCGCGGGCCACAAAGAGAGAGGTTGCGGGCCATAAAGAGGGATCGCGGGCCACATGCGTCTCGCGGACCACGCGTTGCCGACCGCTGCAGTTTAATTTTTTATTGTGATACTTTTCTATACGCATCTCTTTATCTGTACATACATATAAATAAATTTGAAGTGTCTGGCATATGACTATGTATACGATAACTGTAACAAAAACTGAAGTGAAAAAGTTTGGGTCTGTCTGTTTGTTCTGGGTAATCTCTGTCACAGCTGGATAGATTTTGACAGGACTTTAAACGGCAAATAGCTGATGTTCAAAGGAGTAACATAGGCTACTTCAGATTTAGATAGGTAATTAGGGACTCTCAATGGCAGATAACTGACTTCATCTACTAAGTCTAATCTAAGATCTAGAATTTGGAAGATATACTATGTCATATGGTTACGGTTCTATCAATACTATGGTTGTAACATAGTTTGAATTTGGCGTAAATGGGTGAATGTAAATACCAAAGCACATTTTCATGTAGCAAACAGTAATTTGCGTATTTCAAACTTATTTGTGTAATTCAGCCACTAATATTTGCTTTGTTAATTAAGTATTGAATGTTTAACTTGTTTGGCTAATATTGTACCTGTGAATTGGGTTACATGATTCATTTACGGCTAAAGTGGGGTAACAGCTTAGGGAAGTTTTTTAAGCTGCAGCATGTACCTTTGAAATGGCAAGACAAGAACGATGGGAGAAGAAGCCATTTTATTGCTATAAACAAATTGCAACAAAAAGGCTTTAAGGTAATTATTGTGGTGACACATATACATAAAAACGAACTGGCCGGTCACGTTAATTATAAATTGTTCTTATGCCAGAGCCAGACATAGCTAAAAGTGTTTGTACATTTTTGTCCTTGAAGACTACAAAGTACTAACAAACTGCACAGTTACACAAAGTCCCCGGTCACACTACATGATCATTCAAATGAAATTATGTCTGGCTTCGGCATTATGAAGACGCGAACAGCAATTGTTTCTTTTCACAACGCAATTGGACTTAATGCTAGACATCATTCTGTCGTGCCTAATATTTTCAGTTTCTCTTTACATCATTTTCTGCTAAGTAATTTTGTATGTTGTAAGTATCCTTTTGTACAGATAGTTGTAGATATAATATATATATATATACAATCTGAAAATAGTTAATAAGTAAAAATAATAATAATAAAAACAGTAAATGATAAGGCGTAACAAAAAATTAACGAAATAATTATTAGATGAGAAGAGTGTTATGGTAATATTTTCTAATTTTATTCTTACAAATAGTGATACTGTCACCAAAGACGTCAACATTAGCCTTTAAGGAAACTTTATTTAAAAAAAAAAATAGTCCTATTAAGTGGGGAATTTACATCTAAATTTGTTCTTGCAATTTGAACATAAAAAGTTTGTTTATTTCCAGGTCTCATATTGGGTCTTGGGACTACTAATTTTATATAAAATATAGTGGCAATCTACACTACTATTTATTAATTTGTGAAGAAAACATAACCCTAATATATCACGACGACTAGCAAAGGATAATGTTTTGTAGCGCTTTAATAAATCATTATAACTTTTCATTTTGTCTAAAATTTTATCATTGTATGCTAAATGACGAAGAAATTTTTTTTGAACTCTTTCCAACTTTCCAATTTTCTCCGAACCACAACTAACTATAACCCAGTGGTCGCCCGATTTATTGTCTTTTCCACAAATAATACAAGCATGACTTATTTATTTACATAATGTAGTAAAACATACAGTATTAAAATATCGCTTTAGTACAATTTTCCTTACATAATTCATACATATGTCACTAAAGTTCAAAGTAACTTTCAACTAAAATTGAAATATAACTATTTAAAAATTATTTTCTAGAGATGAAATACACTCAATAAACTTACAATTCGCCTAAAGATAAGTCTATCATATTACGTTTACATACTTGCAGGGGAGTATTGTAACTAAAGTAATCCTAGTGTTATAAAAAAAAATCCGTATTTTGTAGAAAATATGCAGTTAAACACGCATACAAGTGAAAGACTTGCAAGTTTGGAAGTAGATTTGTGCCAGCCGCGAGATCCAGATCGCGTTCACTGCGATGCGGCTCGACAGTGTGGCGCCGCGTCACCCCTCAATGTGAATTGCATTTTCAAGCTGATAAAGCGCTTTAAGTTTTTGGCAGTTTGACTTGAAATACTACATTTAATTTTTACATTTTCTCTTACAAAAACTCATTTATAGGGTTTGTCTAATTAAAATACACGTACGTTACGTAACGTGCATAAGGCGACATATAGTTTATTACCAAATTTTAAATTGTATATTAAACTGGAACTTTACAGTAATTTTCCAAAATAAAGCCGTATGATGTTCTTTGTACTTAACATTTTACTACCCAAATTTTTCCCTGTTTTGATCAACATCGTATTTAATTTGCGTAATTATGTTCCTTTGAATAAAGAGGAGATCATTCGTAAAACATGAAAACAACATTATTTTTTCTTTTACCGTTTGAATGAGAGCGTTTTCATCAAAAGTAAATATTAACTTATCAGTTCATTTCATCAATATTTGTATGGCTTGAGGGTTCCGCAGTAAGCGCTTTAAGTGCTTCAGTTTATTATTTGTTCCGTATTGTTTGTTCTGGCTGAATGGGTCGTCGCCCGCGGCCAACAGGAGCGCTGCATCGGGCCCGGGCGTCTTTTTGTTATCTCCGCAAAGATTAATTTCTGCACTTATCCTCTTGCCAATTTTGCAGCGAAATTTCGATGCCCATTTTCTCTAAATTCAGTTACTTCCGATGTGACTTTTATACAAATAGCTTTGGAATAGGCTTGCGTTTATTCTTACTTTTTTTTTTTAAGACGGCTTCTCTTCGCAATTGCGAAAAGCATTGTAAAATTCTACACACATTTTTGTCTTTTGTTCAAAAACTAAGTAATGTTTAAATCGTTTTTAAAGTCTATAAGGTTGATTTATTAAAGATGTAATAACATGTTATGTTAACATGCAGAGGATATAAAACCTTGTATATATTTATCAATATCATAAAAAAAAAATACGTATCAATATCCATGAATAGTAGTACGGGCGATAGGGCTATTTTTGAGAACCCTGAAATGAAGCAGTGCTTAAAAATAATTACAACCTTGAACTCTTTAAGGTAAGAGTTACTATCTCATGCATCGTTAGCATCTGAAGAAGGGCTTTGCAGCTTTAGACCTCATTACTGTTTTCCATGAGGCATGACTATCGTCAAGCGCACGCCCACAATGCAATAAAAAACACCCTACAAAAAGTATCATACAAACTTTCAGCTCCAATTTTACTGCTCTATTGAGCTGTTGATTTTTCAATATTGCACATCTGATTCACCCCTTTTTTAAAAATGGTTTATAAACAAATGGCTTATAGCAAACATTTCAAAAGAAGGTTCTTGTGTGATGGAATAAATTATAAAATAATATTGGTCATATTTGACCAATATTATTTTATAATTTATTCCATTATTTTATTTTGATTATCAGTAATTTGTGAAACATAAGTTTTATTAAAGTCGGTCATTAAATTTATGTGTAGTATGTGTACTATTAAGGGTTTTTGTGACTAAAAATCTAGGTTATGGCGAAACGTGTAATGACGTTTGCTAAGTAGGTAGTTTATATTTAGCAGACATCCGCTGAGGATGGATTTTTCGATAGGCCAGATTTGGTAGGTGGAAGGACAATCGTCATTTTACGCGGACGAAGTAGCGGGAAACCGATAGTATTTATTAGATATAGCAATACGGAAAGCACACTTAAAAATTGAATCGATATTTTGGAGTTCTATGCGCAGAATCTTCAGAATCAGAATTCAAAATCAACCTTGTCACAGTTTGTTACATTTTAGAAACTTCCATCCCTTAGAGTGACATCGCAATTTCTTTTAATTTTGTACGTGTATTAAATATAATTAAAAGCAGCAGTTTCAACTTTTTTGGTATTTATTTTGACATGTAAAGTCACAAACATTTTCACACAATGTTTTTTATTTTTTTATTTTTTATGTTACAAGGAGGCAGACGAGCAGGCAGTAGGCACCGAAGTGCCTACCGTCGCCCATGGACATCTGCACGACCAGAAGGCCTGTAGATCTCCTAATACATAATTTTATATTACAGTTTTACTGTATTAACAAATTAGGTTCTAGCGATTTACAGATAAGATGATACGAACAAAAACTGTTGTAGTTAGTTTCGAGATTTTCCACTAGTTAGCCTCAGTTCTATCATTTGTTACTTATGACTTCGAGCTATTTAAGTTTATACAAATTCATGGCGTATGCACAATCTTAAAAACATTGGCATGTTTTGGGAATTCAAATCTTTTTTAAACTTAAATACAACATTTAAGATTTTATATTGATGATTTAAATTGTTAATAATTTGATTAATGTATTTCATTATATTATATTTAAATACGTAAATATTACGTTTTTATAGGTTTTTAAACATTTCAGTTAGGTAAATTGTTAACGAGTATCATAAGCAGAGCAATCAAAAAATGTCAAAATTTTTATTATGTATCGGTTAGATAATTTAGGAATAACATTTGGCGTCAAATTTTTGGCTGGGATTTGACCCGACTGGCGAACTTTATACAGAACCACAACTTCCACACAAAGGTATCCAAACCGTCGCGCCTCCTGCGGTCCTTCGGTCTGCCTGCACATGCAATTAGTAAAAAAATATTTTTTGACGTTACAAATTCAATTCAAATGATATTTTATTCAAGTAGACTTTTACAAGCTCTTTTGAACAAACAGACCCTTCAATTCTATTTATAGGTGTAGTGGCCGCTATATAACAAGATGGCAATGATGTCATCTGATGAGGCATAGATAAAAATTAATTTTAGACTATAGTTGGAAAAAGGTCCCACGCAAACCGTACTTTCATTGCACAAGGCCGTGCCTTCGCAAGCAACACTACCTTCTGTTTATCGGATGATGTCAGGTCTTGATGCAACAATCCAGGGAAAGCTTTTTCAGATATTCCAAGTTAAAAAAACATTTATATTTGAGCATTACACTATACATACAATACGATTAACTAATAAATAATAAAGAAATAACACTTACAAATTCATATAATTTTTGTGTGTGCAGTGTGATGCTGATGCTCAGCCCAATTCGGTTACAGACTGAATGGACTGCAAGCGTGGAGCTACCTCTAACAAAAATTATTTAAGAATTAAAAATTATTTTAAGTAACTTGATTTATTATTTACAATGTTTTATTCTTCTCTATTCGAAATTAACTTGTATA
Organism: Charaxes varanes; assembly: GCA_024363005.1. NCBI lineage: Eukaryota > Metazoa > Arthropoda > Insecta > Lepidoptera > Nymphalidae > Charaxes > Charaxes varanes. The sequence goes on from JANCMC010021608.1 coordinate 2,021,897, forward strand.
CAATTGTAACATTTATAAAAAAAAGAGTCGTGCAAACCTTCCAATACTCGAAACTAAACGATAATTGAGAATTTTATACGGAAAAATTATGTTGGTTTGTATTTTTAATACATAGTATTCCGTTTGTCGTTAAACTTTGTTTCCAGGTTAGAAATATAACAGAAGTTAAGGCTTAGTTTTTTCACGAACCGAAGTTTTAACGTCAGCTTCAAACTTATTCTTTCGCACTCCTTTAACCTTCATTGTACTCTTTACGAAGTCTGATATTTGTTCAGTATTTATAAAGACGGTGAGTTCACGATCATATATAGGAGGTGATCTCCTCGACGTAGGAAGAGGGGAAGATTCCAAAGGAGCCACAGGTTGCCCTAGTGAGATATGAAGGGATACATAAATTCAAGGTGTTTCACATAATTGTTTGTAATTCACATTGAACTAAACTGAATTTGTATTTAAAATTTGTATTTGTAAATAAATAAACTTTTGAATTTGAAAGTTTTACCGATTTTACTCTTGTTTCAGAAGCCGACGAACTGATTTTGATACAGTTTTCGCCATCACCGATGTGAACTCAAAAGTATCAATTGCAACCTTTTGATAAATATGTAGTAAAGATAAATATGTGAATAAAGTCATCATGTATTTTTATTTCTGTCCTTTTATCGTATTCATTCTTTAACATTAATGAAACATTTGTAACATGCAATAAACTTGCCTTTTAAAGTTTATTGCTGTTTGTTGTTGCCTTTAAATTTATGTATATGTATACGTATAATGGTCTGAGGTCGTATTTAATCAGTGGCCGGCATTTGAGTCGACCGCTGGGTTAAGCAGTTCTCGCCGCGGCCGGGTGATAGATGGATGAACAGGTTCAATCTATCTTTATATTGAAATCTATCGAAGTCGGTTGAGCAGTTTTGATGCGAACGTAATAGACAAAGTTATTTTTACATTTAAAATATTTAAGTTAATATTAAGGATATGTACTAAAAAGTAAGAAGTGTAAGCCTCGTGTAGAACAGGGGTAAACAACCTTTTTAATCAATCGGTCATTTTAAATTTCTTTAGGGGATTGCAAATAAAGTAACACTTATTAATAATTACAAAATTTTATGTTTAATAAATGTTAGAGAAAAATATATAAATTAAAAAAAAGCCAAGATGTATTTTTGATTATTTTATGGTTGAAAGTAAAACAAACGGAGACATGATTTGCTCTGCATTTTTCGTCAAATGCGGAAAATTCTCAGGGCTCGCATACGAATGAAAAATAATTGGAAACCATTTTGTCGGAATGAGTTTTTTTAACAATATATTGGTGGGAGAAAGTCGATGGGATAAATTCAATTTAAGAAACAATCATGTTTAAGGGGCCGCAGTGACATTAATCGGGTCCCACTATTTTACGTGCCTTCCGAAACACGGAGGAGGTCGGATATCAAATATAAACCAGTTCTAGAATGAGTCACCCATCTGTCACCATGTCTCAGCAAGAGCTACCTAACCTAGGGATCTCAATAGACTCAAATATCGACCACAGATTAGGCCACGACCTCCTCTCTTTTCTTATTTTCTTTATTTCTGTTTTGTTTTTTTTTTTCGCTTCTTTTTCACTTGTTTAATACCTTGCACCTTTTCACTATTTCTCCTACAATCAAGGATAACTGGAAAAGATCTCTTCTAGGAATAAGTTAACCCGTTGTACAGTAATTTTCCTTATTCGTTGTCATGTATATTTTTAATTGATAAATATGATAGAGATTAAATAGCTCAACGGTATAAGGTATGGACTAAAATCCGCAAGGTACCCGGTTCAAACCCCACCGCCGTTGGTGTTTTGTCGCACTCACCCCTAATACAAGCCTTTAATAAGGGCTTAGTAGGAGGTTTTTTGATCCAATCCATATATTTAATATGAAACTTAATGGGAGACATTAAACCTCTGTGGTAAATTTATATGAAAATACAAAGCAGTGCAGTAATGTAATTTCATACATTTTTGCACTGTTTTGGTTCTAAGCAGAAAAGGCGTCCTTTCTGATGGTTTATATACTCATTAATGATAACATTATTGCGTAGGAAGAATAAATAATTTGACACTATGTTAACTTATCAGTTAAGTGTATCTACATAATTAGTAATATGCTGTAACCGATTTAATCTTAGGAATCAATCAAATTTTATGTGTTCTAATATATATTTTTTATTTCTATGAAAGATATATATAAAGGCGCAGGTCACCTAACACGAAATCTCAAAAACTTCGGGACGTATAAAAATAACATTTAACAAAGAGGTAGTATATAAATAGCAGACATCCGCTGAGAGCGGATTTTGCGATGGGGCCAGATTAAGGCTATATATTTAACCCGTGTTCAACAGACTTTAAAAAAGAAACCAATCTTAGTTAGGATATATTGTACATAACGCAATAGAAGTAGGTAAAGTAAGCATAACGTAATAGAAGACAATACGAAAACGTAATGTGAATAAATTTTAAAATATTACAATATATAAGAAAATATTTTTCATATAATTTGGCTTATGATAATGCGTATAACTAAGCCCTGAAGCAGTTTTTGTCAAACACCTAAACCACATTAAAGAATTATTTATACTTTTTAATAAATACAGCAACGGAAATTTAAAAACTAGTAAAATTTCACAATTTTGTACATAAAGAAAACTTTTTTAATCTTATTTATTTATGGGTTTTAAATCTGTTTAAGATTATTCCAGACCCATCCAAAAAAAGATATAATTTTTACATAATATATAAATACATATACTAAAGGACTTACGTGCATTAAGTTTTTTTGAACTTCAACTGGAAATTAATTTATAATAATATATAGGCGATGTCGAACTATAGCTTGCATTAGTTTAATGTGCAACACAAGTAACACTGTGTATTCAATATTACATAAAGTTATCTCGTTGTGGTCTTTTGTTATATTACTTGCTGATTCTTCCGTCTTATCTCTCTTAGTTTCTATTTTAATAATCTTATAACTTTCAATATCTTACGTGAAATAGGTATATCTAAAAAAATACTTTTTTGATCAAAGTCCATAAATTTTAATATTTAATTGAGCTTGAACTATGTATTATTCCATATTAGCAATCTACCCCGGCTTCGAACTGGTGCAGTGTAGATGGTACATTTTTAGGAAAATTGCGCGGACGGAGGTGTATATAATTTAACACAATCATAGTTAATATAGAGGAAGGTGTGCGAATGCTAATATTTTTTAATAATATGCAACATTAATATATTAAATTGTTAACATTGAACCACACGCACACTAATGCCATACGATTTACACCATTTACATGTGTATGTATTGTAGATTTCAAAGCCTAATCGTGATGACGTATGTTGTACTAATTGACAAATTTAATTTCCTATTAATAAAACATTAAACACAAACATAAACAATTACTTATCAACTCATCTCACGAATTTTATGACAACTCTTCCGGCTCTGCTTACATAAAACTATTTTTCCCCACCTACCATAGTCGTTCTGAATTTATATCCATCATGAAACCTTCTTTCCCAGTCACCCAATTTGTCACCAATCATGCCTTTCATAAATCATATCTATTTAGATTTCATATCACTCAGGATGATCTAGGCCCTTGCAATTATACCGACTCATAAACATTTGAACACCTCATTCATAATTGCTGCGACTTGATTTTCTCTATGCTTGTGTAATGAAAAAAAATGGTCTACAGATAAACTTCAGTTTCCGGACATGTTACAAATGTTATTATTCGTAATCTTATCGCATATTCGCTTACTAAGTCGGCGCGCTCTTGTACAAGCTAGATAGCAGCTTGTTTTCGGTAATACGACACTGTTTATCATTGTGCCGAGAGTATCTTTGAGAGGCATATGGAACCCCTTTATCGCACCTACGAAATTAAAGTGACGCAATTCAAAGTTTTGTGAAGATTTTTATTGAAAGAAAGAATTAAATACTATATTGATATTTTTTCTTTTAGTTATCTATCTAACAATAAAAAGCGGACTAAACTAGTCTGATAAACTTGTCTAATTGAAATTGTTTCAATTTTATTAATGATGAATTCTATATATAAGGGACCTACAATGTAATGAAACTGATGTTTCGTGAAAGAATTGGTTATAGATATACAGAATCCTTCCTTCCTTCCTACAACTAATAACGCATGCGCAAAAACTAGGTTCAGAGTTTACCTCTTTATAGTTTCTGTACTTCTGGTACATTTACCTTAAAGTTCGAGGTTAGAATCTCCTGTCAAGTTAACCTTTGAATTTCCCGTTGAAAACATACCTATTTTCTACGGGATAGATTATTTTAAAGATAAAATTAAACTAGTAACCAGACAAATATGAGATATTTAGAAGATAGTGTGCAACATATCTAGTTTTGTTAGTGCTAATATGCTCGATTGTACAAATTATAGTTCATTTGACATAATTATTCGACAGTATTACAGTTTTGTTTTATTATATATTGCTGTATGTGTAGTCCCTAGATAGTAGTTACTTGTATAATAGCTACCTACATATATATTACACAAATGTATATACATACAGGGTTCGAATAATCTGTAGGTAAACTAGACGGCTGTGCTTTAAGTATTGACATAATTAGTTCTAAAAACAACATGTTCACGTGTTGAAAGCAGCGTTCATCATTTGATCTCCAAAAGCCGACGCAATGACGGCACAAAAGGCGTATGCTCCGAGTCTCGACGCCTCAGGCAACGGCAAGTAATGCGACCGTAAATTACATTTTATGACGAAGCGGCCATGTGCCTTACGTCCATCGACGACGCTCGGTCCCGCGCAGAGCAATTCGCGACGCGCCGCTTCTCCGGCTAAGCTTTGTGAGCAATTGTTTTAATACGAAACAGATTTTCAGGAAGCGAATAGATTTATTTCGACAATTTCGTTCGCGGTACCGCCGCCGCGTAAACATTTCGCCGGAGAGAGGAGACATGGCGAAATCTCCGATGCACTGCTGAGCTTAAACAATGCTCGATCTAAAGCGGCCGTGGTGATGGATGTTGGCGAGGAATTCCTTCCTCCTTTATGACTAACTGTGGTTTGTTACAAGTGCGTTTGCAGCTCTTGGAATTTAAGTCATAAATTTACAGTCTATGAAATCTAATAAAGTTTGTTTTATTTATATAGGAAGCCATATGTCCTGAACGTTATAATTTTTAATCAATTATTTTTTACCCACTTATTAATAGCGGTACGTAACACAATATAACTACCATACGTAGAGCCCTAAGATACTTAAAATATAAAAACCTTTCCTACAACGTTCAGTCAGTACACCTGCTAGGTCCGCTAAGTAATACATTTACTGATAAAAATATTATAATAATAATTACACATGGTTTGGTATATATGTAGATGAAATCTACAAAATTTACAATAATTACGTTCGCGAGTTACGCTAACCTATTGACTGATTTATATTCATTATTTATTGATAAGTATATTGCAGATTGAATATTTCAGCACACGGAGCATAGATAGCCTTTATAAATTTTACGAAGGCAGTGATCATAAATAAGGAATGGAAGGCAACTTGGCCGACCACCAAACCGACCGAGAATACCAACCGCAGATATTAATTTTTCGTTCTGATCAGTTTCTAGATGTATCTGCAAACGATAAGAGGAGCATATGTTGGACGTCTCGGCCTTTTTCCAATAAAAACACTAGCACGCCACGTTGTATCGAGGAATGAGTTGAAAAACAACACCACACGTTAGACATGTAGGTAGATACTACATCTATTCTATTTGCACGTATCCCTGGTTTCAATCACATTGTTCCCAGGATTAATTTATTCTTACATTCTGTAAAAGTAAAACGCAAGTATAATGAGCCTTTATTTTTTAATGTAAATGATGATGAAGGTAGATACATTTGTAACTCTACAAATGTATCTACCTAGAACACTCGTTCTATTTGCACGTAGTCCTGGTTTCAATCACATTGTTCCCGGAATTATGAAAATAAAATACAAGTGTAATACCAATTTCTTGCTATTAGGCTCCTACCTCACCGAGACGACATGACAACTTCGTCGGCTACGTATCCAAACTATTCATAATAAAATTTAGGACACTTGGCGACGTCACCAAATTAGAAACGCAGCCACGACTACTGTTGGCTACACCATTTGGCAACCGTAGGTATCTATGGCAACGTAGACGGCGACGCGCGATGTTGCCATGGTGTCTCGGTGAGGTAGGGCTATTAATCTTTGCCTTTTACAACTTCATACAAAGACGATGTTTTCAACTCTATCTGAGTAGCAAACTTCCGCTCTCATATTGATAAACTCATTGAAAGATTATTTGATAATTAATTACTCATTACTAATAAATATTTGTCAACTATTAGCCGACTCGACATAAGTATCTATAACCATGTTTTTTCTAAACCTACTAATTCTTGGATCAGCTCCAAGCTCATTAAAGGCCAGCAACGCATCTGTGGGCCTTCTAGTAGCGTAGTTTTCCATGGGTGTCGATAGTAAATACACGAGATGAATTATGTTTTAATTTTTATATTTTTAGTCAGTTAACCAGTCTCCTTTATATCTTTTCCATAAAACGTGACACTGGCCGTATGTTTTATGATATAAGAATCTTAAATGACACGTCAGACGACAGGTCTAGCACGAACGTCATCTATTTGATGTTTTCTTAAGTATTTTTGTATTTTAAAATAATCTTTAGACTTTTTATATATTTTTATTCTTTTAAACCATTCCTGCTGGACTGTATGCTTAATAAATAATGAAACAAATATCTTAAAGTGCATGACAACCAGTTTATCCGCGGATAGTGTTATATTGTCCCTTAAGGTTGCCGTTCACTACTATCTAAAACGTAAGACACCGATTTATGCTTGCTTCCTGGATGTGTCCAAGGCTTATGACCTGGTTACGCAGGACATCCTACGAAAAGAGTTAATCTATTAAATTATCTGGTGAACATTTAGGTATTTACAAATACTGGTATCGAAACCAGGTCAATAGTGTTAAATGGGCAGGCATATCTTCAGAACCCTATACCTGCACTAGAGTGTGGAGTAAGATAGGGAGAGCTAAGCTCTCCTGACTTCTTTAATCTATGTATTAACCAGCTGATCGAGTTGCTTCGTGGTATGCATGTCGGCTGCCATATATACTCCATATGCTTAAATAACCTAAGCTACGCTGATGACATGGTGCTGCTGAGTGCTACGGTCTGCGGGCTTGACAGCTCCTGAAACCATAAGGCATAAGGCTATGAGATTGAGCACGGATTGATATACAATGTGAAGAAAAGTCAATACCTAATTTACGTCTCTGTACTGGCGCAAGATGACTCGTAACATTGAGATTCGCTTTAGCTCCAGACAAATTCCACATTCATTTAAACTGTAAATCAAAATGCATGATTTACAGTTTATTTGCTGTCGAGAATGAGGAATACTTTATTTATTTTTATTTTATTTATTTATTTAATGATATATTCGCTTCAATGCTAAATAAAAAATTAAGTTACATTCAGTGCAATAAAATGAAATTAATTATTTTGTGTTATAAAAATATCAATTGAGTAATATCTATGAAAAAGCACACCAAGGTGGAAGGTTTTTCGGCGATGAATAAAAGTGGGAGCGTTGGTCGATAAACTCAACCACCGCAAAGGAATATGTTCATTTCGGGCTAGTTGGTGTTCCGCCGACAGCTGTTTGTCTGAAGGTCTATCTAATATAGTGATCATAAGTAGAAACTTCGCTAGCGTGAGTTGGTTTGTATGGAAATTTTCAGCATTTGTACTACGGTCGTCGTTATCGGTACAGCGCCAGTCACACCAGTATACAGAAATTAAAGTGCTTATATATATATACTAAAATTACGTAGGTACCTGCTCTTCTGTATAACGGTGTGACAGGGTAAAAGAATGATAATGCGTAATGAACCGTTCAGTTGTTTTTGAGTTTATCTCGAGCAGATAGACGCTGTCTTGGACTTAATTTTATAATATGTAAGAATAAACGGATATCGCTCAACAAATGCGAATAAAAATTTATAAAGTAAATAAGAAAACTGCTTATCCTCTGATTAGTTAAGAGTGCAGAGATATTAACATCATGGATTTCGGATTAAGAAAATGAACGAATGGCAAATAAACAAATTGTAATAATAAATAATAATCTTTATTTCAACAAAATTACATCACTATTTCTAATACAACTTAGGTCTATATTTCACAATTGGTACAAAAAGCTATTAGTGCAGATAGGTGGTCCACCTGTCCCTAAACTAGGTAATTACCTGTAATAGGTAATCTTTTCTTTTACCAAGCGTAATCTCAATGTACGCCGCCCCCAAAGTATGTGTGTGGTCGCAATACACGCGAGCTCGTCAATATCACTGGCTTAATAACTGCGAACACACAGGCAAGCAGCTTTGCAATTAATTATTTACTTTCACACTTTAAAATAATGGAATTTACTGGAGGAACGTGCATTATTAGACTGTACGCGCCCAAGTAAACTTGTTCTACTACTTCGGTACAGAATAACTCATACAAGAGCAAAATATAAAGAGGAGACTTCCGCGTCACAAGACGCACCTACGCCCAATCATATTATAATACTAATTAAGAACTAGTCTAAGTACTATTGGAAACAAATTGTATGAGTACATTAATATTCAAGATGGAAGAAAATATAAATTCAGGTTTCAATTCATGAAATGCCTGTAAATGAAATAAACATTAAATTTAGCAAGTGTGTATCTATTAAGATAATAAATTTGAAATGAAATTATTGTTGATTTATTAGCTAAATGCAAAGTTTTAGCTAATAATTTGGTTTCGGATTGTCATCATCTCAATGATATAGACATGCCACAACGATGCGTATACACACTTTTATAAAGGCCAAGGTTTAACGGTTCTTATATTATAAATCTATTGTTATTTAAAGTGAATAAATTAATAAAAAAGACAAACAAAAACTTACTATCCGCCACAAAATAGAAAAATATTTATAATTTATGGCCATGTTATAATTTATTTCGTTACCGCGATATATTTAACCGCGATAACAAGCAAAGGAATAAATGAGTTTTACACAAAATTAAAAATTATATTTCCCTAAAACCATTAAACACGGAGACAAAGTCGCGAGTAATGTTCAATCAATTTTTTTAAAGATATATGTATTTTTTTTTAAATATACGTGTATAGTCCATAAAGTCTAAAGCTGCACGCCTCTAAGAAACAACGCTTGCTTTTGTTTGTGCAGTGAGGTGACGTTTATATTTTTCATTAAAACTGTTCCTCGAGTTTAATAAAATTAATAAAGGTTATTTGGTCGCTTATTTTTTTATAAAGTTGCTAGGGCGTATTGGATTTAATACATATTTTATAATCACCATTACAACATATTCGAAATACTTGGAATAAGGCATTAAGTTGTCTACCTTAGGAACAGCCATCCGTGTGTCATATAGCCCTGTATGTATATATATGTATATATATTTAAAACATTCAATCGTGAAACATCAATTTTACTAATATTTGATTTGCAAGTCATGAGTGACATAATTATCTATTTCGTACACGAATGCAAAATGACTTGCAAATAATCATTGACAAATATACTACTATGTCATAGCCTTTTTTTTATCTTTGAGAGCCATGACTGTTGAATAAGCACTTTTTATAACGAGTGCTGAAGTTCTTCAATGTTCAGAAATATTTAATTTTTTTGCAGCTTAATATTAATTAACTGGACGACCTTTCCTGGTATATCTTTTCATAAATCGAGTTTTTTGGAAATTATACTTAGATATGAATTTCATACTCGATAAACATTAAAAATAATTTTCGACCTTGATTCAACTTCCCCCGCCTTTTGAAAACAAATAAGGAAAGTTCTGGCGTTAAGCTATTTCTTGTTTGTCCCCGAAATCGTAAACAGCCGAGTATTTTAGCCCCAATTTACGGCTTTTCGGCGGTGCGAGATGCCGAAATTAATGTTTAATAAAATACAGAACAGTGGAACAGATGTTAGTCGCTAACTTTTAGATTTTATCATTTTAATATGTTGTAAACTTGCTTAGGTATTTCAGACGGGTAAGAAAATAAACTAAACAAAATACAAAATATAAAAGCAAGAGACCACATAACAACATCTGCGAGCTTTCTGGCGTTGCACATGTCCATGGGCGTCAGTAGTCACTTAGGTATTGAGCCGCCTGCTCGTTTGCCCCTAAGTAATATAAAAAAAAATTACACGAAATCTCGAAAACTGCGAGACATACAATCATGAAATTTGGTAAGTATATAGTTAATAGATATCCGCTAAGAAATAATTTTTAGATTAAAGAGGGCTAATGGCTCTCTTCGCGGATTAAAGCAAAGTAGTTTAGTTTCTCATGCATGTCATGGATTTCCGCAAAGTAACGCCTGATTCTATCGACTTTATCTAACTTATCCGCGTAAAATTATGTATTTAGAGTGATGATAGCCTATTATCTTTGTCGATAAATGGGCTATCTAAGACTGGAAGAATTTTTCAAATGGTACCAGTAATTCCCGCGATTAGCGCGTTCAAGCAAACAAACTCTTCAGCTTTTTATATTAGTAAAGATTGTGATGCCGAATGTGACATTGTTAAAATTTCATTTCTTCGAATAACCTTTATGAAATTTTGCGTAAATGTTAGTGTTGGCCTTTATTTTGCTTATATGAGAATAAGAAACTTTCTTCATGATAGGAAGGAGACTTTCCTGGAGAGAGAGAAATAAGACTGGGGAAAAGAGGATAGAATTTCAGACTGTGGAGCGCAATTGAAGCAAACAAAGATAGCTATGATCAAAAAACCAAATATCCGTGACAGTAGTATCCGCACCATGTGCCTTGTAAACGTGTCCATGTGGCACGGTTATATTACCTACTATGCATTATATATAACATCCATGTAAACGTGGCATCTAAAACAATTCATTAAAAGGCTTAGGATTAGCAACGCTTCTTGGTTCCCTTCGATGTCACAAGACCACTTCTTCCAGCTTCCATTTTGAGGGAATTAGTAACACCAAAAGTATTCTGTTTCTTCTATTATTTTAATGGGTATAACCAAGTATTTTTTTATGTTGCCGTTGCGATAATAAAGCATACCTGATCTTACAAGCTTGTATCAAAAATGACCTCTTTTGGCCATCAAAGCGCGTAAATAAAATTATTGTTTCGTCTTAAATCTCACTATTCTAACATGAAACTGTATCTGCTATTATTTTATTTAACGACTTTATTGTACTCAAAGATTATATCCATAATTCATAACGGCCAAGATTTGACATCCATAGACTAATTTTCACTTTCTGTTGTTACATAACCTACAGTGAAACTGGTGTGTCCAGGTTGTCTCGGCGGGGAGAGGTCAATTACGATCATTTTATAGTACGAAACAATATCAAAGGCAATGGCACTTCGGTGGATTATAAATATATTTATAATCTATACCTTTAAGTTAAAGTCTTATGTTAACCCGTTATTTTTCAGTGTGTTTTAAAGTCAAAAATAAAATTTGTGGCTTTCTATCAGGGGTTATATTTGTAACGACTAATTTTAGGGACACGTGAAAAATTGCACTTAAAACTATATCTAGGTTCTAATCTCGTTAGGTTCTTGTCGCGCTCACTTCTAATACAAAGAAAAAGAAAGTTTATGGTCTTTGCCTACCCAATAATTGTTCCTAGTGTTCTTACCTTTTTAAAAATGTAACGATTGATTGTAACTGACCACTAATTTTGGTTGATCTAAGTTTTCCTTTCATCGCTTATGAAGATAGCGTATGATGTACACCTAACTATTGGAGCCTTTTTTGTGTGGTTTCTACTGTTGGTCCTAATGGCCTCGAAAACGTCACCTTAGCTAGGGGTAGAGTTTAAATTTTTAGTTAGTGTTTTATCAATTTTTAATTACTTTAAGTATAATTGCTAAATATCTGGCGGGAATTAGGGGTTTTTTTATCTGTCAACGGTCAATTGTGATTGTTATGTTATTAGAGGAATTAGTCAAGGAAGGAAAATAACAATTATTGAATAGATTAATAATCTGAAATATAAATAGATGTACGGCGGAGTCCAGCCCGTATTATATAGCGTAAACATATTCTAGTTGTATAATATTCTAATAAAAATGTTTACAGTGATTGACTTCCTTTATACACATGTATGTAGTTAAAAAAAACTACAACAGATTGATTTCTTTTTTTTTTGTTTTTGTGTCACAGTTAAATTTATTTAAACATCCAATATTTATTGAAATTATTCTTTACTTAAAAAAATTAAAGAAGTTTAAATAAAACCATTTTGCGCTTTGTATCAAAAGCAATCAGAATAGTAACGAAGAAATTGTGAAACTTTCGATTGCCTTAGTTGGGATCTTTATATTTATATAGGGTAACAACAAGTTATTAATTTAAATATGGGATAAACACGTTAAAATGTCTTATCTAATGGTATTAAACGTGCATTGCATATAGTACTTTCTTACTGAGACTCGTATATTATAATTAACGGTCTTTTGAATGGACATAAAATGTAGAGTCTATGAAAATAATAAGACAGGACAGGACTAAATGTTTTAACGTCGAAACGTATCTCATCACTCTATTTACAACATATAATTATACAAGATTTATTACACACTGTTTGACACGAGTATGTAATTTCTGACTACAATCATCTATTTACTAAGAAAAACCTCAGTAATTCGACACGTGCCATTGGTAAACATTATGTGATAATAATATATGTTAAGCTCACATTGTTTGAGTATGTTTTTAGTTAAAATATCATTATCCATTGTTTTGAATGTAACCATATTACACGCGAGGAATATGTGAACAATTGTTATTGAAATATTTTTAATAAAAACACTGCCCATATTGTTGGGGACTAATTTATGAGAGCTAACGTTATAATTTTAGCAATAGTTATATATTTTACAGGATCGTGAATATACTAGAGACTGAGATAGATATTTTATAGGTGTTTATTAGGGGGTTATTTAACTTTTCAAATGATAAACCTTGGTCTGGGTTTTGAGGTGAAGATTGGAATTGGCATGTTGTATTAAATGAAAGATTTATTTGATAGAAGTCATGTTATTCACAACAAAGAACTAAATTACCATCTATCGATATCTATGTATGTTTTATACTTATTAAAAAGAGGTTATAAATTATACGAATTAATTGCAACTTATGAGTTACCGTGGCAGTTAAGTCGTGGTATATCATAGTACATAGAAAATGTTCTAAAAGTGTCAATAAATTATCTCAATCCATTTGCTAGCATGCATTATTCAAAAAAAAATCTGTAATTAAATATGTAAGCTATTGCTTAAGTATTGTTTATCACGTTACTTAATTTAAATGAAATTCAACCGATAATATTTACTAATTGACATCAACAAACTGTACAGCGTACAGGTTTATATGAGAAAAATTATAAAAGGAAAAGTTGCCCCATGATTAGATCGACTTTAAGCTTTCACATGGACCTTTTTAAGTCCTTTTTACTTGTTCACTTGCAGTGATAAACAAGACTGACGCAAGTCTCCCACTCTATTGCATCAGACAAATGGACCTCAGGTTTTATACACGAGACAGCAGGTTTTCGCACCTTGAACAGTTGTATATACAACGTTGCCAGCTCTCTTGGTATCCTTAATGTATGTCAAAGCCATGTTTCTGCCATTAGAACTACGACGTCTTAATTTCTATTATGTTTAATGTTTACTTCAAATAGATGACGTGCGCACTAGACCTTTTTGACTGGGGTCCTATGTAAAATTACTATTTCGTAAAACATAAAGGTTGTGTAACGTTTTATGAAAATGCATAATCGAGATTTGTTAGTAGCAGATGAGCCAAAATTTGGGTAAGACACCGTCTGCTAGGATCGCTAGTACCTATATAAATTAGTTTTAAAAATTAAAGACGATTAATGTTGAATCAAAATATAACAAGGTTGATTTTTGGGAAGAGTATATAAGGAATATATTAATCCGAATTTGAATTATCACACCTGTACAAAGATTGTCAGCATAATAAAACTCAATAACGTTCTTCTAAATACATTTTTATGAACATAAAAATATGCTATTGCTTGTTACACATCACGTAAATGTTGTACTGTATGAAAAAAAAAAGTATTTCATGCTATTTTATTAATATTTATATTAAATGTGAATTTTAATGGATCATCGCAATCGAGCGTGTTGGTGCGTTAAACACATTACAAATTAACGTACAAACAATTTTCACGACACGAAAATCAAAATCCACTAAAATGCTCTGCGAAAATATTAATTCAATGAATCTTTTAAAAAATGCAAGAAATAATTCAGTATTACGAGACGATTTTACTGAAGCATAAAATCTATAATATCTTGCTTTATATCACCTTTCATTTACTGTTGTGTCGTGTTATAATGTTTTTGCTGTTACTTAAAAAAACCGATAACAATAATGGATTATAAGTTCACAATATTACATATATCCAGGTTACTTATCTATCTCTCATCATCCTTCAGGTGTTGGCCATGGAACGTCAGGGAGTATCAATCTAAATAGATACATAATTACCAAAGTTACGTGTGAACTAATTCGTAAGATCCATCCCTTGTAGATTGGATGTTTAATATCTAAAACTATAATGTCATAACAACCAGTGAGATCGACGTCAACCATCAACTTTTTTCTTTTTAGCCTATACTGTCCTACTGCTGGGCAAAGGTCTCCCCCTTCTCCTACCTGCAAGAACTTCAACTTTTTAAGAAAAAAAAAAAACAAACAGGGAATGCATGATGCAGAGTATGGAAATCGCTGCACTAGTGCGTTTTCTATGCATTATTCTTATTTGTATTTATGACTTTTGATTTACAGGCAATATTTAATATTGTTGATCTCTGTTTTTGACATGTAATATACCTTCGACGTATCTAGGGAAGAATAGTATAAACGACCAAAGAATTCCTTTCCTTGTATGTAGATAGGTAATCAAGAACTAAAATTTAATTTGTTTTTTATGTAATATTGGCATTTTTGGTTCACTTATTTCTAGATTCTTACAAATATACTTTGCAACATTCAACTTTACTACATGGTATATTATAAAACAAATTTCCCCGCCGTTTCTGAATGTCTGTTCGCCATAAAGTCAAAAATTTCGGAACGGATTATCATGCCTTTTTTACCAATAGAGTGATTCATTGGGAGGGTTTATAAGTATAATATATAAATTTTATAGTAGACAAATGCCGAGGATTTCAATGATTTGTAACGTAGTGTTCTAAAAAATGTATTTTTTGTGCGCTTACATTGCGTGCTGTGGCTAAACCTTACAAAATAAACCAAAATTAATGTAGTACAGAATTGTATATCTTAAAAAGATCTTTAAAAAAATCAGCGATTGTGAATGTCTATCTCACAAGGATAACCCACAATAACCATTTTTATCCTTCGCAAGATAAAAAAAAATGATGAAATATTTGCCAAGCTATTCTAAAGAATAACGTATTAATCTTTATCTTTATAAAATCTTATCTCATGTTGAAAATTTTATGAAGATCAAAATTGCCCTTTACATTATATCACTAAAATGAATATCTTAAAAGTAAGCGACGAATAAATAACGCCATATTTTGATATTCAATTATAAGTGCAAGCCAACGTTGGGGTAAAGGAATGCCTGCCGGATCCGCTAGTCCTTTATAAAATCAGCATTACAAATATCAAAGATACACAAAAAATGGAACGGAAACTATGTTATTGCAAAAAAACTCCTTTTTGATAATAAATTAATATCCGCAAATTTCGTCAGTGTGGTAACTCTAGCTACCGCTTGGATGCGGGCGCGGTTTTTTCGCCATTTTCGATTCAATGATTTTGTTTGCTTTCAGCATACAAAATAGTCATGTCTGACACTTGATCAATTAAAATAGGTTTTAAGTGTTTTTTTTACCTTTGACGAGTTTGCAGACTACTGCGGTTACACCCGAAAGACCAATATTGTGTGAAGTTTTTTCGACTCAATAGGTTTTTAATTTTTTAGATTTCCCATCTAAAATACCAGTATCGCAACTGTGGGTATATATAAAAATAATTTCAACTTAACAAACGTTTTTTGCGGCCTTTAACTAGCCCGCTGGCGCAGTTGGTAGGGACCCTGCCTTCAGCTCCGTGGGTTGTGAATTCGATTCCCACTTTGAGTCTGGGTGTATTTATGTGTATGTAATTATATATTTAAAAAAAAATGTGTATAACAGGCGTCTGTTACCTATAACACAGGCATTAAGTTGTCTACCTTAGGAACAGTGCGAGTGTCATATTGTTCTATGTATCATTTGACACAAAGCCTTTTTATGGAACTCCCTTTAGCTGTGTCATATCGAGGTTTTTTTTTATATAACAAAAGGCAAACGGGCACGTCGTTCACTTGTGTGACTACCACACACAACTGCACCACCAGAAGCATCGGAGTTTCTTTACCGGCCTTTACATTTCCCTCTATATTGCGCGTACTCAGCAGCGTGTCCAGAATTTCTTTAAATAGAACTCATAAAACTTAAATGTACCGACAATAAAGTGGATATGCATCGCTAGTCTAGACTTTATCTTATAAGTCCGTTTAATGGCGTCTGCTAACATAAAGACACCTATTTGGGTCGTCTGGATCGCAAGCTAATACAATGCGACATATCTTTATTCCCCCATCATGGATAACGGATATTTATATCTTTTGTTAGCCGTAATATTAAAAGAAAATCCACTTTTTTTGCTTAATTTTCTTCTAATATAGGATTAGCACGAATAATGGATGTTTGTATCATGTCCTGAATTTATAATATATAAATTTAAAAAGATTTTGTTCACCAATCTCATATATTTATTTATTTAAAGCCTGGATAGCTCAATTTCTTCTCATGTCTCATTCAAATTTTCTTTTTTTCACGATGATTTCAACTTGGCTAAATATTTTCGCGCCTACTCCTATTATGGATTTTTTTTTAATTATTTTTGACATGACATTCAGCAGACATCTTGGTTATTTAAAGGTCTAAGCGTTCTCTCATTGTTATGCAAGTCGTTTTCGTACGCGTAATACTAAGTTTTGGATGAATGCAAACTGCTCTTTGCCTTTTATCCACATATTATCTATCTACGTGGATTTCATGCTAAGATTCGCGATAAACATCTTATTGTTGCCGCGTCTAGACGAAAAATAAAAAATGTCTCCAGTTTAATGAAAACTCGGATTAAAACTGTATCTGTATTAAACTAGTTTTCGTCTGCAGTTTCTTTCGTGTTATTGTGTATATTGTCAATTAATTCAAATGAAAGCTACGCTGCACAATTTTCTGTTCCCCTGTTGACTAAGTGTTTGCACGATTATATAATAATCGTTTCAGTTGTTGAGGTGCCTTTTAAAAAATGCTATTAAAAGTTTTAATAGTAATTTTTTTTAGTAATGCTACATAAGGTTATGCTAGGAGTGGACGAGACGATTACCCAGTGGGGTATTATACTTTTTTTAGGGTTCCGTACCTAAAAAGGAAAATAGGAACCCTTATAGGGTCACTTCGTTGTCTGTTTTTTTATATTACAAGAGACAAACGCTGAGGCTGTTCATCTTAGTGGAGTCACTTAGGTTAACAGCCGCCCGTGGACATCAGCACAACCAGAAAACTTGCAGATGCGTTGCTGCATTTTAAAGAGGAGTTTAGGCTACTGGGAACTCGTACAAACTGAACGAAATAGCAAACCCAATGACGTTTCCGCATTATCCTGCCTAAAACATAAAAAATATTAAAAAAAATTATTGGGACCTCCAAAGAGCTCAAATCGCAATTCTAAACTAACATATATTCATTAAATGATTAAAACTTGCAATTAAATGTTATCACTCATCTTAAATAGTGGCAGATATAATTAAAAAGCGCCTAATGGAACTCCTTGAACAACAAACTTAATTCGAACGTCCAATCGGATATTTATATTCTGCAATATACGTTGTAAAATACTCAAGCTCCATTAAAAGTAATGAAGGTATAACTGGTTATATTTGTGGCGCCTTTACTAACCATAGACAACGTCACCAAATGGTGCGTAGCGTTTAGCAATAATAGACCTTAAGTCAATGTGATAGAGTGCAGATTTTTTTTCAATATGGTTAGACGTGTTAGTTTTTCTCTTTGTGCGGTAATATTATATCTAGAATCCCATCGTGACTCCAAAATACAATTATAGTATGGATATAGAATAATGTAGTTGTAAAAAAAAATATTTTGTTTACTATTTACAAATTGTCGATGGCTTATGGTAAAGAAAAAAAGAAGTTTAAAAGTAACATTACAATAATATGTACAATTGTACATAGATGTAAAGCGCGTGCAGTCTATAAATGCACGCCCATCCACTAAATTCCATTATTTTAAATAATGTGCAAGTAAACATTAACTGCAACGATTGCCTGTGTGTGTGCGCAGCGATTTTGTGTCGATGACTAAAAAGCCAATGATATTGACGAGTTTTGTGTGCGTCCACACACTATTTTACATGTAGAGGTGAATACTTTGGAGGGGCGTGCATTTTTAGACCGAACGCACTATATATACTAACCCAAATAAAACACAAAATAAGTATTTCCCTGGGATGTTATCAGAATTTTTACTTTTAGGGTAATAATCTTAAGAGTGCAATAACTTAGCCATTAAAACGTAAGAGTCCATTCTACAGTTCCTAACATTATCATAATATAAGGACTTTTTACAAGAATACGATAGCTTTCTTAATTGCGCAATCACCAGTAATCTATGGCATTAAAAAGATAATAGTAATTATGTTGTACTCTTTGTATTATCTGTCTATTGAGTGGATATTCTTTGAATTTGTCGATGGTTATCGCTGCGGCATGCTAAGTCTCTTTGTACTTGCAACGCCTTATGATGTAATATTCGTATTGCGCATTTGTTTAAGTGAGAAATTACATGTAATGTATTTGTAAATGACACTGTCGTAGATAATACTTTATTTCTTTATTGAGTGTTTGAATGAGTGGCTAGTTGATGACACTTAATACTTTTGCACAGATTATTAAACTTCATATTTGTTATTTTTACGTAAATTGATTCTTTTTTAGGGTACTTTAATTTACATGTAGTGACACTTTTATTTTGTAGTTACGATGTATGGAGATTAGAATATAAGGAGGTTATGTTGATTAGAATATAAGGGTGTGTTGAAGTGTCCGTCTAAATCTGCAAACAAGGGACCACATTTAAAGGAGGAAAGAATTTTAAAGGTTATTATTAGTTAGTTTGTTGCTACGTTCATACCATACCGCGCCTTTCAGGAAGGCTATTGGTCAATTCAATCTACACCTGCGCCATTTCGTTGAATTTTAGAACGATAATTAACTGTTTACAAATGGCCACTTTAACGGGCCCCGCATAGAAGATGGTCCTCCTTGTATTCTAATCTCCATGATAGGATGTATTGAAACCTTCGATCAATATTCTATGTTATTATGACGCTAGGCTATACCAAATCTTTCCTTAGACATATGAAAAAGAGCACAAAAAAAATAGAGATAATCACTTTGTATAAATCGATACCTATAATGAATCATTAAATTGATAATATATAGTCGATGTATTTTAATTACTCTGCATTCCTCCGCTTAAGTGGCACAATGGGGATAATTTTAAACCGCGAATACGTAACCCGACAGGGAAAACAAGTATAAATGGAATTCGTTCTATAAATAGCGTGGAATGCATTGAAAATAGCTCCTAGTAAATGTTGGGAATGCGAGAGGCGCCTTAGCAATGGCGGTGTCTTTTTTCCGTCGTGTGAAATTGTCTATGCGTAGTAAATGCAAATCTTCCCACATGTAATGGCGCCAATCGCCATTTTGTAATCGCATGTTTTTTATTATTCTGTAATCAGTAGACCAATTTATCGCTGTATTTTTTTGCACATTTATCTATACACATAAATCAAATTCAAATCCGTCTTTGAAACGTCGTTTTTTTTTTTAAATTCCTGATGATTATACGATATGCATTCAAATAAATTTTATTTCATTTTTGTTTACCTGTCACCTGTAGGTGCATACAGGTGTATATTTTATAAACCGGTTACCGGTTTATAAAAGTTCCAATTTTTTATAGTTTAAACTCTAAGATGTAGTGAAAAAATAGACAAGAAAATGGAGTCATTAATTGTTTCATATTAATAAAAAAGAGCAATTATTTTTTAATGACTGTAACATTTTTGTTATATTATGGTTTTCCTATAGGTTACTATGTAAAACTTATAGATAATTAAGACACTGGAGAAACTCGCCAATTAAAATGAAAGAAATTCGCAACAGGTTTTTTGATGACTATATCTTTTTATGATTTAACCTCTAGGCTTTATTGCAAACATTTTAGATAGTAATCGAGGAAATTGAGTGATTAAAGAAAAAAAAGTCGTTTTGCAACTGATTTTTATTGCCTATAATTTATTTAATGTCCTCTTGGGTTATATTATATAAATTTTAGATATTTTGATAATATTTTTTTTATCTATACTCGTAAATACGGAATACGTAATATTTAATAGTATGTTAGGTAACAGATTTGTACTTACGTAATAAGTAGAACTTGAACGGCGTAAAAATCTTATCTGTTTTTTTCATTTAGAATGAGTTTTTCGACCCTTGATGGCTATACAATTTTGTCATCGTCTTTTTATGCCATTTACGGTAACTAGTTGTTACCCGCGACTAGGTCCGCGTTAAATTAGGTGAAAAAGTTTAGCGTGTGACATATAGCTTATAGCCTTCCTCGATAAATGGGCTATCTAACACTGAAAGTATTCTTCAATTCGGACCAGTACTTCCTGAGATTAGAGCGTTGAAGGAAACAAACTCTTCAGTTTTATATATTAGTATATATTATTAAAGAACCAACCGGTATATTTTTTTACACGTGGGGAAACCCAACCATTACAAAGGCCAACGAAAGTTTATCTTACACTCCATTTAACTAAAACTTCTCGGCGAGTATTTTGATCGATTTAGTTAATTCATTTGTTACTATCATACATTAGCAAACTTCTTGAGTATTAGAAGATGTAATAGAATAGAAGTTTAGTAAATGGGGCGCTTAAAGTTAATAAGATCGACTGCCTTCTGACGTCATTCACTGAACCCCAACTATCTCTACTTAATAATATTAATTTAGTAATTTCTGGTTTGTAATATAAAGAACTAGAATCTGCCCGACTAGATAAATAGTACGGAAATATTTAAAATGATGTGGATTTTTTAGGATTTCGTAATTTCCTTTCATTTATTTCCTTTGCGGGAAAGGTGTGGATTCAAGTAGATCAGGATAGAAAAGAACGGCTTTAGAGGGGGGACGCCTTTGTCCGGCCATGGAGCAAACAACAATTTGATATTGCTAGAATAACAACATCGGCTGATTTCCTTGTGTTGAAAGTTATAAAATTATTTTCCAAAGATTTGTTCATTTTAACAAATTCGTTCTTAAAGTGAAAGTTGATTTTTAACGGCTGTTTAAAAAAAAATACAAATTATAACAAAAAGTATTTACAAATTCATAAATAATATTTCTGTCTTAAAAAAAACGACTTCGAATTTTCAGACCTTGATAAAATTGTAATGTAACCACACAGCAAGCACCAACTTTCAAATTAAAAAAGCATCATCAAAATCTGTTCACCCAGTTGAAAGATCTGATGTAACAAACCTAAAAAATACTTGCTCTACTTTTTATGAAAACTGTTGAAAAGGTATACCTGATTCATGTACCCAAAAAAAACATTTGCTACCCTCAAACAGTATGATGCTCCATCTCAGCTGAGGTAAAGTTCAAGTTGTTACTTAGTTGAATATTTGAGGTGAGCTGGCTCTTCACTAAAGTGTATTCACCCCTTTTAAGCAAAGGCCACGTTAACTTGAGATGCTGCTGTTACTTAAGCTATAAACTTATGAGGTAGCGCTAAGTGTAGCGACTTGATAATACGACAATAATAGGGGAATTTATTAAATATTTGTAATTTTTTGACAAATATATTAAATATTTGTCAAAAAATGATTTTCTACTTTCCTTGGTCACGGTATAACTTTAAAACAGTCTGGCAAAAAAATATATATTTTAATATTACTGAAATCCGAGGAAAGCGCTTTGAAGAGAAAATGGAAATTTAGATTCTTCGCAAAATATTAAAAACCATCGAAATTGGACAAGATCAATAAATTATCGTCAGAATTGTAAGATACAAAAACTTGCGGATTCAGTCGTTACCATAATGGGAATTTTTATGACATTGATTCGCTTTAATCCACCAAATCTAGTTTTAAAAGTGAAAGTAAGAAAAAATTAAATACAACATAAATTTAACAAACACACACACATACACACATTCACTCTTTCTCATACTATTGCGTATATCCACATATTGTTTACCAATACACAAGTGAATAATACACAAATATTTTTTAATATATATACATGCTTATACACATAATACACCCCGGCTCTGGGCGGGAATCGCACCCACAACTGCGTAGGGGGCAGGATCCCTACCAAACAGGGCCAGGCTTGTTTTTACTAGTCCTAGCTATAAATGAGCATGGGCGAAATCGGGAACATAACAATTTATATGTATATCGTTTACAATGTTTCTCGTGCATTTTAAAAATTATACTATATATGAAATAAAAAACGAGTTCATAATTTTTTTTAATATTGTTACTTACGTTAAACAAACTTTAATATAAATCACTTTTAAGGCTCTTTTTTACCTATTTTTGAAGGTACGAACGAACATAGAGCGAGAACAAGTACAAAAGCATTCTTTCTCGATCTTACATTGATTAGTATCTTTATGAACGCAGCAAGAACAAAGAAAGAACGCCTTTCATCTGATTAAACTAAAAGAATTTGATAGAGTAGGGGTAGAATGAGCATACAATCGTCTGATGTAAATTGGGCCTACTCTATTAATTTTCTTTACTTTTAACAGACATAAAGCATTCTTCCGTTGTTCTGTCTGCTTTCACAAAGATTCTAATTCTAAGGTAAGTTTTTTGCTCGTTGATACTTTGGTGTAAACGCTAAGAACGAGCTTTCGTTTACACTAACAGATCAAGAAAGAATACTCTTGTTCTAGCCCTAGTTCTAATGTCTTTTGGTTTAAACCCATCTTTAGACACGAGTAAAGCTAATTATTAAAAAATAGTTCTAACTATAATCAAACCAATTTTGTTTAAACTATCTCTATGCCCAAAAGTTAATGTAACCAAAATTGATGCCTTAGATTACGTTACAGAGACCTTTAAGACAAACTAATTTAGACGATTATCCGGTGCGATCTCTATATCAAACTGCTCTAGTGACTGGTTTGCCGACTGGTTGGTCGACTGGTGGTATAAATGGCCCAGGTCTGTGGTTTTAGATGTTTTGGCTATTACCAGAGCTTTCAAGGCCGTGTGAATTTTAATTTATTAGCAATCCACACAATTGTCGGATGCTATTAAATTGTAAGCTTTTGGAAGCTGCGCTATTATGGTAATTTAAATTTATATTGCGTGGAAAACGTGTTTAATTTACTTTATTCAGGATTATTATTATGGTGTCTGTCTGTAGTTTTGATTATTTTGCCCATCGATTTAATTCTTTTGGTTATATGTATATGCTTGTTCTTTTGGTGGTCAGTCAGCTTTCTGCCTCAAGGAACGCTTATAAAAGGGTTCCGTATTTGATAAAGTGTTTTGTTAAATAACTTCGAAAATTGTGGTCCGACTTCCCTCGAAATAATTTTCTTAGTGATTTTTTAGCATGTTCTATCAACATTTTATCTCTCTACGTCTAATAGTTTGGAAATGTTAGAGGTTAAAACCTTTTGAGCGGACAGACAGACGGACGGAAGGACAGAGCGAAACTGTAAGGTTCCCTGTAAGGCAACGGAACCTTAAAAAATACACTACACTAAGTGCCTAGCTGTAAATACTGCTTCACGTCAAATAAGACCTGCTTTGCCAATTGCTCTCTCCCATCTAACTAGATTACCCTCTAACTACCGACGCCCATAGACTACTACAATATACTATATTATGACACAAATTACGAGTTTCAATCCGAAACTTTTCCACGAAGTTTATCAGCAGACTGAGAGAATCCGGTGATACATAAATAATTCAGGCGCGCATTTTACTAAGAGGTTCAAGTTTGCAGTTTATAAGACGATGCTGTACTTGACTTGGGATCAACCGGCTGCCATAACGTTGTAATGTATTTTAGTATTATGAAAACACACGGCTTCACTTGTATTTTTACATATTCTTAACCTAAAAAACGATTTATTTATTAAATAACTTCCAATCTCTCTCATAGCAATGTAAGTATGAAGCACGCTCAGTACTAGGCTCCGCAAAATCAACTCCACTTTTAAGTGTATCTGTGCACGCATTTATAACAAAGTCCCCTTTGATATTCGGGAGATGTCTTTAAATAAATTTAAATCTTTTATAAAACGAAGGGATTATCTGAATGATGATAAAGCTTGGAAATAAATTGCTTCCAAGCATTATCATCATTCAAATATCGACATGATTTTTTTTTTAATTACCCGACTGTGTTTTTTTAGGGCTCTTCTTGGTACAGGGCGCGAGGAACTCCTTTAAACTTATCTTTAAAGAAGTTAATTATATCACCAAATTATCAAATAATGATTTAAAAAATAATAATAACAATTGTCATTTAAAGGTCGAAAGTACTAGTAAAAAAGTCAAGCATAAACAAATTTTAGACTTTGACTTAGCTCCCGCTAAAGACTTATGGCATAGGGTATTCGAGTTTAAGATTCAGATTCCAACCTATCGCACCTAATATTTAGCTAGTATTGCAGCAATATGCCTTGCTAACAAAGATTAATTTAAGAGCAAGAAGCGAATAAAAGCAATCGCACGGTTGAGTTTGCCGATTTATTTCTCTACGTCGGTAGAGTTTGGTTTGTAGTGTTTGGTGTAAATAATGCAGGAGAGGCGATCAGCGTGAATATTTGACCACCCATTAGCGGCCAATCCGACACAAGCTCGTTGCCGATACGCCGCTAATTGCACATTATTCAATTATACGCCCCCTGTTAATTAATGTACCGGTGTTTAATAACCTCGATAGCTCAACAGCAGGACTAAAATACGTAAGGTGATCGGTTCAAACCCCGAATCCGCTGATCATCGTGAACATTTCTAATACAAGCATTTAAGCCTAGTTCAAGTGGAAACAGGAATGTTAGCAATACCTAAAAGTGCTTAAAATATTCTTAAAAAAGCCTTTTGAAGTTTACTGTTTAAGAATCTATTATCATATTTAATCCCGGTAAGACATGTAAGTTTATGGAGAGTATAATTAAACGTTACGCGTTACTTAACGTAACGTAACGTAACGTAAGTCCAGTCGGGCAGCGGAACCGACACACTGTTTTTTCGGTTTTAATAATTAGTACACAATATATGTACATACATGTTGGTGGCATAGAGGGCAAAAGAGCCAGAGGTCGTTCCCCTACTCGATGCACCGACCAAGTTACAGAAGCCACCTCCACAAAAAGCTTCTACCAAGCAATGAGGGCGACAGTAGACCGAAGCCGATGTTTCAAATCAACTGACAGATGTTAACAGAAAGAGGAAAAATCTACATAATCTTAAGTAAATTAAATGAAAAAAAAAAAAAACATTTCAAACTTTTTCGTTCAAGAAGGTTTATTCATGAGTTAATAAAATATAGATAAACCTTTTGCATACAAATAAAGTTGAATTATCCGTCCGTAATTTCTAGATAACTTTTAACGCCTAAAAATCCTATTATAAACTATATTCGGGTTTTTTAAGCTTTGAAAATTTTACTAGTATACTTAATAAATGCTTTTAAACTATTTAATTACCCTCTGTGTTAATCTCAATTTGTTAATAAAATCAATAATTTCACTTTTGCTTCGGGGACGTGAGTTCAATTCCCGTCTCGGTAATACATACAGACTATATATTATCTATCTTATAAGTTTAAAAAATATATAAGATTACAGGTAGCGCCACGCTTGTAGTCCTTTTGGTCTCTCTTTCTCAGATAAGATCGGCGTGAAATGGCGGCAATGCTGTCACTTATTATTTTTAGGTACCTACTTCTTGCCTCAAAGAACTTCTCTGTGGGAGCTATTTCCCCGAGTTTCCGACCCATACGACGTAGGGTTCTTCAAAAAAAAACTTACTAACTCTTTTAAACTTCACAGGCCGGCAACGCATCTGCGACAGTTAGAAGGTCTACAAGAGATGAGTATGTCGTTTGTAATGTTGTTCGGAAGATACAGTGAAAGAGAAAGTTAGCTGGGCTATTAGTATAAAAGTAACGTGACATTAAAGGAATGCTTCATTGATTCTTCATTTCATGTCACGTTACTTTTATAGACTAGCTGTTTCTTTGTTTATTGTTGTGTTGTTTGTAACGCTCTACTGTGAAGTTGGGAATTTGGGGTTACAACAATTTACGTGAGAGGTATCGATACATAGAACACAGACAGACAGTTCAATTAATTCATTTTTAATATAATATGTATTAATGGATGACGCGATAAGATTTTATATATGCGGCGCGATTTGGCCACAGCTCACGTAACAACGTAAGTACTTTAAAATCGATCAATTATATTTAAATTTGCTTGTATATCGACATAGATAAATCTCAATTCTCGAGATTGCTGAGATCAACTAATAAAATAATCTTGTACGCTTATTATGAGAGAATATTAGAATATCGTATCTAAATATATTCAAACCATCTATTTGATATTATTTTTTAAAATAATATTAAGAGTAGTTTGAGGTGTATCTAATATTTGTGTTAGTAATCCAGTTAAGCTTTTTGAAAGCGGCCTGCTTTGAAACCTCCATCTTACGGATTTTAGTAAATCCTTCCATCATTTTAGGCTCATTGTAGGTATATTTAATAATGAATTGTAGGTAACAATACATCAAAATCTAAATTGTTATAAAGTTTCGGTAACGGATAGTATACACCTAGCTTAACTCTCCCTTTAAAGTACCAAGTTCCAAGCATGCGGTTTGCATACGACAGGCAAAATGGCCGTTAGAATCAGTGCCTGTAGAATCTTATGTAACGTGAGTGGGAGGGTGACGTCAGATGGCAATCGGATATCTTAACTCGCCCCACAGCCACATCCTCTACAATCTAAGCTGACCCTGGTATTTAACCGGGATAATGCTAGGAAGAAGAAGATTATAAAAATTAATGTCCGCACTAACAATTTGGTCCATAACATATATAGATGTGCCGAAAAACTAATTATATAGCTAACTGAAGCTGAAATTTTCCTTTAAGATTACGCTAAAAGAACTGGCATCCATTAGGGTCACATGTCGTCACGTCCCCAGCCGACTCATATGCAACATTACAGCTCCATCTATTCCTAAGTGGCTTACAACATGAAATGTACGAAACTGCGATGGAAAAAATGTACTCCTAATTTCTTCTTCTCTATATAGTTACCATATTATTAATGTGAAAGTACCTCAGTCTGTTACATTTTAACGCCTGAACCAATTTTGATCAATTTAGAGCCTCAATAGCTCAACGGTATAAAAGGGTACCCGGTCCAAACCTCACCATTAGGGTATTGATACAAACGTTTTATAACTAAAATGTAGAGTCAATTTGAACTTACGGGGACGGGAACGGGAACGGGAACGGGAACGGGATAGTGAACGAGAACGAGAACCTAAACGGAAATGATATAGGATAATAGAAGTTAATAGTAAGTAGCCCAACGTTCGGGCAGAACATCGTCTGCCCGGACCGGTAGTAATATAATAATAATCAAAAAACATTATTAAAAACAAACAATAAAGTCTTTCCTCTTTATAAGATCAGTATAGATTAATGGCTATTTTTATGTCATATAAAAGGTTTAATATCGCATTTATTTTACTACTATTACAACAGAAAAGTATGTCACTGAGTTACTTTAATCGTGAGATTGTAAAGATAGTGGGGATTCCGGGGATGACTTCAGACGGCAGTTGGTCATCTTCACTCACCCCAGAGCCACATCCTCTGCAATTTAAGTGGACCCTTGTCCTAGGCCAGGATAACGCTTTTTAAACATTTAATAATTTGGTGATAAAATTTAAATTTTTAGAATCGGGCGTTACTTTACGGAAATCTTTTACAAGCAGGTAGGTTGAATTTACTGAATTTGTTTTTTTTTTTTTACTTAGAAGACATCCCTTAGACAAAACATTGAGCCGATAGGAAGGAACTGGGTCGCCGACAATTCGGGCCTCTCTACGTTGAAGGCGGTTAAATGGAAGAAGCTGGTATTCTGAGGCTCTGCCCCAAGGTAACATCGGTACTCCATAGGCCTCAGGCCTAACTTGCGCCTTATATAGTAGCAAGCGAAGGGCCGCCATGAAGTACTGCATCGCCTTGTTGAGGACGCCAACCTTAGCCATCTCTTCCAAGTGACCGTAAAACTGAAGGGCGCTCGATATGACGACTCCTAGTATTCCGATAGTGGCTGAGGAAACCAGGCAAGTACCCAGAGTTAGACGGCATATTCTGTGTGTTTTATCATAATTCTGTCATTTTGTCGTTAAAGAACTTTAAATATTTGTTAAAGCACTTTAAACACTCTTTAGTACGCCCTCTACTGGCTCGCGTCGACACCAAGGCGGGCCACGGCGGCGGAAAACCCACCGCCAAAATTGTGAGTGGCCCTACGCTGAACTACGACTGCCGTACTACTCTATTATATTATACACAATTTGAAAAAAACGGCGTTTTTGTTAATTTAAAAAAAAAACCTCAAATAATAACAGTTAAAATTTATGATAACTTATTCAATGTTATATACCCTTATATAGTGGTGTCTCCCTGATGAAGGAAATGATATAGAAGTTATAAACACGCGAGTATCTTATATTTATATATTCCTCAATTAATTTAGTTTTTTCGTTGTTTCAGATCGATGAAAACACTGATATACTGTGTTTCATGACACAGACTCTCGGACTTAAGTTTGAAAAGTGATTTACTGCCATACAAGAAATTAAACGAAAGTATTTAAATTAAATTGAGATGATTGAAATAGTATTATGTAAATATAAACAAACCACGCCCACAGTCAGATTACCTCGGGTCTTTGCCACAATTGACCGATTCTCAACCCTAGCCAATATGCACGCAAAATTTCATGAAAATCGGTCGAGCCGTTTCGGAGGAGTTTGGTAACGCCGGGTGCGTTTTACCGAAATTAATCCGACAGATAAGTAATATAAATAAATTTAAAAATGAATTATTTAAATTTTTAATAGATAAAACTTTTTATTGAATGGACGAACTTACTTTATGATTAATGACTAATGATGAAATGATGTATTTTAGTTATAATAATGATGATTTAATAACAATATTACATTTTAAATCAATATTTGCGCACATGTTAATGGTAGATTGTGGTGAGGTTGTAAGTATGTAAAAATCTATGTATATAACTCGCAATCAAGCAAATAAATGAATTTGAATTGAACCTTCTATCATAACGATGGTCCCTATTAACAATGTCGGTTCTGCAAAAAGACAAATTTTCAGTAGAGCAGTTCAAAGTTAATTTTGACTATAAAAAATAAATGACAAGGCTGTGGATGTTCAATTTTGCAATACCTACATAAATACACACACACACAGACACACACAAAACATAATGTGAATATAGTATAATAATAGTATTTAATTTGTTACTTTAATAATGAATTTGTTAATTCTTCCTTTGTTTATATAAAATAAAATATAGTTTATAATATATACTCTGTTCGTTTATGCTATCTAGTGTCCCTTTGGCCTTATTTATGTTTTACTTTGTATAACTTGTTGTAATGTACTTGTAACACTGTAGGATTACTAATAAAACAATAAACAACACTTTTACAATTAAGATGTACAGCTGTTGCTCGGTTTATGTGATTAACATAACTTAAAATATTATTCTATTGTTGCAAGTCTCTAAATTATTAGCAGTAATTTATTTATAAAAGTATTATGCTGGGTGTTGTAAGAGTGTTTCGGTATTGCAGTCTAAAGATGAGAGCTAGGAAACAATTTTAGATTTGGCTTCTTTACTGGAGCCACGTTTTATATGGCAAACTCTAGCTACCTTATTATAAATAAAAGATATCGAAGCTGGTAATTGATTCCACAAGGAAATTGTGCAAAGCAAGAAGTATCTTGAAAATCGCACGTTTGTAGATTTCAGGACATCGAGGTGGTGAAGCTGAAATTTCAAGTTCTGGCGAAATGTCCTGTGGTGGAATACAGCTGCCGGTATTCGTCCGAACAAATCTTCGGAACACTCACCGTGATACATGCGTTAAAAGATGCAGAGTGAGGCCATATCTTTACGCGTGGCCAAACGATCGATCGATATTTGTATCTATGGCTGTTTTTTATCTATGGGTTATATTCTTAAGTAGACTTAGTAGGCTCTAATTTACAAGTTCCAATAACATAATTTAGGGATGTGACGTGAATCGATTTGCAAATGAACCATAAGTGAAAATAATATTTATTATTTTTATTTTGTTAGGAACTAATAAGCATATATTACGTTAGCACAGACAAAGTTCAACTATTATATTATTAATTGTTATTTTAGCTAATCAAATATTCTTTAAAACTTGTCCCTGTCTTTTGTCGTTGAGTGTTAGGCTTGTCGAAACATATCGTGCTCTTGTTGCTTTCTAGCAATCGATATATTGCATTCTTATCAGAGTATATTACGTGATCTTTTTCATCGAATGTTAAACCAAATGTATTATCTATATCGGCAACTTTCTTGATTCTATAATACGGTTTATCTTCAACGTAAATACCGTTGCTTCCACAAATGTATATATCTCCGTAACTATCTTCGGCAATTTGCCTAACACTAATCTCATCGTCAAGTACAATAGTGCTCCTACTAGCACTTTCAACTTTATAAAAGGCTGTTTTATTTGAA
This sequence comes from Charaxes varanes, assembly GCA_024363005.1. NCBI lineage: Eukaryota > Metazoa > Arthropoda > Insecta > Lepidoptera > Nymphalidae > Charaxes > Charaxes varanes. The sequence continues at coordinate 2,053,077 of JANCMC010021608.1, forward strand.
AAATATATATCCGTTCGCTTGGTAACAAAGAAATTATCTATTTCAATATTATACGCTTCGCTTACTCTAACAAATTTATCGTCTACATATACGTGAAGCTTTTGCGAGGGATATTCGATGTAATAAAAGTTGCGCCTCACGAATATAGCCCAAATAGATTTGCCTTCTTCTGCGAAAAACTCTGCAGATTTAGTCAGAAAGTTGAACTTGTAAATGCCATCGTGTCCGCCGAAATAAATGTCATCGTTGCCAGGATCATAGGCTATCGCGTATCCTCCGGGGACACCATCGATACTTTTACATTTCTTATCTTTTAAGATGCAAAACATAATTTCAAAATCTACTTCGGTACCTTTCTGAATGGTGTGGCTGAAGAATAGAGTACCGGAGAACTTGTGCAAAACTAAGTTGTACGGTCTCCCGAGGTTTTCCACCAGAGTTTCTTTATCATAATAGACGTTATCAAAATTTACACGATCACAGTACGTCTCATCTTTTTTCTCGCTATGTTTCGCCGAGACGCTGGGCAGTAACAGTAAGAATAATAACATTTTACTGCGTTTAATTTTCTTTAGTATTCGTTACGTTGGGTCGGGTGGTGTTCTGTGAAGATTTTTCGCATTTATTTCTTGTAAGAAAATTACAATTTTGGAGGGAATTCGTTATCGTCCGTTTCACTGTCTGCGCCTTTTAGTCGCGCGTCAAAATTTTGTCTGGATACAGCCGTCTGGAATGAAAAAAAAAATTACAATGATAATATTGTCTCTGAAGAATTTCGAGGAACAATGATCGTAGATCTGTAATACTTTTCTCCTGTGTTATAAAGATATTTAAATTAAATATTGGTTTCAAATAGGTATCTGTAGAAATCAGTGGTAAAGAGACAAATTTTTCCTGGACTTAAATGGGGAAATTATGTTTCAGAAGCTACGCTGCGCCATATTAAGAGATTAGATTTTAAGTTTTTATATGAATTCAATATATGTTATGATTAAATTGAATACAATGCATTGAATACTATAAATATTTCTAATATTCTCATATTCTCTTGAACTGAAATTTCCCCGCAGTATATTAGAGACAACGCCACGCTTGCAGTCCCTTTGGTCTGCAGCCGAGTTGGCACGGCGCGTCCGGATACCAGTACCTCTCTGTCACATAAGATCAGCGTGAAATGCCGGCAATGCTGTCACGTCAAGTGATGGTATTATTGTCGCGTTTCGTTCGGTTTGTGACAGTTCCCTGTGGCCTTAACCTCTTTTTAAAGACAGTAAATGCATCTGCAAGTCTTTCTGGTTGTGCAAATGTCCATGGGTGGCGGTTCACCTCAAACCTCGGTCCAAAAAAGATGCTCTTCTGCTTAAATGTTGATCCTAAACCTAGATGTATAAATTCTAAATTCTTATCGAAGTATATATTAACTGAAGTCCAAGGAAGGTTCATATGAGAGAAATTAGGATTCCTCATAAAAGAACAAACCTTTCAAAATAACACAGTCATTGATTTCAACACGGACTGGTAATAGTTAGTAAGAAAATTTATAAAGTCTTACCTCAGTCATTGGTTAGGTAAAAAGTTTTTCTTTCGTTGATTACCAGTATTTTCCACGGGCTTCAATACTACGAAAACAATTTGTAAATGTAAATTCGTGTAAAGTACAGGTAGGTAGTGTAAATTTAAAATAACACAATTCTTACAGCGGTTCGGTCGTATATCAAAACGTACTAGCGATAAATCAAATTTCTGCACTGAAATTGACTTCTTACAATTGAATAAAGGTAACGTATTGTTGACGTGCACAATAATTGATATTAGATCACTGTTTTTGTTTATAAGAAGTGTTGTTTACACTTGATCTGTTTATGTTTACTGTTTGATTTCTATAGTTAATTTGTTTGTTTTGTTATTTGTCTCGTTCCTGGTATAGTGTTATGAACTGAAGCCAAGTAAGTAGAAGGATTCTTGATCGATTCTCGGTTAAAGATAAAGGTAGAGATTTATTTATCGCAAAAATTGTAGGTGGTACATAAGATATTACATTTTTTAGTCCCAACACAACGCTATTAATGTCGTGCAATGTTTTTGCTTAACATACTGTTAGCAGGTTATTGAAAGACAATGGAAGCTTAACAGATTTATTGACATGTTCCGGATTAGGTTAACAAAGTAAACTACACATTACAAGATCAGAAGGAGCAATGACACAACAGACTTTTATATAGCCACTGTACAGCGCCACACGCGGCTATTACGGAAACCAAACAATCGTTCGGAAAACTTTATGCTTAATATTCCAACACATACAATTTAATTTAAATTTAACGTAAATGTAAAAACATTTTTATTGTAAACTTTTTTTTTAACTTGGATACAAACTGTATTTGTGGAAAGTCCTTAATTCCTAATAGTAGTGTAATAAATTTTAATACACATTAATTTTTTTTTTGTGCACAGTATTGTTTTGGAGATTTTTGCAGGTTGTGTTTAGGATAAAAATTTTGTTTATAAGAAACATTGTTTGCTGTCAATTTGTTTTTGAGAGCTGTTTGCTTTGTGTATTTTTGGTTATGAGGAGGTCGTAGCTTAATCAGTAGCTGGCTTTTGAGTCTATCGGCAGATTAAGCAGTTCTTACCGCAACCCAGTGATAGATGGGTGATAGATGGGTGAACCATTCTAACACTGGATTTATGTGGCAATGCCTAATTACTATCGGCAAGATGTGATATGGTTAAATCGTTATTTGTAGGTCGTTACTTACCGGCAAGCAAGTTGTTTGCCACTTTACTGACAAATATAGTGTTACTAGCTGTATCCCGTGACTTAATCCGCGTTGAATTCAGTATCATTTTCAAGACAAAAAAAGCCCATATGTCCTTCTCTAAGGTCAAACCTATCACCATACCAAATTTCATCAAAATTGGTTCAGTGGTTTTGGCGTGATCACATGACAGACTTACTTACATTTTTATAATATTAATTTCTATCTCTATACTAAAATTTATCAAAATGGTTTCAGCGGTTTGAGCGTTAAAACGAAACAGATTCAAATTTATAACATTATTTTAAATATTCAAAGTTTCTAAATTGCACGAGTTTGAAAATTAACAATGAGATAAAGTGCTCTTGTATGTCTACTTAACATTGACATTATGCTGAGTGATTAAAATTTATAGGAAAAAATAAGAACTTAAAGGACTAGGCCCTTTTCTGAATGTAGAATCGGAACTTTTTCTTTAAATAAATTGGCCGTATTCATTATAAAAAAAAAAAAACAGAGAAGTATTGACATAATATGTAAAGCCTTTTTTGTAGTGACATTTAGAACTACTCAAAATGGAATATAAGCTACCCGACTAAAACTCTTGCGCAATTTTATATAGGAGAAATAAGAAATAATAAATAAAAGAAATAAAAAAAAATCAATGCGTTATCAATCAAAAATCTTACGCGTCGGGCTCTCACAAAACTCTGGTCCGCGTGGGCTAAAAAACCAAAATGACGACCATTTAACTAGATTATGGAACTTCCCAAAAATTTTGCTTACTTTGGTTCGAAGGCTGATTAAAACTGTGGTGAAATTTCGTATTAAAAAAATAACAAAACAAAAATTTCAATGCGTTATCAATCAAAGGGTCACTGCCCACTGCGTCAACGGGCCAGCCGTTTTATTGTGTTCGTTATTGTTACGACATGGTTTAATGGGAACGGGAATGGGAACGGGAATGGGAACGGGAACGAGAACGAAAACGGAAACGGGATTGATATTATAGGATAATAGAATGAAGTATATAGTAAGTAGCCTAAAATTCGGGCTGCACAGCATCTGCCGGGTCCACTTGTAAAATGATAATAATTTTGCAGACCTCGTAACATAATTAAGATCCACAAAACACTTAACAAAAGTATTATTTGTGAATTGGGTTAAGTAAGTCGTAAGTACTGTACATAATAAACGTTTGTTTAACTACGTAAAAGATCTTCGCTCAAATGCTTTTAGGAAAAATAGTACTTTGACTAATGCAAAGGGCCATCAGTATGAAGGAGCGAGAAAGTCGCCGAGCAAGTGTAGCGGCTGCTACATAACTAGATGGCAATGATGTCAAGTGGAAAAGGTTACACCAAAGCAAAACTAGATGGCGCGCGAGTTGCTAAAGATAGAAGAGTTTGCCACCACAAATTATATAGAGCCCGCTACACACGTATAGATAAATTGTTGTGATTTAACTGTGCAGTTCGAACTGCGCAGTTTTATCGATCGTGTGTATGAAAAATGTCGTCGAATAAACTGCACATTTTTTCGTTGCTTTTGCGAAGAACTAACGACCGATCCTTATCGAAGACGTGTGAAGGCAGTAGGAACGTTCGATTCAACTGCACAGTTAAATCGCAACGATTTATCGATACGTGTTTAGCGGCTGTAAACAACAAAATATAAAATGTTCTTATTAAGAAAAAGCGGATTGCTATGTAAGAATATTAATTACAATTTTACTAGGTGAATAAATAACTTAGATTATGCATTTATTTGTACATATAAACTAGATGTTAGTGATAGCTCTAAAATCATGCTAAATAAAAGGCAGTCGTTGTCCTGCCCGAATGTGGGGTGACTTGCTATTTACTACAACAGGAATAATATTATACAATATTACATTACAACCTATAACCACACGCACACCAAAGCGAAATGATTTATACACACATGTATACATTTTGGTATAAGATGGTGTCAAAGCGACGTCATGGCAACCGTAAGTATATTGTCAAATCTATCAATGTTGTTGTAAAAAGAATTTGAAATATTGTATATAATTTTAAATAAGCATATGGTATGTAAATCTAAAGGTCTGTGGGCGAATTTCGACCAGCTGGCGATCTCAAGTAGAATTAATGAAGTAACTTACCAAACATTTCCCAAGCCTGGAGTATCGCGCGCCGTTATCATCCACTTGGTATATGTAGATAAAGTTGTCCCGGGAGCCGAGTGCCACGAATTGGTTGTTAGGCGAGTACTGAATCGTTTGGATGGGTTCCGTTCTATAATTTAGAGAAAAGATTGCTTTCACGACATTATATCAATACTTGAAGCGAAAATTTTCGGTACCGTTTAACGATAATTGTGCGGGACGGAGGAGTATGAAATTTGGCACAATTATGGTTGCGCTGACGGAGGCGTATGAAATTTGGTACAATTATAATTTATAGCCGTTCCCGCGACTTTGTCGGGGTAAAATTAGGTAAAAAAATAGATTAAATTTTAGCGTGATGATACATAAGTTTACCTCGATAAATGGGCTGTCTAACACTGAAAGAATTTTTGAAATCGGACCAGTAGTTCCTGAGATTAGTGCGTTCAATCAAACAAACAAACTCCTCAGCTTTATATGTTATTATACATTATAGATATAGAGGACGGTGTGCGAACGCATTATAAAATGTGCATTAAATTATTAAAACAAATTCTCACGCACACCATTTTAGAAAAATAATTAGGGTACCGCAAGAAAACATAAAAACCCTCAAAATTTAATAAGACTACAAGTCGCGGGTCACAGCCAGTTTTTAATATTGTTTCTCTATTTTGTCTTTATAGTAACATTGCAGCCAAAGCAATTATTATATAAATAAATATATATAGTTATAAAAATATGATTCAGCGAAATATATATCCATTTAGTTTCAATACGAATATAGTAGCCCGAAAGGCCGGTTTGCCTTACTTATCAAGTACTTCTTTAAATAAACTCTGTTTACTAACAAAAGGAAGTAGTGAAAGAATTACTATTGGGATTTGATGGATCAAGCATTCATATATATATTAAACTCTTAAGAAGAATCACTTCTAATATCATTCCTCTAATGAGAACTTCAAGGACTCGTCTACAGCAACACAATTGAATAACTGACTCTAATTCACTGGCGTTTTTTCAGAATATTTGGCACCTAATTTGGCAAATAGCGCAGCTAATAAGCACTCAATTGGCACTTACTTTCTCTATGATATGAAAAAAAAGGATATTCAAAAATGTTGGTCTACATTAATTGTTTTTGTTTAGAACGAATAAGACACAAAACTCTTTATGTATTCCATCTTCCATTCGACTACCTATTCTTTTAGACAAAATCGTGACGCTTTATACGATAACAAACAATAATAAAGTCCGTCGAATAGTCGTAGAAAAATATTTGTTGTATCTTTTTATTGCGCATTAAAATTGGGCCGAAAAATATTGAGACTCGTATGCCATCGGGACAATAAGATGACAAAGGGGATATGGTGTCTACTTTTCCCCTAAAAAAAACCGCTTCCCCTTTCCTTCTAGAAAAAACGTCTTTGAGACCAAGCATAGGGGGATACTAACGTGTGGGTGTAAACTTGACGTGGGTATGTAAAAACACATACTTAGTTTTATGTCGAATATAGTAAACTTACTTATTCATTTAAATTATAACAATACCTTTTACTAAAGCGATGAATTACTATAATCAAGTCAAGCTTATTTAATTAACGAATGTTAATAATAATTTATGAAAATCTGAAACGATTAGCTGAATTTATAATTCCATCAAAAAGCCCGAAGTCATTAACTCAATAAATTCTAATTTAATTGGGGATTTCAGTTATGTTAAGCAATGGGCATTTAGTATTCTATTAGATAAATACTGGCGAATTTCATGACGCCACAGAATGGTTCGCATAAATTTCATGGGATGTGGCTGTGGGGCGAGTTAAGATGACCGATTGCCATCTGACGCCATCCTCGGAACCCCCCTATAATCTCACGACTAATATCAGTCTGTGACATTAATTGGGACCCACTGTTTTATATACCTTCAAAACACGAAGTCGGTCGTTGGTCGGATATTTGAAAATCATTGTAAGTTTTATTTACCTATGAACTGACTGCAGTAAGAGCGACTTAACAAGCTCCGATATTTCAAAATCAATGAAAGGTTTATTCGTTCATCTATCAACTGGTCGCAGTGATAGCGACTTAACCTAGCGATCAACTTGACTTTCCGCAGAAGAATGAATCAAATAACTGATAGAATCAGGCGTTGCTTTACGAATAACCTTTGTAGAGTGTATCTCCTGAGGATGCTTCGGTGTCGAGGCGAAACGTGCGTTGAGGCACATCGGAAAGTCAGTGTACTGCTGTGCTTTGGTGGCGGATTCGGTGGTGTAGCTTTCGGGTTGCACGACTGTAGACCTAATTTGTCCTTGAGTTCCTTTTAGATTAAACTACTCTGACTACCGCAATCGAGTAATACGCGTACTATTTCGCACTTATTGTTACGCGGATTCATCAACTTTACTAGTGCTGTAGATAATAATGTGAAAGAGTTACCGAGGCCCGAAATTTAGGTCTACTAATGGATGAACATCTAAGATTTGAGAAACATGTTACGAACACGGCACGGAACTGCTTTTACCGGTTGAAAGTTTTATACCAAATACGCGACGTCCTTAATGTTCAAATGCGTCTCAAACTATGCGAGTCTTTAGTTTTATCTAAATTTAATTATGTTGATACTGTGATCGGGCCCAGATTGCTAACTAAATCCAAAAATATTATACAACGAGTACAAAATGCTTGCGCGCGTTACATATTTAATATTCCAGCTCGTGCTGACGTAACTCCTTACCTTAACAATGCAAACGTCTTAAAAATGGACTATAGAAGGAAACTGCACTTCGCTTGCTTATTACGGAAACACTGCTTTTAATCGTCTACTCGAGGACAAAATCGCGGCTAAAAGCTAGTAGATAAGAAGTGAAGTCAACAAAATTACAAATGGAAACCTTTAAACTTTCTAGATCTACCCATCAAAAGGAGTTACAGAATAAAATAAAAAAAATCTTTTGAAAAAAGCTTTTATTCATACGTATACCACTAAACGAAAACTACTCGTCAAGACAAATCAAACGAGCCCAAACTCAATGTGGTTATTCCGTTTTATAACGGAGTACCTATGGCCACCTTCCAGCTCAACCATAATATCAATTGCATGTCGTGGAGGAGGTTGTGGCCTAATCAGTGGTCGGCATTTAAGTCGATCGCTAAGTTAAGTTGCTCTGACTGCGACCGGGTGATAGATGGGTGACCCCTTCTAGCACTGGTTTATATTTGATATCCGACCTAGTTTTCGAAGCTATTTTAAAGAATGCCGTATTAATCCTTATCCAATTGAATACGCTAGATGCATTGTACATTTTATTGCTGACCAAATAAATATGCAATTTGTTTAATGTTCAAGACCATTTTGCGAAACTGTAACATTATTATTATTTAATGCTATAACGGGAAAATTCAACAGATTAAAAATAAATGGTTTGGAGGGGAAAACACTCGGAACATCTAAAACTTCAATTATCACTTTGATAGAATATTTTGAAAATCGTTCTTAAAGTATTATATTATTTAACATCCCCAAAATTTTCCTTTTTACACTACCCTTTTTAGATAGACACTTTTCATCGGGTAAATTCTTCAAATAAACCATATTATACAATATTAAATGTAAACCAGTGCTAAAATGGGTCCCCTATCTATCACCCGGTCTCAGCAAGAGCAGCTTAACCTAGTGATCGACTCAAATGCCGACGACCGATCAGGCCACGATCTCCTCAGAACAATTTCCAATATTATTTGTTAAAAAAATCTCTAACTGTATCGGAAGCAACCTCGAACCTTTCTCCTAGGGTATTAATTTTTTTTAATAATTCAAAGAACTCCGATCTTTTTCTACTAATTCGAATACATTTAAAACAAATAACTATTTGTAATTTTCAAAGATCAATCTCAAAGAGCATTTAATTAGAAAATCTCGCCAAACATTATTTCTAATCTTACACAAATTCACAATTTTCTTTATAATATTTCAATGGAGATATTAATAATAGAAACTGATTAATCATAATATATTTGAATCGTTTTATCGGAGCTTAATGTTTATTTTTGGAAATTTCAGTGATATGTAAGTTAATGGCACGAAAGTTTTAGTGTAATTAAAGCTATGACATTCACAAGTTTGTTAATATCTAAAAAACATTTTAATTTTTTTTTAACTATTCATACACAAACGATACAGCTAATAATGTTAATTATTCAAAAATATTTTAAAATTAGTATTTATTTGTCAGATTTTATTGACATTAATTGCATTAATATAAATTATCTGAACAAGTGATTATACATTATTCTACGGTATTTTTTTCATAATATAATATAATATAATTAAAAAAAACGGTATGTAATATATTTTTTGAGAAGAAAAGTATTAAATAATAATATTTATGCAATGCAATGCATTCAGAAGTGATTAATTTAACATTTTTATTTAGTTTTTGAAGTTTCGAGATTATGACATATTCGCTTGTGACATACATGAGTGATAAGATTTAATGAATGGACTTACACTATTTTACCGAATTTTTACACTTATTCCGTATTAATTTACTTAATTACAACCGAGAAAGGCATCACGCACCAGAGCACGTTATATAACGTCCACATACACCAAAACCATACACTTGTTGTCAAAGTTGAAGACGCATAACACCAAAAGGGGTTGTCAACACCTAAGCTAAAATTACAAAAGACCTAACCTACTATAGTAGTTTATATTACATAGCATAAACCAGTCTCAATGGGGTGATTTGAAATTGACAATGATAATTTCAATGATATTACATAACATAGATATGTTGAGTACCTTATAATTGGCATTTAAAACGAGTCGCTGTAGAGCACAGGTTCCCAAATCTTTAATCGCGAAACCCCCGAAATATCTTATCTGTCTTTCAGGAATGAGTATGCTAACCTTAAGGAATGGAATCATCTCCTCTTTTAATTAATTATTTTTGTATTTATTTATTTTCACCCAACAGAATCAATGTCCGATGCTCCGTTCTAACATATCTATCACGTTTTTGTATATAATATCATTGTCTAATTTACGATAATAAAGTAGGTAAAAGATGATTATAATGGAGTAATTTTTACAATAAACAATTAATACGTAATGCTATTTTCAGAGTTCCTTTTTCATTTTTGGCAATACAATTAAAAAAATAATAATGTGTTGCAAGAAACAAAAATTTTGAATTACATTTGAAATCGTTTTTAATAATTTAAATAAATACACATCAAACTTTCTGAGCTACACGGCAAAAATTAGGCCTCTTTCTATTTTATTTATCTAGTAAAAATCTCTTTATACTATATTTGAGTAGGTTTATTCTTTTCCATATCCAGTAAATAAATTACCTTTAAAATATTCTACTCAAAAAAATTATAGATACCATTAAGCAGAATTATATGTATATTTATTATAAGCAGAATTATATAAATTAGACATAAAAATCTTTATGACACCTTATTATATATCTTTTATTCGGGATTACTAAAAGTCACTTACTATACACAAAACTTTATATACAAGAAAATTTTAAAATTATATTAATTTTTAACATTTCAGTACTAGTCCATACGCACGAGCAAATATAAAAATGTTCCAAATTACGTCTTGAAAACCAAAACATTCCACTAGGTTTTGCACACACTCACTGTTTCAGTTTTGATAAAACTTCTGACACAACACAAACAAGTCTTAGGAACGTTTACACATGCGTCGCCAGCGGTTGTTGGTGGCTATTACCTGAAAAAAGTTTTTATTAAAAAAAAAAATTATTCCTCCACATTTTTTTCATATATTGAGTGAATCTGTAGTATTTCCATGGACAGAACTGACTCAATGAACGATAAATATTCATTTAAATCAATGAACTCTAGGGATGCCTAAAATATTCTTTAAAAAAATATTTTAGTTATCACTAGTGTTAACGGTACCCCTCCTACTAAGTATAAACCTTGTGTTAAGAGTGGCTGCTAAGTTTTTGAAGCTAGACCTTAATAAGTGAAGCGAAAATTTTCGGTACCATTTTTCGAAAATTGCGCAGACGGAGGAATATTAAATTTGGCACAATAACAGTTTATATAGAAGACGGTGTGCGAATGCTAATATTTTATAAAATCTGCATTATTCATACATTAAGTTATTGAAATAACAGCTCACGCACACAGATGCCAAACGATTTATACACACAGGTTTACATTTTACTATAACTTTGTGTCAAAGCGTAGTCAAGACGACCGTATATTAATTTTTAAATATAACAATGTCATTGTACGAAGTATAAAAATCATAAAGCAACGCAAATTAAAAAAAAAATAGTATAATTTGGACCAGCCCGTGATCTCTACTTATATTTACCCAGCAATAGTACATTTGTCCCTATTTTCAGTGCATTTATAAGCACTGTAGATTGGTCAGTGTGAAGTGCCCCTTAGTGCGAATACAAACTACATAGGGATGCGATGCTTAAAGGATTAAGCTAGGCTTTGAAGTAATCAGTCAGTGCGATGACGTCACAGTACACGTGAACTAATCTTGGGTCGTGTAATCTGCCCCAAACATCCTTCAGGCTGACCTAATTACGTATTTACCGTGGTACAAATGCCGCAATTAACTGGAAATTATCGTCCGACATATTTACCCTTTCCGTTAGTGAATGGATTATTATTATTTCGCCATTTGAAAGTTTCTAATACTATATACAGTTCCGCTAATACTTTAAATCTCTCAATGGCTGGACGATTAAAAGAGTGCATTGAAATCCGTAAGGCCAGGTTCAATTCTCGACTCCCCTGAGATAATATCGCACTGACTGCTGACATAGGCTTTACACTTAGTAGAACGTGAATCATAGCTTCAAATATTCATATTATATAGAGTTTATAAACAATTTATTATAATTCGTATATACATATGTTTTCTTATTAAAACAAACTCTTTAATCAAATGTTTAAAACACAAACATGTATGATAAAAAGTTTAATATGTACACTCATTTGTCATACTGTTCAGCTTGTGACAATCTCTGAGAAACGAAATAACCTCGTGTAGACACAGAGAGAAACTTTCCTCCTAATTAAACGTCTTTGTATGCTCATAAATACACATAACAAAGCATCGCGTTTCATGGAATACAGAAAGTACACATTTTCGTACTTTCGAGATACAATTGGAATCGGATTTTCAATGGAAATTTTTGTTACCGGTTCAATTCGTATTGGATGTATTTAATCATTATGAATAAACAATTTATACTAATCTATACTTAATATATAAAGCTGAAAAGTTTGTTTGCTTGAACGCAGATCAGGAATTACTGGTCCGATTTGAAAAATTCTTTCAGTTTTAGATAGCCCATTTATCGATGAAGGCTATATATAGGCTATGTGTCATGACACTAAAATTGATTCTATTTTTTTAGCTAATTCTACGCGGACGAAGACGCAGGCACAGTTAGTATAAGATAAAACATTAAGTTTTATGAACGATACTTAACGAAGAACCGCTACTGAAGATTGCTTCAGTTCTATTGAGAACTGTTAAGTTATTACTACTAAAGGATTCTTTGTTAAAGTTTTCCAACTTCACTTTAAGAAGTTCTGCTACTAAATCTGCGAAGAGCGGTTTAGGGAATTTAGATTCTAATTAAAACACCCTTTGTCAAAGGTGCTTCAGTTGCGTGCCTTCGACAAATTACATTCGAAAGGCCCACAACAAACTGTCGGTCAATATATTTCTTAATTTTATTTGTAACACAAATATATTTTTATAAGTTTAAAGGTTTTACCTTTTAGCTATTAAAAATATCGTTGACCTCCTTTTTAGTGACAAAATAATATATCTTAGATGGAATAAAAATACACAAATTCTTATGTAATATGATGTTTGTCTGTTTGTATTAACGATTCTTTCATCTAGTTGGGATTTTCTCTTAAAGATAATATTGAATATATATAAATACATATGTGTTTACATTACACTTATATTTGTTTACATTACAATTATATTTTTTGAAAGATCTGTAATATCATATTTAAAAAAAAAAAATTATGAAAAAAAAAAATTTTTTTTAAACAATAACCTTTTACAAAAAAAAGCTCTCGTGTGCGATTTCATTGCATCCGTTTTCATATCTCTAATAGAAATACGTCCTTTTCTTCACAAAATTTTAAGTTGCTTGTATAAGTAGGGAAGGCATATAAAAATACATTTATAATACATACCATTAAGGTGTACAACGTCCGCCAGTAATGTAATTAAAGTTATTTAAATAAGCTAGATATGTTGTACATTTTATGCAGATAAAAATTGTGCTTTACAATATTTTATTAAGATGAATATCTATGAAAATATGAAAGGTTGGTGTTTATGTAAAACTTCTTTAGCTCTATCTATAAATATGAATGTGTGTATATATGTATAATTCCTCTAACAGTGTATGAGTGTGTCTGAAATATACAAAACATTACTGGCTATGAGAGAAAGAAATACAATATGTACAGTAATATACAAAACGTAACTCTATCTTTTTCTATATTCACTAACTTATATCTTCTTCTAAACTTCTATTTGCCTCGTCCGATTACACTTTTCGTAACGCTCTCGACACGCATTCACCAGCTCACTGCCTAAATCAAGTGTGCATAAAGACGTTTTACTTCAAAAGTACATCAATATTTCCCATAGTCAAACCAACTTAAGAACCAATTTATATATATATTTCTTGAAGTTCAAGGAAGGGTCTCAGGAAAAGAAACAGAATTAAGGTCCCTCACAATGTCCTATAAACGGGTCGCCGGTTCTTATGCCGGAGCCAGACATAGCTTAGTGTTTGTACATTTTTATCCTTGTAGACTAAAAAGTACTATAAAACTTTGCGCAGCTACACAAAGTCCCCGGCCACACTACATGATCATTCAAATGTAGCTATGCCTGGCTCCGGAGTTAGAAGTTGCGAGTTGCAATCGCACAAGGCTATAGGAATTTTAATTGTCAAGTAATGACACAGAATGTAACGTATCTTTAAAACTAGTTTTACTAAATGCATACGAACTTTATATATACTATACTAATAACAAACTAGCTCTTTCATCCGTTTTTAGTGGATGACTACTCGGAGGTTTTTGAGATTTCGTGATAGATAACCTTTCGCTTTTATATATACTAGGTGTCACACGTGACTTCGTGACACGTGGTTTGGAGTTGCTAATTTAGAGATAGAGATAAGCTGACATTCATATTTTTTTTCACAGCCACGAAAAGCCAAACGGCAGCCCTCGTTCTCCGGAGCAGAGCCCAAGGGAGGTTTACGATTTCGCCTTAAATAAATGATACTCATTATAATATTGATATTTATTTATCATTATTGACTAAAAGTTTGGCCATCTGCAAAATTATTAAATTTGCCATAGGGTGCTTACATAAATAAACAGCTTTCCAGTACTGAAGTCAAAATCATATATTCATATAGACTTTTTCTACAATCATTTATAAACATCATTTGTATAATATTAATTTTGTTTTTGTTCTTTTTTAATTATTTAATAATTTAATAATAAAATTTACAATTTAAAAGATAAGTTTATAAGGGTTCCTCGCACCCTGCACTGAGAGGAGCATGCAACATGATTGTAGCGACTAATCTGTGCATAATGGTATTTATTTGTCCACAGTTAATTTGCATAAAAAATAGATTATTGACAACCATGGCCTCCAGTTTGTCAGACAAAGATGATTTTCTACTACTAGGTAATAGGTACAGGTAGTAGGTACCAACCCGCACAGATATGTCTGTACTGACCTCCACCACTTTACATAAGATGAACCATTTGCTCATTTGACATCAAATAAAATTTTGGTTTTTATAAAGAATATTGAATCTTCTAACGATTATTTGCTGTTTAAAATGGCCACTTTTTCAACTAGCCCTTCATAGAAGACGATCCTCCTTATGTTCTCATATTCATATTAAGACTGTAAAAGGTTATATTATCTTTCAGAGTAAATCTGACGTGATGTTATAGCATTTTGGTCACATTAAATATTCAATAAATTCAGATTTTGCGAGTTTTTCAAGACAAATTATAAATGACAAATGCCTTTGCACTTTATTGAAGTTTTCATATGGATTTCTAACTGTTTGGAAAATATACCAGCATTAGGGATAATGTAGGATTCTAAAGGTAAAAGATTTTTTTCAAATTGTTCCAGTAGTTTCAGAGCTAATTCAATGCAAACGAATCTTTCGTCTTTAAAATAATAATATAAAAAGTAACGGTCCTAGATGAGAGCCTTGGGGAACTCCAGCCTAATATAAGCTTTTAATTTAAGCTTAGTAGGAGGGGAAAAGGGAATATTAGACATACCTAAAAAGTATTCCTAATAGTCTTTAAAAAAACTCAAGAATTTGTTTGTTTGTTTGCTTGAACGCGCTAATCTCAGTAAGTACTGGTCCAATTTGAAAAAATATTTCAGAATTCTTTCTAGAATCATGTACTGAACCCATGGGATGTGTATCCGGTACGATGTCTTTTACACCCTGTATTATGCTATTCACAGATGAATAAAATTTGACAATTCATATAACATACGGCTGTCACGATTACGCTTTGAGATCATCCAATAAACGTGTGTGTAAATGGTGTAAATGGTCTAGCATTGGTGTGCGTGTGATTTTATATTAATAATTTAATATATTAATATTGCATATTATAAAAAAATATTAGCATCCGCACACTCTCCTCTATATAATAATAATAATAAATATATACAGGACTATATGACACACGGACGTCTGTTCCTAAGGTAGACAACTTAACGTTTACAAGTGTACATGCAACGGCTTTTAAATTCCTCGTTATAGATATAGAGGAAGCAAAGATTGCATGTAAAGTGTGAATAGCTATTTAAAACTCATGTTGTATTTGCTTACAAGTGGCCCTACATTTGAAAATTAATACAAGTTTTCTGACAAACTTTAGGATTGCTTTTTGTTATATATCTATAATAATATATAAAGCTGAAGAGTTTGTTTGTCTGTTTGTTTGAACGTGCGGAACTACTGGTCCGATTTGAAAAAATATGTCAGCGTTAGATAGCCCGTTTATCGAGGAATGCTATAGGCTATATACCATCACGCTAAGACTAATAGGAGCGGAGCACCAATGAAGAATGTTTCAAAATCCCCTTTCGAGAGCTTCCGCTGCGTGCGCTACGTAAACGGTTAATGTTGCTCAAAAATCATGTATGACTGAATTGTTCCCCTTTGAAAGTTCTAAATAAAAGTCCGCGACAGCAAATCTCTATCGTCTATCTCTTAAGGTTGGCTTCGCGTCACGCCGTTCCCGCTCCGCGCCTATATTGGTTACGAAGGCCACTTCAATAGATGTCGTCTGTTTGTTTTTTTTACTCCGTGTCGCACCGCTTCTCATTCCCAAGGATTTTGCTTACCTATGAAACTGGGTTATACCTTAATATTTTTTATTTGGAATTTTTTTTCTTTTCCCTATGACATAAGTGTTCTAATCGACAAAAATAACGACAAACTTTAAGATTTTTTATATACTAGTTCAGATTAAAATGTATCTAGACTAATTTTGCCTGCGTGTTCGCTTTAATTATGTCAACGGGTGGAGTAGTAATGTCAAACTACCATCTAAATTACTTAATTCTAAATGTTACATTATTCAACAGAGCTTATAAAAGCCTACTTGAATAAAATATCATTTGAATTTGAATTACTAAACTACCATCGACATTCGGGAGTCCAATTTCAAATTTCCAATTTCTTTAAAGCATTTTTCAACTTTAAAAGTTAAAAAATTACCCCAAAGTAACCCGGCTCGAGTTACAAGCTGCGCTACTGGGTGCCAGACTGGCACGAACGATCGGAGAAGAGATGGATCTGGTCGTCACCCAGACGCTAATGTTGAGGTGTTTATAACTCTCAAATGAATTAACTTTATCTCTGATTCGTTTACTTACCCATTTTTCCCTACAATAAAAGATGCGAATACCATTAATAAATTATGAGTAAAAATAATCAATTGTGGGAATAAAATTTCGCTCTCAATTCACAGATACGCGGCACATTATTTGCCCAAATAGCTTTATGCGGGATAACTGTCAATAAATTGGGATGCGCTGACCGCGTTCATGTTAAAATATTTATTTAAACCACGCAAAGATCTACGGTAAAAATAATGAAATTTTCGCGATATATTACTACTGATTTCGCTTTTGTACAAGTACTCGTACTTAACAATTTTATAATATTTGGTATATTATAAAATTGTTAAGTACGTATTCGAACAACGAATACTTAGCATATTTAGGTATAGTAGAGATCTTTTACGTGCCTTCCGAAACACGGAGGAGGTCGGATATCAAATATAAACCAGTGCTAGAATGGGTCACCCATCTATCGCTCGGTCGCGGCCAGTGCAATTTAACTTAGCGATCGACTCACATGCCGACCACTGATTAGGCCACGACCTCCTCACATTTTTCTCCAATATAATTCTATTAAATTTTAGTCTATTCTCTATTCTATTCTATGTCTACAAAATTACGTTGTCCTTTTTTTTCTAGGGCGTGCTGTCACTGTGCCCTTCAGATTATGATTGTTGAAATGTTTTATATGGTTTCAGACTATTATTGTATATATTTTATTACAGTTAATATTAAAGGGAACCGGTTTAAAAATCGTCTAAATTACACTTATGTAGATATAGAAAAAGAATTTTAAAAACGAGAAATCTCGAAAACCGCGGGACGTACAAAGATGAGTTTTGACAGGGATATAGTTTATAGTTAATATATATCCGCTAGAACGGAGTTTTCGAGAGGGCCACATCAGGAAGGTCTAAGGGCTCTTGCAAGACTAATTTCACGCGGACGAAGTAGCGGGAAACAGCTAGTTAATTTGTAAGTAGGTACCGCAATGTAATGTATTGTAAAATATCCATTAATTAAAAAAAAGACATTAGACAAAATAAATCAGCGCCATCTATTAGCGATGGCCGCGAACCGGTGCATTACAGGTAACGTAAGTAAACTTGACTTTCAACCGTTTCCCAAGTTCTCGAACAGACGCGGCCGGCCACAGAGTGTAATTGCATAATTTGCATAGACACTGCATCGCCACTTTCACCGGCTAACGGGATACGTATCTGGAACGACTTGAGACCTGAATTATTCGTTACTTAGTATCATTTATTTAAAAAAAAAAACACTATTTATTTTTAATAAATCGTACTTTGTATACAAGGTTAATCATCTTGTACATTAACAAAAATTGATGCGCGTATTTTATCAATAGTCAATTTAATGGATTTAAATAGCGTTTATTATTTAAGATTAATGTGTGAATATAATGTTATGCGTTTTTTTATCCAACTGGGATTTTTATAGTCAATTTATCCGTAGACTCCAGGACGAACGTTTCGAACCATTAAAAGCCAAAGAGTCGACTTTGAAAATATTCGTGCTAGGACCACAGAGGACCCTACTTAGTGCAAACGTGGGTTGCATTAGCATTGATTAAGAGCGTGACACGATAAAGACTAGTCTCCTGTGAGCCTAGCACGAACATTTTCATCCTAAATATAGTCGACTCGTTGACTTTGACCGGTTCGAAATGTTCGTGCTGGGGACTCAGTTTTAGATTCCACACTATAATTTTAGTACATACTAATCAAATAAGTGATAGAATCAGGCGTTACTTTAGTTTTTCGTACATACGTTTAGTTTCTCATACATACTAATCTTTACATAGTATAAAGTGAACTCTTTTCCCGCTCTTTTACTAGTAGATCTTTTAAACTACGCAATGGATTTTCACACGGTTTCCTCAACAAACAGAGCAATTCAAGGAGAAGGTTTATATGTATAAAACATACATATTATAGTAGATAAAAGCAGAGAATTTCAGAGATTTGTAACGAGATGTCGTAAAAATATATTTTTGTGCCCTTACATTGCATCATCTGGCTAAACCTTACGAGATAGATCTAAATAATGTAGATCGGAAATGTATATCGTAAAAAGATCTATAAAAAAGATAAGGATGGAATATGTCTATCTCCTAAGGATAGTTGTCAGTAACCATTTTTATCTTTTTGTTAAAGAAAAATAATCAGCTATTTATTAAGAAGCTATGTTAAAGAATACCGTATTAAAACTTATCAAATAAAATAGAATCCTTTAATAGAATAAACTGTCTTCTGGGGCTTTTGTCATGGGTTATGTAAGGAATTTAAAAAATGAATCCATGGTTCATCTGTCGTGGGTTGAGTAAAGAAATGAAGCCACTGTCTCCTGGGTCTCCTGTCGTGGGTTGTGTAAAGAACTTAAAAAAATGTAGATAGGGTCTATCTGTCATAGGTTACGTAAATAACCCTAAAAATTAAGACACGGCCTTCAGGATCTTCTCTTGCCTAAAAATCAAGTAACGTTTACGATTTGCATAGACGCTGCACCGCCACTTTCACCGGCTAACGGGATGTGGAATCTGGAACGAAGTAGGCCTGTATAATCTACCAGTTGTGCGTTTTGAACTCAGCGAACCGATAAATCTTCGTCATACAATACCAAAATTATCATGGCTTTTGTTGTGCCATAATGTTTTGGCCCATATTACTGTAATGTTTCATTCTAGACTAAGTAACGTCTATGACTTTGGCTTTTTATTTATTACTAGACAACCAAATCGGGCATTAAGATCATTGGATCATGTCAGTACGAGTGAATGTAATGCCGGAGCCAGACAGAACTTCATTTGAATGATCATGTAGTGTGGCCGGGGACTTTGTGTAGCTACGCAAAGTTTTGTAGTACTTTGTAATCTTCAAGGACAAAATGTACAAACACTTTGAGCTAGGTCTGGCTCCGGCATTAGGAATATAAGTCCTATTTACATATATACGGTACATTCATAGTTTTTTAATTTTAACAACTCATTCTCTTTGTTTTATTCTACCAAATTACACTACACGTATACACACAATATTACACGTTCATATATACACAATATTACATGTTCATATATTTCAAATAATAAAAAAGTTTTACATTATGGAAATCAAAGAAGAGATTTTCAGCAAACAGATTCACAAAGTCGTTGACTCTTTGACAGGTAAACATTTTGCGCGCCCAAGTCATCCTACCTATCAACCGGTCATTGACGTGCGAATGACATTAGAATGTTGATTTTTTTTTTCAAATTTCTCCGCCCTAGATTCAGCGAGACAAACATTGTCGCTGGTACTTTTTGCATTGCCTTATAATTAAAATATAATTTTTAGACGTAATTTGACTTTATATTTAGTATGCCTGCTCTGAGAATAAGGTACCGGTAAACTAACTATAAAATTAAGTGACTGTTTTTTGTATAGCTTGTAGTAATTTCTACCCTTATAAGTGAATCCCTTATATATTTATAATTTGCCAGATTCGTCCGTACAACATCTGTCATAAATCGACAGCTGCGACACCTTCGGCGCCAAATACGAACCGATACAATTTAAGGTCATTTTTTGGGAAGATATATACGCCATAGACTTTGCCCAAAAGCTAAAAAATCTGTATTTGAAGTAATACAGCAAACGAATTTATGATTGACATTATTTAAAAAGAAAGAATTCGTCTACTTGATAAATCTTAAGTCCACACATATATGGTTCTATTACAAATTTTCGGTCGTTACACTTATTCGTAACTTCATAAGCTTAAGAAAAAATTAAAAAGACATTCTGCATTTCTTGTGCCTATATAACGAAAAAAAATTATAAAAGACTAAGCATATATGTACATGAAATGGCGTCAAATTGTTCCAGTGAGTCAACGATATATGACATCTCAATCAAAGAAAGTGTCACAACACGTAACGCTGGTAACTGACCCCATTACGGCCACCTTTCTCCGGACTTTCACCGATTGTGTGACCCAGATGCTTTGTTACGACGCTTATGTCGACCGTGAATTGCCAAAGACAGGTATCCAGGGCAGGGATATTAAAAAGTTACGCTCCGCTGTCAATGTCACGACCTCTATGGTTTTACCTGATACCCTGGAGTTTGAAATAAACAAGAACATACATTTACTTCATTCCAAACCTTTACGTAGAAAACTTTCATATAAATAGAATATTAATTCATTGAAATATTATATAAATTAAAAAAATATACATATACATAAATATAAAACGAGGATATATGAAGCGAAAACTTTCGATACCATTTTCCGATAATCGCGGGGACGGAAGAGAATAAAATTTTGGCAGAATCATAGTTTATGCCCTATCGAAAAAAATATAGCAGATGCCTTCTGACTATAAACTACATCCTGGCCAAATTTCATTTTTGTATTTTCAGCAATGGACACCCTAGACTGATATGGCGATGATAACTTGTATTTTTGGAATATAATTAATCTATATCTAAAGTAATATATAAAGCTGGAGAGTTTATTTGTTTGCGTGAACGCGCTAATCTCGGGAACCACTGGTCTGATTTGTAAACTTCTTTTAGCGTTACATAGTCCATTTGTCGAGGAAAATTATAAAATTAAAATGAATTTTTTTTTGTTTATCTAATTTGACGCGGTCGAAGTCGCGGGCACAATTAATTATATATAATTTATTTTATTCTACAAGTACAGACAAATGGTGATCACCACGATTTATATAACGACAGGGTCAGGGTTGCAGGAAGAAGCTGGTTACAAGCGAATCAATATCGACATTTGTGGACATTAATGGAGGGCAAATATATTCAGCAGTGGACGCTCCACGTTAAATTCTAAACCAGAAACAGCCGGCGAACACAATGCGGATAATCGAGCTACGATCATTGACACAGCGCCATTGCATCGAGGTAAACTACCTAAAAACGTTAAAACTGCATTAGACTTTACTGATGATCTGATTGATAAAGAATTGAAACCTTTTATAGCATATTATAAGACTAATTTTTCAACTTAAATTTTCATAAGTCGAATTCATAACTATGTGTAAACTTTGCTGTTAGACCTCCTTATTCTGGCCCTATCTAAAAATCCGTTCTTAGCGGATGTCCACTAACTATGGTGTAAGAAATACTAAACTACTTTGCAAAAATTGACTTGTCCGCTTATAATTTTAAACTTCGCCGTTAGACCTCCTTATGCTGGTCCTATCGAAAAATCCGTTCTTAGCGGATGTCCACTAACTATAGTGCAAGAAATACTAAACTACTTTGCAAAAATCTGCGAATGAATTTGGAAATGAATTTTTTTAGCGGACTGGCCCGTTGGTTCAGTGGGCAGTGAAGCTGCCTAATTAAATTCTTTTTTAATGTAGTCACATATAAAGAAGGACGAAAATAAAAATTATATTATACAATTACTATTTAAACGCTCCTCGTTCAGTTAGTTGATTTTATGCAATTTAGAGTGTTTTAAATTTTTACTTAAAATGTTATGTTATTCCTTATAACATCATCTATCTACCAAATTAAATTAAATTACCAGACCAACTTAAAATAGACGTAATTGTTATAATATCAACTTAATTTCTGTTCTTCAATCAGAGATTGGTCGTATCAATAAACACTTTATTATAAATTGTATATTTAAGCGATAGAGTTCAACTCAGATACAATTTTAACTATCGGCAGGCTTTGAAACTCATCGGCAATTACGTAATGAGGTGCTGCGGTTACCCAATTAGCAGAAATGCTGCATTCATTTTTGCTGTTCTGCTGAAAACGACAATAGTTCGCCCGAAGTATATACCAGTAAAAATTTATTCTACTAGAAGACTCAACATCTTGGAATGATACTTTTATCTTTCCACTCGGCTAGAGCCAGTTTGTTAGCCCGGTCCTGCAGTGCTGCCGCAATAGTACATACCGCCAGCGGTACAACCGGCTCGGGCCCTATCATTCTACGCTCAGAGCCCTGCCTAGCGAGCTCACCTGTCTTCTCATTTCCATGCTTACCAAATGCTTATTAATTTGCATACTGTGGTCTCTGTGCTCTGGTCTATACTGTATTTTTTCTTCTAACAACAAATATGAAAGTTGTATCTTTTTATTGAAACTCTAGAATAAATAAGTAATTAATGTAATTGACAACAAACTTTCAAATACAACCCAACCATTTTATACCACTAGCTAAAACCCGCGACTATGTCCGCGTGAATTTAGTGATTATCTTAAATTTTGAAGATTTTTATTTTTTTGTGAAAAACACAAATTATGTTTCTAAAAATAAAGTAGGATTCTAATATACAGTTGAATAGAATTTATGCCATTAATAATAATTTCTATCGCAGTATGATAAGTGCTCGATTTTCTAACAATTTCAAACTAAACCAAGTATTAATAACATAGACGTACGTATGCACATAACTTCCGAACGACTGCACCAATTGCATAATTTTTGACATACTTATTATTCTTAGGACAAGTTTACTATACTTAGAAATGTGTGACTGCCTGTTTGTTTCTTGTAATTTTTGAAAATATTGGAAAAGGCAACGGGAATACAATTGTAGGATAAAAGAATGAAGTAAATAGTAAGGAACTCAATATTTCGGCAGGACAACGTCTGCCGGGTCCTCGAGTTCGTATACAAAACTGAAGATTACTCCTCAATTTAAAAGAAAGATAGAGATAAAAATTCCTCCTCAATTGTTAGTAGTAGTTATACAATGTGTGGTAAGTGTTAGCGAGTTAAAATGAGAATACAATACAGATTACATATAATATGTATCGCTACTAGTTGGTTATGCCTCCCCTAGTTAGACCCAACCAACCCGTAGCCTTTCTCGATGTCGATAAGGCTGAATGCCTAGCTGACCAGCTGTCAACTACGAAATTGGTTTACCATGCTAGGGTCGAATGTCGTTTGCACGTCAATTAGTTAAAAGGCTTATTTTTGCCCGTTATGCATATGCATTACGTTGATTTCTAAGAATAGCCCTTAGCGAAATTTTCTTTAACTAGGAGCTGTCATACAAAATGGTAAAGCACTTTCTTGGTCCACTATAATAATAATCTGGCATTTATCTATTGACATTATAATATCTGACGGCCAAACAAAGGTCTCGTTGTAGTCAAAAACATAAAGCAGACCTCTATCAAAAATCCATATCTATATATATGAAAATTACTTTCAATTTCCATTGATCACGGCTTCACGCGTGAACGGCTGGTCCGATGTCGCTAACTCTTTTTTTGTTCCGATTGTCATTGTCAGGAGAAGGTATTAAGATAGAAAAAAAAAAGTTGCGGGAAGAATTAAAGAATATAATAATACTTAACCACTATATTAAATGACTAGGAAAGGGAACGGGAACGGGAATAATATTATATGAGTTTAGCCAGGTGCCCCGGAGACACGCCGGACGCGTCCAAAATATATATCTCTCCCGCCCCTCCCTCCAGCTCCTCCTTGAGTCTTACATCTCCTATCATCAGCGCCAATTTGAACACGTTCCCCAATTGATCAGCGTCTATATTCTTGTCTAGACCTGAAACGAAAATGAACGGTATTACAAAAACATAACTCGCAAGAGTTTCTTAAATAACATAAATGCTATTTAAGAAACTCGTAAGAGTTTCTTACGATTAACACTTAATATTCACTTATCACAACTTATCATATTTTAAGGATTTGCTTACTTGACTATGTAAAGTGTCCATAAAAACTTGGTATGTCTATATTTTTTTTTACAAAAACGAGTAAAGTTGTAACATCCTTTTGTAACGTTTCACTAATTGCTTTAATATAGTATATAGAAGTTATAAATAATCAATGAACTTTTACAGTTATTTACAATTTTTGTTCCGGCTATCTGTTATAGAAGGGAAATGACTAAGAAGTAGCCACGAGAATTTTATACGTATAAATTGATGACCGCCAGCTGCACGGACGAAAAAGTGTCACGTTCCGCCTGACCCGAGCTTTTAAGCGAGAGCGCGTACGAGCGATATAGAGGCACGATCTGCTTAAACGATCGGAGTTATCGCGTAAAATTATCGTCCGTAAACCGACTTTACAGAAAACAATTTTTTAATAAAGACCAAGTGTTTATGCATTCAAACTAAAATTATTATTTATTTATTTACATTTTTTAATAACGACTTTAGACCATCGGGAAGTCTCACAAACCGAACGAAACGCGACAACAATACCATCAATTGACGTGACAGCATTGCCGCCACTTCACGCCTTTCTCATGTGAGAAAGAGGTATAACGAGTATGTAAAACGACAGACCTTTATCCATTTGTGTCTATAGGTTTTTAATTATTTTTTTACAGGTGATCACTGCAAGGCACTGTGATATGAACGTGTTTGCTTTGTCTCTAATTACAAACGAATGTGTCACCAATTTGTATTGTCTATCCTTCTGTTTGTACGTTGTGTTGTAGTATAATAAAGTATATTCATTCATTCATTCATTCATATTAGCTATACATAAACATACAAGAGGATGGACCCTGGACAGGTTCGCAACTAAACGGGCAAAATAATCTTAATATATATGTATACATGCTGTTTGTCCGCGATGGACTCCTAAACTACTTAACCGATTTTAATCAAATTTGCACACCGTGTACAGTTTGAATCTACCTAAAAGATAGGAAAGCTTACATCGTAATTTATAGTCGCAAATAAACATCAGTAACAGAAATGTATGCACGTGCATAGCTTCCGAACGGCTGCATCAAATTGAATAATTTATTTTTGTTTTCGCTATTGTTAGGACAAGGTTTGTTACCGGAGCCAGAAATAGCTTCATTTGAATGATCATATCAATGATCACGTAGTGTGGACGGGGTGTTTGTGTAGCTAAACAAAATTTTGTAGTACTTTGTAATCTTCAAGGACAAAAATGTAACAAAATACATGGGTAATTTTAATTATATAAAGGATTGCCCTGACTTCCGCACTAGCAAAGCTGTGTTGCGGAATGTGGACAAATATTATTTCAAGAAGCTCAGCGACTGTTAATTGTAAATACTTGTGTATTCCATATTTAACGTACAACGTCTCGTTATAACATCACAACAGAATATTCTATTCTCCTTTTTATTTTTACGACTTCGAATGAGGAGTTTTCTAAATAAAATAGGTGAGAATTGATTGGTTCGTTGTGTTGTGATTAGATGTAAAAAATATTTTTTTTGATCTGTTAATTTTTCTTTATTAGAACTTAGACTTTCGTCGGTGAAATTCATACTTATTATAAGCCGGCTTTTAAACTCACGCGTATGTTATATCGGGACTGATGATATCATCAGTTGCCGCCGCGGCACCGCTTCGTAGCGATCTCGGGAAGAGATTTAGGGGTAGGCTGAAAAGACTGAAGCCTATAGCGGCAGATTTTAGGGAGCAGCATATTTGGATGGATGACGTCAGATGGCAATCGGTCATCTTAACTCGCCCCACAGCCACATCCTCTGCAATCTAAGTGGACCCTGGTACTTAACCCGGATAACGCTAGGAAGAAAAATAGAATTAAAAAAATCATTTTTATTCGCAAAGAAGTAAATTTAAAACGTTAATTTATGATATTGATGGTACTACTATTGATATTGTGTAAATAAATTTTAAAAAGAAGTATAACTTCTACAGAATGAACCGGCTCCTGCGCACCCATTTAATTATAAAATTCTTTAATTTTTTTTAGTTTTTTGATATTTTCGAACTTTTCTTTGGAGGTATTGCGTGACCTCACAAAAAAGCCCTGTGTATAATAATAACCTTGGAACTTAACAAACCTTCCGAAGGCGTCGAAGCTATACGGCAGCGGGATGACATCCTGTGGCGAGTGTTCAGACAACTGAGCTTCGCGCGGTACTAGAGCCGGCAAATACACAACCTGCACATCCTTGTCAGTTTCCTCAGACGAACCCGAGTTTAACCCACTCGGCCACCAACCATGAAATGGTAGTATTTCCTATAAAACAAAACATTTCTTCAAATTTCTTCTTTGCAGCCAAACTAATTTCTACACGTGTGGGTAAGTGTATGCTATCTCTGTATAATTGTGATTTTTTTTAGGCCATTAATATAATATTTATTTACTAATAAGGTACAAAGATAATGTGGCAAATATTCAAGCACTATTATTGGTACTAACTTGGTTAAAGAAATCAGAACCCGAAACATAAGGTAGATTAATTTCTTTTAAGTTTTAAATTTTCTTATTAAATATTCCTCCCTTTCTTCCTTCTATATTCTTCAACGTATTCTTTTATATTAAAATGTAGGAAACTTAGGAAAGTAGGAAAACAAAAGTTATTGACAATGCAATTTTTCCTCGTGAGCAAAACGGTTACAGAAACAATAGCCGTTTAAGTCTCGCGGCTAAACCGTATTTCAGTGAGTTATATATGCTAATTTGGTAACCTCATTACTGTTATTTTGAAGTGTCTTCTAACAACGTAAATAACTGATGGTAACCACCTACTCTACAGTTATCATAAATTGGTTGATTCAATTTTAAAGAACAAAAGAAAGTATGATCATTGAAAAGGGAAAATGAAAAATGCAACATGACTCATCTCTAATCATGACTACTAACTTTCTCCCATACACAAGGGTACATAATTATTTAACAATTGATCAATGTCATGTATACATTACAAAGGCTCATGCGACCCCAGTCCTGGGTCCCCATAGTTACGGAAACCGCGAAATTTCAGAATATCCCTCATTAAGTCTTTTGCGATTTAATACGTTTGATAAATTCTAAAAAACAACTTCCAATAGAGATTCATATTTTCTTGTGCCCTATTACCGCGGAATATATGACTGCTCTACAATTGATCAATACCCGAGAATAAATAACTTTACATTCAAATATAATCATCTCGACTGTTTAATGATTCGGCAAAGCATAAAAAGCTGACTTCGCTTAAATCCGCGAATAAATTTAAAATATATTACTATATTTAAAATATATTAAAATATATTAATATATACGGAATATATAGCTAATATAACAACTTCCTTTTAAACTCACGTGTATATATATCGAGATTGTCCGACTAGTTTCGAACCCGTCCGGAGGCCTTCCTCATGAGCTCGCTACGAAGCGGTGCCGCGGCGGGAACTGTTTCCGGACAGTTCGGACGGGCTCGAAACTAGTCAGGCCACCCCGATATATTTAAACGTGAGTCTAAAAAGCCGTTGTTATATTAACTACGAAGTTTGCTCACAAAAGTCTGAATTAGGAATATATAATTCAGTTATACACGCATGTCATGGATTTCCGCAAAATTACGCCTGTTTATATCAAAGATTCGGTCAAGGTCACGGATTTTAAGTTGGCGCAAGACACGAGGGCATTAAGAATTTTATAAACATACCAACACTGTCTGCGATCGTGAGTGCTACTCTAGTGGCCCTTTAACACCCGCATAAACGGTTTTACGACTTTAAATTAGCCATTTGACCGGACAATTAAAGCATGAGCTCGCCAAAATGGAACGCTTCAAAACAAATGATTGACATAAATTGGCCAATTGAAAAATTCTTACCCACGAAGATGTTTCGTCCAATTCTACTGTAGAGTATTTTTGCCTAATGTTTGGTGACCGTAATTTAAAACTTAATATTAAATCTCCATGGTCATTTATTAAAGTAAGAACTTTTTTAAACCAAGAATGCTGACGCAAAATATTTTTTTTTACCTTTATTTTATGTCAAAATCAAGCCAGATTCTACCAATCCCTAAAAATATTTTATAATTTTCGAAGAACTCAAAAGTGAATGGTAGAAAAAAAATGTAATGTTAATTTTATTTTGTTTAAATGGTTTTTTTTTCAAATAATCATCTATAATCCGCGTCTAGAAGATACTGTGGTGTCAAGGACTAGAAACATTATGACATCAAAACTTAATTACAGTCTCACACTACATATTTCCCATAGGATCTAACTTAAGTAACACTTAACTGTTACGAACTACTTTCATGCAAAACATATGATACGTAAATAGACTAACGCCTTTACATATTTGTTTATATAGGAGACAGATAGGTAAAGGCAAAAAATAATTCAATGCCTTTTCTACAGTCTTTGATAACTGACTTAATTTTTTAATTCCAGCAAGTGATAAGTTATTTCTGTTTACGATTCAATTCGGTCATATAGACATATGACTGAATTAAAACGTAAAATGAAAGCGATCAGTTCCTACTTAAAGAGGTCGCTATCAATAGTTGTATGAAACTTATTACTAGGGAAATCTTGCGCCTCGTGCTGATAAACTTTTTTATAAAGTTTTACTACATGTTCTTTTTCAAATTCAACTGTTATTATTTTAGTATTAAGTAATTTTGGTCTTCAATTTTTAGGCAATAGTCCCAGAGCAGAACAGTAAAATAATTCCATGTTAAAATATAATTGCAAAAGAATAGTCATGTTTTGAAGATCATGCAAATCTAGAGAAACAGACCGAAGTTTGTTTCAACAAACACGTATGTAAACGGATACATCTGTTCAATCGTGTTTATTGGTAAAAAAGTGTACAATGAACTTTAATAAGCAATCCAATCTGAACTTAATCCCCAAGTCACAGACAGACACTTTAATCTTATTCATATACAACTGCGATTGACCTAGACAGACAAACACATATAAACGGACGTAAGTGAAACCGAAATCAACAAAAGATGAGTCATCGGTATAGATACAACATAGAATATTAGCAGCCAGAAGCGAACTAAAGGGGAAAGTAAAAATATTTGTTTGTCTATTAGTCACTATTAGCAGCTCGAGACAAAGCTCCTTATGTTATCACAAACCTATTCCTAGCTAATATGCTAAATACAAAAGTGTTTGTTTGTTGCGCTTTAAATGCTGACTAGATAATCATGAAATTAGAGAAGGCATGATCCCTCCAGAAAAGGTTAAAAATTGTACTGTCTGTTCCTTTTTCTAAAACAAATTAACTTTTTGTTCGTATCCGATTTTGAATCCCACATAACCCAAAATATAGGCGATTTGAAATATAAATAGTCTTCCTTGGTTAAATAAAACGACGTCAAATTGTCAAACTGGACCAAATTGAAATGCGACACGGGAAGCCCCCTCTTTCAAATAATAAAGAATCACCAAAATAGGTTCACCCAGTCGAAAATTCTGAGATAACAAACAAAAAATCAGTTAAATTGAGAAACTCCTCCTTTTTTGAAGTCGGTTGAAAAAGAAATCAAATATGTTAATTATAATTAAAAATGACACACAATTCAAATCCAAAAATATATAATAAATAAATAAATATAATAAATAAATATATAGGACTATATGACACACGGACGTCTGTTCCTAAGGTAGACAACTTATTTAAAAGCGATTTACTTTGCCAGATTATTGATGATATAATTAATAATTTAGAGTAATTACATTTCAGAAGAAGCTTCTACATGAGAAATGAAGGAGTTAACGTAATTCTTTTTTCTTTCAGTCCCAGCCCCACTTCTAGGCCTAGCCCCAGTCCCAATCCCAGACCCCGTTATTATTAGAAATAATTTAATACAGTGGTTAAGTATTCAAATATTGTTATTTTACATACAATTTTTTAAAAGAACTTTCTCCTGGCAACAACAAATTCAACAAAAGTAAGCAAAGTGGGTCCGGCCGTTCACGCGTGATGCCGTGACCAAGGGAAATTGGGATTCGTTTTTATATCCATAGATATAAATAAAGAAAAAAGAAACGTTAACTTATTGTACATTCACTAATTTGTATTTAAGAAAGTATGTGCTTTCTTTGTCCTAAAATATTTTAAATCAACTAAAATTTTGGCACATGAGCGTGTCACGCTATTATAAGTCTCAAGCTTATGATATAAGCCTTGTTCATTCATTGTGACTTAGTATAATCGCGTGCGTAACTGAAAATGTATACATATCGACGCCCCCACCTAAAACTACAGTAAAATAAATTAATTTAAAAAAAAAACAACAATCCTGTAATATGTGATAACCATAATATTCTTGTAAAGACATTTCCAAAAAATTTCCTATAATATGTTTTCATATATAGCACAATATCATTATTTGATGTTTCTTTATTACGCAAAGTATAAAGAAAACAATGTTGTGGGGCGTCGATATTGGCTTCGTTTAATAAGAGAATAAAACTGCACTTTATAAATATCCTAATGTTTTTTTTACATTCTCATTAAAAATGTATTAAACATATTTGTAATTATTAATTATATGAACTTTATTATTCATATGAACAAGTTTTACTTATTATTATGGGCCAATTATATAATATGAAGTGGTTACTGAGGAAATTAACTACACGTGTGTATAATTAAAACCACGACCATTAAATTGGTATTATTTAAATTTAAGTACTTTCTAGTTTATGGTTTCTTTAACAACTATACCTCTCATCAGAAAAATTCCTTTTTTTAACATATATTCCTAAATACACTTACAAAAATCAACTTGCAAGGTGTTTGCATGCAATTTTTCTGATGAGGAGTATATATTACTTTTTAAAATTTAGATTTCGCGGCAAAAGCGATTAGAAGTTAAAGCGACATCTAATTAAATTACTCAAAACTACACTGTACTAATTTTTATGATCGTTTTACATAGAAAAGTGTGTGATAATAACAACATAGTATGTGATAAAAACGTCTGAACTTTCTTTTGCTTCATTTATATATTTCTATAGGTATAATTGAACGTTTTGATGAATTTTTTTCACTTTAATGTATTAAACAAAATATTTATTTGCAAAATTATTCAAGATTTATCAAATCGCCTCGCCTAATCAAACTTTCGTAACGGTCTCGTCTCTTACGCGGACTCCACAAGTCAAGTGTGCGTAAAATAGTTGTACTTCAAAATTCGCTATAGTATATAAATATTGCATATTATAAAAATATTTGCATTCACACACTTTCCTCTATATAAGCTATATATATATATATGTCTGCAATATGTTTATGTATAACAGGTGCCTGTTACTTATAACACGTCTGTGTGTCCTAGTCTTATATTTATTTATAAAGCTTGTATTAGAAGAGTGCACAACGAGAGCTCAGACCACCCTTTCCACTGTTAAGCTATTGAATATCTAACATCAGGACTATATTTATCTACTCCTTGATCTTTTTACTGTTCATTCAAGAGTATAATT
This sequence comes from Charaxes varanes, assembly GCA_024363005.1. Lineage (NCBI taxonomy): Eukaryota > Metazoa > Arthropoda > Insecta > Lepidoptera > Nymphalidae > Charaxes > Charaxes varanes. The sequence continues at coordinate 2,085,152 of JANCMC010021608.1, forward strand.
AAATTAATATGTATTTTCCACGCAGCGAGCCAAAGGCTGCGTGACGATTCTATATATAAAAAGAATCTCATCGCCTGCGGATCCTGGAGAGCATCCATGTCAACATATACCATAGTTAATTGGATTCCACGAGTTATAATGAATACGTATGGGGTTGACTTAGTCCGAAGATCTTATGTGTCAAGAATGCTCTGACCGGTTCGATAACTGCTTATGATTTCAATTACAAGCACTCTTTTTTTTCTCTGTCTTTCTAAGAATTTCTAAAAATTTTACTTTGTAAAATAACTCAAGCAGTAACTTATTATCTGTATAAATATTATTTACTCTTGATATTTAAAAATTTAGTTCCAAATTTAGTTTTATTTTTAGACAAAAAGAAAAAGGTGTAGGTCTACGGTCTCTTTTTGACTTGAATCATATAATTAATGCTTATGATTGGACCCGATTGGACATTTTAAAAATTCCTAACTCTTTACTGTTTTACCTTCTTAATTATTGTTCTTCCATCTTTATACTCCTAGAATCTATTATCACACACAACCTTCGTATAATATAAAATCTTAGAAAAACATTTATTCCAGTGTAAATCTTCTACCTTACAATAGGTACCATATAAGTAGCCCGTATAGTTTTGTTCCGCGTGAAATACTTTTACGGAAAATCTGTACGAGTCAAACAACTGGCGAAAATATGCTGATCGAATTCCAAGCCTGAACGCCTTTGAACTTCGCTACCAGAAATACTTTAGATATACAGCGCATCTTATACAACTTATACATGTTATTAGTACCTATACAAGAGTATTAAATTTTTGTAGATTAACCGATTGATCTTCAGAATTGCTTATTCCTTTTCGGGAGAAATCACTGCAAGATAAAAGGATTGATTTTTTTCTTGAAACAGTCACAATTTTCGCTTAATAAAAAATAGCAGAAGGTAGTGTAGCTTGGAAAAATATATAATATGTTAAAGATTTCAAGAAGAATAAATCATACGAATAAAGTCATGAGGCAATCAACTAGTAGACAATAGAGGTACTCACCGTCAAACAAACATATTCCGTTGTCTGTTAAAAAAACGTATTTTTGTGTAATTTAGGTAACGGTAACGTAACGTATTTTTTACAAGCTAAACACAGTAAGTACTGTGTATAGCTTGCGTTCAATAACGTTTAATAATTGAATTGCAAAAACACTCACAAATATAAAATATCTTTTGACCTTCCTAAAGGTCATTAACGCGGATTTTTCGAATTGATCCAGTAGTTTCTGAACCTATTCAACGCAAACACACTATCAAATCTCTCCTCTTTATAATACCCTTCCGCTTATATAAGCGGAAGGTCACCTATCTCGAAAACCGCGGGTCATACAAAGATGGGATTTGGCAAGGAGGTAATTTATAGTTAGTAGTCATTCGCTATCCGGATTTTTCGATAGGGATAGATGAAGATCTAAGAGTAAGACTTTCGCCACTTTAAGCGGACGAAATCGCGGGAAAAGGCTAGTTGCATATAAAAGTGTAGTTTCAAGTAATCCAACTGAAGGAAATGCTATATATATAATATTGACTACATAAAAGTGAGCATCTTTTGTTTACAAGAAAAATTTTACTCGGTTTAAGCGGTCGGAATAGTATCCGCTTGCAATGACGACGTACAGCTGTTCTTTACGAAAAAAACCATCTTCTCTTCATACACGAAGAAACCGGACGGGTTACGTGACACCCGCACGTGACTGTGGAAAAAAGTCAACTTTTATCTGTGGATGTGTCTATCTGCAGGATCATTAGGCACTCGTTAAACCGCAGAGTGCGACTAATGAGTCTCGCTTGTCTTTAGCGCCCCCCCTTGATGTCCTGTTTCGAAACTTACCTCTTCCCTACTGTGCATTACGCGTATTGTTCATTATGGCCGAGATACTCAACACAGACACAGAAGCAAGTTAAATATAGTGCAATTGCCAAGTTGTTCGCAAGTGACGCAACTTAAATATAATACAACTAGTTGTTTCACGCGACTTCGTCTGCGGAAAGATTAGGTGAAGAATTTTTCAAATCGGACCAGTTGTTCCCGAGATTAGCGCGTTCAAGCAAACACAAAAAATCTTCAGCTTTATATATCAGTATAGATTCATTAAATTTCAGCTCAATCAAGTAAAATAAATTTTTTTTCTTCTTCTTCCCAGTATTATCCCGTTCTAGTACCAGCGTCCGCTTAGATTGTAAAAGATGAGGGTGTGGGGCGAGTTAAGATGAAAAATGATAGGCAAGCGCTTGACCGCAGTCACACTTGATAAAGTGTAGATGCGGTCTATGGTGGAGCGCGCTTGCCTAGAAATCCATCCAATCTAATCCCATCCAATCCATCAAATCCAATCCTAGAAATCCAACCATTTATCGAGGAAGGCTATATATCGATGCCTCCTACTTAAGTTTTTGTAATCCCAAATTCCCAACTCCACAGAAGAGCATTGCAAACATGTAAATTGATATAAAACCTCATTATATAACACATTTGTGTATACAATTATATATTCAATAATGAGGATTACATTATTGTAATCAATAATAGATTAAAAAGTGACTCTTGTATTGCAATTTAGTTGTTTCTAACGCTCTCCTGTAAAGCTGGGAATTTGGGGTTACTACAACTTACGTGGGAGGAATCAATATCATCACGCTAAAAGTAAATCTCTTTTCACTTAAATTTTTCATCAATTTAAATAAATAAATAAATAATAAATAAATATATAGGACTATATGACACACGGTGAGAATAAGGCTAGCCGCAACGTACTTCCTTGTAGTTTGCGCTGTTAATCTGGATAAATCCTTACTTCGCAAGTAAGATAACAAGATGGATTTTACACAATTTATCGATAAAGCATATAAAGAAATGACGATACCGCCTCTTGATATAATTGGAGCTAAGCAAAGCAGTTGCGGAAATTACTGGAAGTAGGGAAGCGTAAAATCCAAACGTACTAGTCTAAACATCAATATATTTGCTATGTATTAGCAACAAATTTACTACCTTGCAAAACATCTAAGCCTCCGTAGAACCGGTTGCCAGGTCGGATGTTTAAGTAGTCATAGGAATCTATAAAAAAAAAAACGGTAATTATCGATGGTTTGAGAAACTTGAATTTTAACGAGGTTGTAGCGTAAACTATCAATTAGTAAATTTCATATTTATGCGTAATATATCGTTTCAAGAGTCAATTGAGATAAGGACGAACACATCTAATACATAGAACTGGACAAAAACCATAATAGGTAAGCCCTTTAAAAGCCAGTAACACATCTGCAAGCCTCTTAGTGGTGAAGTTGACTATGGACGTTGGTTTATTACTTGATTTACGTCAACTGTATTCCCGTTTGCCCCTTGTAATATATAAAAAAATTAAGAATACTTTGTTGTGCACCAAATACGTTCATTATCACAGGAATTAAGCTTTGTTTGAAAATAATCAAGCAGGGTGGAGATTTGAACCAGTTTTCCAAATCAATTTCAGTCTACCCTGCTGAAATCCAGCTATCCATTCCGCTATTGAGGCTTCAAAATTCAAGATTTTCACGGTTTCTCGCAAAATAGACGAGGAAAAATTCACCCTCGCAAATTACTATGGTGACAAATTAACGGCTTTGCTGCATGTTAGAGTTCTACGGCGGCGAAAACTATTTGACGTCTTTTTTTTTTATAATTAGTCAGTAATATCCCATTACTAGACAAAGGAAACCCCCACCTCAGACCCCTCTCTTCTATCCCGGGCTACCCAAATCCACATCTTTCCCGCAAAAGCATCCGGGTTTTCCTCGTATGGTCGATTTTTTTTTAACATTTTTTTTTATTTAATACTCGACATCTCACTCTAATTCGAAGTTTTTTTAAGGATGTCTTTTCTTCTTCTTCGTAGCGTCATCCCGGTCTAGTATCAGTGTCAGTTTAATTTGTAGAGGATATGGCTGTAGGAAGAGATAATGTTGTGTGTAGGTATGCTGTAACCCCTCTGATAATATCATAGCGGCGGGATTCGAACCCGGGTCCCTTGTGAATGTCAGACCAACCTTTTACCGATGAGCTATATAGCTTTAGTCTCTATAGACTTCATTTAAGTCGCTATAACATTAACGTCGGCCATTGTTTCATATGACGTTATGTAATAGCAATAAAAGAAAATGGCCATACTTTATGACGACCAAAGTAACGTATAAAGTAAAATAATTAAAAGTAACGCCTCGTCAATGTTTTATTATGATGGAAATATGTGTTAATAAGCAATTATATGACAAAAGCTACATTTCCATATATTACAATATCATGCTTGTTGCAAATTCTTAAGCGGCTATGCGATGTTAATTCTTTCTTTGGATTGCATATGAAACACGCACATAGCCTTTAACAGCTTGCTATGTGCCTCAGACCAAAAATATACTTATTCCTTACATAGTTTGTGCCTCAAACCGTTACCGAAGCTTTATCATATAGACTCTACAAAGATTTTTCTACATCAAAACGTCTCATCGCAATGAGTGCTGCCCTACATCTTCCGTCTATCTATTTGTTAAGACTAAACGCCGAAAAAGCTAAAGCAGTTTTGGCTATAACGTTTTTAGAATTAAGTCCCGCAAAAACCATCTACATTATACAATGCCGTTGAATTTAACATTGACGACGTCGCGGGTTGTAGCTAGTTAATAAAAAGTTAACAATTATAGATGAATGCAGTTTAAGTCTCTGGTAGATGTTTATTAACTGCGTCCATAATAAATTCATTTGATACCGCGTGTACCTGTGATAACTGCTGCGGCTATAACTATAAATTTGCAGTACCTAAAATCGTCACTGCATGGCGTGTCGCTAGTATCGCCTAGATATTTCTACTTGACAATAGATGGCGTTGTACAAATCGATTTACGATTCTAAATGAGATTATTTTGCTGTAGATCATTTTCTTTGATTTAGCAATATTCTAACGTAACAGCTATAATTTTAAAAATGGTTGTAAGCTAAGATTTATATTTTAAACAGAATATACAATTGTCAATAACAAATAAAATATAAATAAAATTGAAGGATCTGTTTGCAATTTATTTCGTTTTACTAATTGCATATGGCTAAATATATCATCATTTCAGCCTAGGCGCGTCCAAATATATACCTATAGCAAAAACGCAAGTTTAAATATTTTTGCCTGTCTGTCGGTCTGTCTGTCTGTTTGTTCCGGCTAATCTCCGAAACATTTGAACTGATTTGGACGGAACTTTCAGCGACTTTGCTTGTAGCTAAATAATTTGGGTTCCCCAACTCATGCGCGCACAATAAAAACCCTCAATATTAAACAAAATCACTGAATTCACGGGGGCGTAATACAGCTAGGACCCATACGGCTAATATCAAATAATATGGGCCGCTTAAATCTTTTATTCCGCTGCATCACCATGCTTGTACAATTCAAATGACTTTTCATTCGGTTCTAATATGGTTCTGAATTAAGTTTTTGTTGTAATCAATTAAGGATCGCCGGCTAATTGGTAAACGCAGTCGGTACGCAAAACAGGGGCCGCTGATTCGAATCTAATTTACTCCCAGTTAAGATAGGCATCTTTCTGTTGAAGCTGTTACGTGGAAACACGAAAATTGGCTCGCAATGTACTCTGCTTTGTGGTTCTAACCGAAGTGGTAAAAGAAATTTTGTAGATGTACTTAAATTAGAGATGGCCTAGTCGAAATTCGGCGGTAATATATAAAGCTGGACAGTTTGTTTGTTTGTTTGACCGCGCTAATCTCAGGAACTAGTTTGACCCGCCTGTAGGCGTAGTGGGCAGTGACCCTGCCTTCCATTCTGGGGGTCGTGGGTTCGATTCTCGCCTCGAGTCTGGGTGTATTATGTATGTACTTATATATTAAAAAAATATTTGTGTATCACAGACGGCTGTTACCTATAACACAGGCATTAACTTGTCTACCTTAGGAACAGACGTCCGTTTGTCATATAGTCCTATATATTTATTTATTATAGTTTATTTACTGGTCCATTTTGAAAAATTATTTCAGTAGATAACCCGTTCTTCGAGAAAGGCTATAGGTTATATATGCTAAAATTAAATCTATTTCTTTACCTAATTTTACGTGGACAAAGTCAGGGCACAGCTTGTTTTTAGATGCGTATATGCTTTATGTTATTAATTATTTGCCCAACAACGCTGTTATATTTGTCAATGAATATTCGTACGATCGCCTTGAATACGTTTTGACACAACCATATAGTAAAATTTATACATGTGTGTGTAAATCGTTTGGCATTGGTGTGCATGAGGTGTATTTTTAAAATTTAATATTTTTATACTGCATATTTTATAAAAATATTAGCATTTGCGTAGCTTCCTATGCTTAAGTTATAATTGTTCCAAAATTCATACTTCTTCCTCAGCGCAATTTTTTTATTATTATTAAGGACCTCCAACAAAGGATACACACACTACATACTAGATTACAATCACACACAAAAAACCCGTGTGCTCCTTCAATTACAGGAGACCACAGCAAGAAATGACTAAGCTAATAAAATTAAATTAACAATATTATTTAAGTGCTAAAAATAAAAACAAAATAAAGATTAATAGAAAATAAAATTTTCGTAAAATGTTACCGTAAATTTTCTCTTCAAGTAACAATATACAGATAGGTACGCAGTACAAATAAAACACGGTAGGTACAAATATAGTAAATAAATAAAAAAATAGTTTATTCATAAAAATCAAACATTTAACGCTATTTATATCCAGATAATAAATATCTCGTAAGATTTTTAATTCCACGTCCGAGCGTGGGATGTGTCAGAACATGTTCCCGGTCAAATTATGTTTTTAATCCGTGCCCTGGGATGATATAATTTGAAAACGTTGCATTTTCCCATATCCTATACGCGCTAACAATTTCCGAGATACTTTACCGAAAATACAAAGCTCGTTTGTAGTACAAGCTATACTATATATGCTACTTGCTAGCTGATAGAGCTGAAATTTGTGGGAGCCGTTACCGATGCATCTTTAATCTAATCCTATCGAAATATCCATTGCTAGCGGATGTCTAGTAACTATTTTTTTTACTTTTTTTTAAGAATATTAGGAATACTTTTTAGATATTTCTAATATTCCCTTTTCCCCTCCTACTAAGCTTAAATTAAAAGCTTGTATTAGGAGTGGGTGCGACAGTACCCCAACGCAGGCTAATATGTGTAATTAATTACACATTACACGACCTGATTGACAGTTTCAATCTGTGTACGTTATAAATTAATAGTAAATTCAGTAGTATACAATGATCAGTTTATTTTGAAAAATCTTTGTAGACATTTAAAGTCAAAATTATTTATTCAATTTTTTGTAAGCACTTTTTTTATAACAAAGGGCAAACGGGCAGGCGGTTCACTCGAGTGACTACCGGTGCCCATGGACAACAGCAACACCAGAGGGCTTACAGACGCGTTTCCGGCCTTTGAAGAATGAGTATGCTCTTTTCTTGAAGGTCCCTAAGTCGTATCGAATCGCTGGTAATTGATTCCACGGACGAATTGTGCGAGGTAAGAAGTTTCTTGAGAATCGCTCGGTTGTGGATTTCAGGACATCAAGGTGGTGAGGGTGAAATTTCAAGTTCTGACCAGATGTCCTGTGGTGGAATAGTGCTGCCGATATTAATCCTAACAACTCCTCGGAACACTCTCCGTGACACATCTACGAAATTAGTTTGTTTACTATGCCATGGTAAATAAATTTCATAGAAACAAAATATTACATAAGTGGGAGGGTTTAAGACAAGTTTTCACAGAACTGCAAATAGCCCTTTATGACTTTCGTCCATTTGTCTGCGAATATGACACTGTGGAAGTTTTTCTAAGGCTGTGTTCACACGGCATCGTGTCTAGGTCGCTATCGGATCGGTTTTTTCCCGAACCGGTCTAGTCGCAACTGTATTTCAATACGCGCGTTCACACGTGCATTCGGTTTTCAGACACGACAAAAACCGAATGCAAAGGATAAAATTTAAAAAAGGATTTCTGAACAATCACCATAAAAATCGATGTCACGATCTTTACATCGATGATGTTTGAAACAATAATTTATTGACTTTAGTAAATAAAATTTGCACTGACACTCATATTATGCGATTGAAACACTAGTATGATGGAAGTAAGATTAGACCTAAAATATTTCAATGAAATTTCTATAAGTTCGTAAATAAATTATAATTTAACATTTTCAGGTCCTCAGAGGTCTGAGTCTTAGAGTAAGCGCAGGAGAGACTGTAGCTTTAGTGGGTGGGTCAGGATGCGGGAAGTCAACACTCCTGCAGCTCCTACAACGAGCATATGAACCCGACAGCGGGAATATTACGGTGGATGGACATGCACTAAACGCGCTGCATCTACATCATTATCGGACGAGTATCGGTGTGTATGATATTTTTTTATTAACTTTAATGTTTCCATTTAACTAAACAATCTGTGTGTGCTGGAACTATTGACTTTGTGAGTACCGAACGAAATGTGTAGCGACGCCGGCGACCAGGTTTACTTGCAGTGCCCCGCGTCAGAACTAACTTTACTTTATTAATCTTTATTAATTGTAAACACGCTAAATCTAGGTGCTGAGAGGGTTGACTAAGTCCTAATTCTTGTCTTCTTCTTCCTAGCGTTATCCCGGTTAAATACCAGGGTCCGCTTAGATTGCAGAGGATTTGGCTGTGGGGCGAGTCATTTCGCAGTTCGGTGAACTTGCAAAATTTTCTTTTGTAATTTCGTTCCAAGTATATTCAAGTTCAAATTTAATCTGCATCAGATTATATCCAATATACCTTAATATTTAATGCCTTTGTTTGCCAAAACAACGTGATGTTTTTTTTTTTAAATAAATGATAATGTTAATTACTGTAATTATTTTACGCAAAGATAGTTAAAAAAAATTATAATATTAGTATAAATTGATATAAGAAAATATTTTTAAACTTTCTCAATATTTTAACTCAAGCTGTATAAAATTAATCATACTACAGATCGCCGTCTGGTCGAGATTCGACTACTAGTCTTGAGATTTGTGTACAATATGCCGATTTAAAAATAGACACAAAATTTTAATTGTATGTACAACGACATTGTTTTATATTTTGACAATTAATATACATAAGGTTGTAATGACTTCGCTTTCACACCATCTTAGGTAAAATGTAAATAATTTAATTGTGTGTAAATAGCTTGGTTTTATTTAGGTCAGAGATCACCGTCGCTGAAGGACATCTGCAATACGTGGGTTGCCGATGCGTTGACCTAAAAATATCTATACACTCGACTAAAAAGGTAATTGGGTTCTCTCCAATTCGATTTTTTTCTATTCAGAGGTCTAGCTAGAAGCTTTAGATTTCAAAAAACACTTTTAACGTTCTAGGGGTTTCCAAAGAAGCTTTCCAAGTTGTAAAGGTTTCGAAGGGATCCATTTTTAGTCTCATCATCGCGTATCCTAGATGGAAGCTATCTGGGTTGGAATTTGGACTGAGCCTTACGGATCTTAATCTGTCCTTTTCAAGTTATAGGCAATATATACCTAAATATTGTCAAGTTATAGGGGCAAGCTATATTGTCAAGTTATAGGAGTAAGGTCCATTGTCAAGTTATAGGAGCAAGATCCATTGTCAAGTATCAGGGAGCAAGGTCTATTTTCAAAGTCATCGAGGGAAGTAATACTACATACTTGATGGAGTGGAATATGGCCTCCAGCATGGCACAAAGAGAGTCGTTAATGCACGAGCGTTATGATGGTACCCAAGTGAATACGAGAACACTACATTATCATGAGTGAATTAATTACTCACTTGAGCAAAATGTGAAATTTATTTTTCTCTCAAATACATTGCTGTCGATTGCATTTTTTTTTTTATAAATATAAAGTATCAAAATTTTACAATGGTATAGAATGCGCGCCATTCTTTTTTCGTTTTATTCAGTCAATTTTTATTTCAAGCTAGTATCCAATAGATACATTTTATATGAAACTTAATGGAAGACATTAAACCTCTGTGGTAAATGTTTAAGTAAAAATAGTGCACTAATGAAATGTATGAAACATTTCATTGTTTTGGGTTCAAAGTCGAAAATAGGTCCTTTGTGATCGGTTTTGTAGTGACTAATAATAAGATAACTGCGTAGTTGAATGACAAAATAATTAATGGTCGGACGTCTTCTCCCATTTAATGTCATCTTAATTGAATAAAACATAGTAAACCGCCCCCGTTCCTGGTCTCCGGGCCGAGGTGAGTAAAGAGAGAGAAATGCATTACCTAGCGAAGTAAAAAAAAAGCCAAAACTACAAGGTTAGGCCTCTTTTGTGTTAATAACTTACCTCCGCCGGACGAGACCCTTGGGCAATAATATGACCCTGGCTCCCGTCAGGTTGTACAGTCTGTGTTGATAGAAAGTGACCTTCTCGATCTTTTCGTCCCACAGCGCCCTCTTTGCGACCTTCGTTCTGGTATACGATATCCGCAAATTGCACCCTGTAAAAATTCTCATCGTGAATTCTGGAGTCACCCATAAATTACGTAACACTTGCAAGAGGGAGGGATTTTTAATTATTTTTTTTATGTTACAACGGGCAAATGAGCAGGCAGCAGGCACCAAGGCAGACACAAGTGCCTCCCAACGCCCATGGAAATCTGCACGACCAAAAGGCTAGCAAATGCATTGCCGGCCTTTAATGAAAAGTTTAGGCCAAAGGGAAATCTCACAAACCGAACGAAACGCGAAGTTCAAATCCTGGTTTAAGTAATAAAAGACTTTAACTTTGGAGGAAGAAGAAAGATGTTGGACTAACTTTGGAGGGTATTTATATATTTCTAAAAAAAATATATATTTGTGTATAACAGGCAGCTGTTACCTACAACACAGGCATTAAGTTGTCTACCTTAGGAACAGACGTCCGTGTGTCATATAGACCTGTATATATATATTAATATTTAATTTTATTCTTATAACTAACAAGAGAAAGATGAAATATATCTAAGTCCGAGAACTGTTAATTATTTCGAGTACAACATCTGTTAATATAGCTATTAGCTGCACAATTAGTTCTCATTGCATTTCCAAAGATGTTTTATTTAATATGGCTTTAATAAGCTCTAATACCGTATGCTAATTAGAGGTAGCGTCATGCTTGTAGCCGCATTGGGCCGGCGCGCCCGGGTACCAGTACTTCTTTCTCACATGAGATCGGCGTGAAGTGGCGGCAATGCTGTCACGTCTAGTGATGGTGTTGTTTATATAACCTTTCCATAACTGCTTTAACAAGAAATGTAAAATGTAATTTTTTTTAAATAAATAATTATACATTTTTATTTTTATTAGTTTAAAGTTATATTGTGAATATGTCCTTGGGCCTCAAGGGCCTGCTTTTTGAAGAGATTTATCTCATCGTGATAAATTAGCACAGATAATAATGTAAACGAAAAACAAGATGTACAATTGTCTGTATATAACGTCTAAATACAATTATTTTTAATACATACCCGTTCGTGTAGTTTTATATACGTTACTAACATAAAAAAATTCCTAGGCTGTCCGTCTATTTGTAACGGGTCGTCCGGCACGGCTGGGTAGATTTTGATAGGACTTTTTTGGCAAGGCAGCTAATGTTACAAAGATCAGTAAAGGAACCTTTACATTTGGCAAAATAATATTAGAAATTTCATGTGAAATCCTGAGATTTCAAATATTTATAGCACTGAATGTTATCATAACCTAGTATTACCTAAATTCATTAAAACTTGGATAGCTGGAAGAGGGTTCTGTAAAGAAGAAAGAAATTAGAAACGTTACAAATGCAGACTGAGAATAATTTTATTCAGTGAAGATTTTGACTTGTTAAAAGAAAAATATCTAGCTTCCAAGACTTACACTTAGTATGTACAAAAATCTGTTTTATGGTAATTTATCCAAGTTTACTGGATCACAATTATCACTTGAAAATATGGCATTGTGAATGAAGATTATCAAACATTTTTTGCATATTGAACTTTTAAATACCTGACGAGTACTCTAAAGGCCAAAAAAAATTTTGTTTTATTACTAAAAACTACCTTTACTTTAAACTTATATAGATGAGGAAAGAAAAAGACATAATATTTCTTTGAATTTATCTTTAATACTTCCAAGGTGGTACTCAATGCTAGTGTCATAGACATCGGCGATACTGACGGTAATTATTGTCGTAGATGTGATTATTTATTTTATTTCTTGTGGCTCAAAGGATCTTTTTCCTAGGTTTTATTTGCTAAAGCCTGGTCGTGCAGATGACTATGTGCGTTAGTAGGCACTTAGCTGCCTGCTGCCTGCTCGTTTGCCCCTTTGCAACATTAAAAAAAATGTTTCTAAATCATAGTCACGTAGTTTACATGTACTCGTCTACTTGTCAAAACCTATTTTTTTTTAGCTACTCGTATATCTATAATAAACCAGCTCGCAGTCAAAACTTTTAGTAACAGATATTGAAACAACTTTTTTCGCCAGATGTATTAAATTAAAAGGAAATTGTATCAACGTAAAAATTTATTACTTATATTACAACAGAATTATATTAGCTGTGTCTAAAGTGCGAAAATTTCCTAAGGGCGTTTGGTGTTCCAAGTGGAAAGAGAATTGGATCATTTATTCTGCTGTAAAGATTATAAGACAATTTGAACGAGTGATTTTGGAATAATTAACATTATTTTTTGAATTCCAAAATAAAATGAAAAAAAAAATTGTTTATTACTTTTTAATTTTTTTTAATTGGAAACTTCTATAGGCAGGTATGCATAGAGAGTAGATCCACGTGAGTCGTCATCGACAAGGTAAATACCATATGACTTACGTGGTATGTTTATAGTTTTACGTCTTCAGCTCGTGTTGCAATCCTCAAGACTGCTCCGTGTTTTTTTTTTTTAATTTAATATTATCCCAAAGGCAGTTAATTGTAAAAAATAGAAACTGTTTATTCGGAAAAGCTTATAGCGTGTGGCAATCTGGAATGTATTATCTGACACTTAGGTGTTTGAGAAAAGGGAAAATGTCGCAGGGCTCGGGAATTTATATCGGCGTCGGTAAATATAATTTAGGGCGTATAATTCCTGGGGGTTAATTAATGCGGGGACGGAAAATATCGCACCGAAGGATACCAGTTTAAGCCTGAAGGTATTTTCTTCCAGATAATAAGATCTTTAAAGATTCAACTCACACCGTTGACATACATTTTGAACCGCTATCACTAGAAACATGCAATCGCTCATGGGTGATTACAAAAGATAACAGTTTTAAATTAACAATAATAATGCTGTAAAATATTTTGTCGAGGAGGTGGATCTTCCTCTTTATCCGTCTAATAACTGGTTAGGTCTACTATGGGTACGCGACCCCGGTCTACCCTAACTGCTATTTATTATACCGTCCGTACCAGTAATATCCACATCTTTTTTTCCCTTTCCATCTACATTTATACCCTTTTACTCCATCCCTTATTCCTCTAGTCCTTTTTATCTAATAAGGGGTAGCGCCGCCTTTGTGGTCCTTTTGGTTTGCAGCCGAATTAGGCCGACGCGTCCAGGTACCAGTAACTATTTCTCACGTAAGATCGGCGTGAAGTGGCGGCAACGCTGTCACGTCAGGTGATGGTATTGTTGTAGTGTTTCGTTCGGTTTGTGAGAGTTCCCGCTGGCCTAAACCCCTATTTAAAGGCCGGAAAGGTTTCTGGGAGCCTTCTGGTGGTGCAGATGTCCATGAGCGTCGGTAGTCACTTACCGCCAGCTCGTTTGCTCTTTGTAACAAAATAAATATTGTTTGTATAAATTTCAATAATCTGTTGTGTGTATAAATCCTTTGTAGGGACAAAGTTACTTCGAATTGGAAGTGAAACAAAAAGTTAGAAAAAGTCAGAAAACGAATGAGCGCTGTGCTTTCAGCCGTGGTCAAGTTATAGCTTTAAAATACAGCGTTATATTTTGGACCGCAGCCAGTTTAAGAGTAAATAAATGTATGCATCAGATTTGACTATTGGTGTCAAAAAGGTGTATGAGTGTTTTTATGACTATTGGCAGATAATAAGGAACTAAGCTAATATAACGTAGTTGCATTGTTATGTTATACCTTAACGTTATTACATCTTCATATTTTAGTCATATTCATCAGCTAATTAATAGACTGGCGGTGATCAATTATCCCTACATGTTTAGTAGCTCGTATATATATATTTAATAGCATCTCATAGCGTGGCTGAGAACTTGGGATGAATGTTGAAACAGGTAATTCATAAAAACATTTGATAACAAGGATGAATGGCTCAAATAAATCGTGTTCGCACCACGAATAGTGCCAAGATTGCTTGCTGTATTTCCCCCTTTAAATAGATTATGTTTAAGCATAAAGAATTTAACTCTCTTGTCCCTTGATAAAGTGGATTTAAAGGAAGGTATAATATCGTTAAATTCTTCCAAATTTTAATTTATTCGTAACCACAAATGTTTTAGTCGCAAATAGTAACAATGTTTATGTAAAGTTGACTCTAAGGTACATATTTTCGGTTTTCAATTGTTTCTGTCGCAGCATATGTTTTAGACAGTATGTATACATTTTATTTCTTAATTTAATTGATGAAATATTGTTTATATCATCAACTAAATTCTTTAATTTAGTTGATCAAATAAACAATATTCAACTTTTTTCCATTCTTAATAAATAATTGAAGTTATTGTCTATATTAATTAAGTGTTAAGAAACTTGGTTTTTTGCTATTTGATACATATGAATTGATGTCAACAAAAATGGATTATTTTATCACGGTGTATTTTAATGTGTAATTATTATCGTCAGTACTTATGTCCAGGAAAAAAAATCAGTTTATTGATTTCTATAGCGTGATTGCTCTGGGATTCGGATCTCCTGTGATTTGTGATTTGTATGTATGTACACAGATAACATAATTTAATATATTTAAGGTGCGGGCTCACTAAGCGTTTTTCGCCGCACGTCATATCGACCCGTCGCAATGCGACGGCACGCGATCACAGCTGATTTCGAATTTCCTTCCCCTTATTATGCAATGTGAGTAAGTTTATATTTTCTTGAAGAAACTTTCGTTATACAATTTTTAATTGTTTATTTTTTCTATGATTTACATCTGTGTGCAAAATTTTCAACCGACTTCAAGAAAAGGACGAGGTTTTCAACTCGAATGTATTTTTCTATGTTTGATACCTCAGAACTTGCGACTGGATGAATCGAGTTTGATGATTCTTTTTTTATTTGAAATGTGATGCTTCCCGTGTGGTTCCATTTGAATTTGGTCCAATTCTAATAATTTGAAGTCGTTTTTTTTGTTAAAATTTTATGATTACTGTTGTATAAATACTTAAAAATCCACATCATTTTATATTTTTTGATTTTGTTACATAAATATTAAATATTAAGGGATAATGTAATCTAATATTTCCCAGAAGGTCGCAGTTAATTAAGAGCAAAGCTTACCAGTAAGAATCATGACATGTCATGATTCAAGGGGATGGCAAATTTAGACCATAAATATTATTTTAGTGTAAAAAAGAAATTACTATTTACACATGGAGAACAGAAGTCTGCGATATTATGATTGTCAATGAAAGTATCTAATTGCAGATGTCAATAGGGGCGGCAAAAATTGAATGCCCTATTGGTAGGAAATGTGTAAATCTAGCACTGCCTGCTAAATAATGTTAATAACGATAACATTAGCAAGTTACGATTATTTGTAAAAAAAAATAGATAAAAATCTTTTTCGCCGAAAAGATAATAAGGTTTATATAATCCTCCGATAATCCTTCTCGTATCATCCAAATATTGTATCGGGCAAAAAGTAGAGCAATTTTTTACAAGAACAATGCTGATGACAGTTTCCCCACAATAAATCTTCAACGACCGCGACATTAAGTGGGAAACTGGTGGAATATGTCACGTTCTTGGCCAAATACAGTAGTAAATTAAATATGAGAACATTTTACGGTTTAATGTTATCTAGTGATTTCCTAATTATTATTATATTAGCTTGTAATGTCCCTCTGCTGCAATATTAATATTCGCACATCCTGTTCTGTATTAACAATTATTTTTTATTAGCCCGTAATCTCCCATTGCTAGGCAAAGGCCTTCCTCTCTTAGGTCCCTCTCCTCTATCCAGAGCTACGCCAATCCACTCCTTTACCGCAAAGACGTCCAAATCGTGCATGCATGTAATTATGTACGTCCAAAAGGTTTCAATGTTCTTTAGTACTAGAAGTCTTTAAAACTAGAGGGCAACAGAAGCTGGGTACCGTAGAAATCGGAATTTCGCTACATTTTTGGCAAAACTAATACCACCACATAAGGTTAAAACCGCAACTAATTTTCAATCAATTGTTAAAAAATATTGCTCACTAAATTAATTAATTATAATAATTAAAACAATTATTAATTATATTTTATTATAATAATGATTTCTATTTTACTTTCTAGTTTTCACCAGAAAGTGGGTCAATTTTTTGACGCTGATGCAATGAGACGAAGGTTGCTACTCCAAGAACCAGAGTCTCTGCCCTCAGAATCTTTATACAGCTGCGTCAAATGTTATGCTTGTGAATATCGCAAAATGGTTAGTTTTAAATGGAGTGAACACTCTGACATATTGTCTTTAATTCTTATTCTAAATTCGAACTCGAAACGCGAAAGATTGACCAGCTTGCGTGTATTGCGTCCTGGTTGTCGCATTTTCGGTGAAAACGGTTCATCATTGTGCGTCCACGCTAGTATGTGCATGCGTTCCGGACATAATGAGACAACTTTCTCTTAATCTCACGTATTAATTAATTGACATTTACATTAGATGTTAATTTTTTCTTCATATGTGATCATCAAATATCAGGTTCGAGCATCGTAAGTGTCTCACCAGTATATTTAAAAAAAATCCTTGTGTATCAATCGGCCGTTATTGCTATTATTAAGTTCTATCAGGTACTAAAATCTGTCCAAATCTATATTATTTAAAGTAGTGCAGTGACATACGCATATACAGAATGAAATCTATAAACTAGAGTTTTAAAAAAATCCGGATTTAAAACATGTTCCAGTCCTACTTTTCTAAGGCCACCTTTTTTTCAGGCCATCGTTCACAGTTTCGGTCTGTCGGACAAAGACTACAAGTTTGGTGTAACGCGCGTCTTCTTCCGACCTGGCAAGTACTCGGAATTCGACACCATTATGAAGTCACTAACTTGGCCGAGCCTGCCGTGTAGAGGGCAGTATCGTCCGCGAATAGTGCGAGGTGCACTGATTCAGTTTTGGGTACGTCGCTAGTGTATAGCGAGTATAAGAATGGGGCTAGCACCCCTATTTTAAAACTAACTAACTAAACTAACAATTGTAAATGCTCTTTTTTCACAAACGCTTTGTTAATATTCAAATTTATAATTTATTATAATTATAAAGAAAACATAAATAGTTATTGATTTTAATGGTATCAAACACATAAATCTTAGGTCATCCGTGACTCGATTATAGTAAATATAATAGCGACCCGCCCCGAATTTGTACATTATCGAAGGTTTTATACTCTATTTTTTTAATATTCTGTCAAGGATAATGTAGGTTTGTAAAGGTGATAGTGTTTAAATCGATCCAGTGTCGGTGATAGTGTTTAAATAGAGGTAGCGCCACGCTTGTAGCCGAATTGGTCCGGCGCGTCCGGGTACCAGTACCTCTTTCTCACATGAGATCGGTCTGGCTCCAGCATAACACAGCGGACATCTGTGTGTCATATAGTCCTATATATTTATAATTCTGATTATCCTGTCTTGTATATGACATAAACAAATAATAATTATGAAAGTGTTTGTACATCGAAATAATAATTGCCGAGGTGTAGAAAACGACCAATTGATGGACAAGTTGAGTTTAAAAAGACGAGTAAGGCAATTGTCATTTCTGCTGAGGTTCACATAGTACTTTTCTAAAAAATGCTAAGAAATAAATTAAAATTCTATGGGAAAACTATTTATAATTTAGTTTATGTTTGTTCGGTTTATAGGCATAAGGCAAAGGCAACACAGCCATACAGCTCAAAAGGAAGAAAAAAATAGTATAACGAACGTGCTCATTTTTACTATTTTTATATTTTTTACCTTTAGGCTATAAATATAGTGAAATAGAGCCGCCATTTTCTGAATCAATATTTTTGTAGATAAGTTGTGTCTCCTGTTCGAATTTTAAAAACACGTCAATAATGAAATATCTTATATATTAATAAAAGTGAATGTTGCTAAGCGAAAACTCAAGAATGACTCGACCAATTCCATTAATTTTTTTTTTCATATGTCCTTTATGGTACACGGAAAGTGTGAAACTATCCGTGTACCGTGTACATAAAGAGAAAAAATATAAAAATTAACTTTAAACAAAATTAAGTCTGAAAAACTACACTACTTTTAAAACCGCGAATATGATTGAATCAATGCAAATGAGAGAATAATTTAAGCAAAGTAGTTGAAATTGGCGTAATATCCCCCTCAGGATATCCAAACTATTACATATGGAGACTCATTATGGAAATTATTTTGAGCGAAATTGGGCAACTTTTGTAGTTATTAAACAAGAAAGTACCTTTATTGCGTATCAGATAAGAAATCTTTTCTATATAAGCGTATATTGACCATTCAGGGGATGAAAAAATCAATCTAAACGTGTCTTTCAGCTGGTTTTTCCCGCACGTATCGAGGAAGGAAGCCGACAAACTGCTTTTGTGTTCGCCTCTGCATGCGAGCTTGTCAATATCACGGCTTACAGAGCGTGGTTGAGTTCGAGTTTATAATAAAAGCGCCCTCCTTACGGTCTTGAGCCAGTCAAGACCAGGTTCGACCCGCGACAGATATTATCACGTCGACCCATCTGGTTGCTGGTCGACCAACGCTCCGTTTTTCTTCCTCGGCCACCATTCAGTCACTGCCTTACTCAAACCTGTCATTATTGCTTGACATTTTACATTATAAATTATCGAATATAGTGTAACCACCATGTTCTTCATTATTTTAATGTGCCGCGAAGATTTCTTAAGTTTTTCTTTCATAAGAACCATCTATTGACAATAACAAACATAAAAAAATATCACAATCGGTCTAGCCCTTCACCAGTGATGAAAATTGACCAAGACAAAATTGGAATTCATTTTTAAATTTATAGATAGATGGATATATACGTATAACGAAAGAGTTTTGAACATAAATTGCTTAATGGGGTACAGTTAGTTAGTAACTATTTGTTAGGTCAAAGTACTTGTTTGTTTATATCAGAAGGTCTTGAGGGATGTTATTCTTCCATGGAGCTGTAAGCTACTTTTTCTATGGGGCAGCAGTGAGAAAATAGGTCCATATGTCATAGGCATAGTCCATATTCATCTGTACAGTTTAAATTGCGCAATTATCTCGATACGTGGGGGTTGTGGGTTCGATTCCTAACTCGAGTCTGGATGTTTTATCTATATATGTATCAGTATGTATTTATATATTTCTAGAAAAATATATTTGTGTATAGCAAGCGTCTGTTACCTATAATACAAGTATTAAGTTGTCTAGCTTAGGGAACTGACGTCCGTGTGTCATATAGTCCTGTATATATTTATTAAGTATTTATTTATTTATTTTCAGTAAACTATAAACTATAGGAGCGAATCGAGAGAGCTTGCAGATTTTTTTTTTTTTTATTTTTTTTTATGTTACAAGGGGGCAGACGAGCAGGCAGTAGGCACCGAAGTGCCTACCGTCGCCTTTTTGATGTAACAGCTTATTTATTTTTTACTATCGGAACCGGCAGATGCTATCCTACCCGAACTTTGACTTAGCCCTCATTTGCACGAGAGCTTTTTTACCGCGCATTAAAAAAAAGCATTCAAATAGAACTTATAAACTCCCAAGCGTGTGTTCACACGACTGCGCTTTTATAATGCGATGTATTTTTGTGTACCAATGTTCTATTTTTAACGCTATATATATACATATACGCTAAATTTTTATATCGACATCGCCAAAAAAACGCTAACGCCGAAGTTTTAACGCAACGCTTTTTTAACTCTTGTGCTAATGACGGTTTACTCTTACTATTGATATTGAATATCAAAGCGTAGCGCCATCAATTGGTGGCTTACTCCACCAACCAACGCCCGGCCGCTCTTATGATATTCATAGTGCCCCAGCATTTTAAATTTCTCATATCTTTTAAAATATTCATTTTAATGATATGCTGTATATATGGGCAATTGTGATCCGCATATAATGTAGTTCCCCCCCCCCCCCTTCGTCTTGAAATACCCAACTTTGTAATACACAAAGTAATCCTTTTAATTTGATACCCCGATCGTATATATTCGCTTCATACAGTTTACTCAAGTTCCCCACTTTCACCCCTCACAACTTCTAAACGACTCAACCGATTTTTATCAAACATGTCTAAGTAACCTTTAATAAAAAAGAAACTAAATTAAAACTGTTCCTCCCTTCTAGAGCTATGATGCCAGAGACAAGGCACATACACACACAGCCAGACAGACAGACACGTCAAACTTATACCATCCCTCTTTTTGTGTCAGGGGTTAAAAAGAGTGGCCTAAGAGTTACTTGCTGATTCTTCCCGGTGGCTAAACTATTCCGAATCAGTGGTATCTTTGCATAATAATAAATTCAATTTGATACTTATTTGAACATTAGTTGCCAAAGTAAGATACGAGTCTATTAAGTGCTTGCGAAGTGATTTTATTACTTGTTCACAGTGCAATTATGATGTGTAATGATATCCCAGTTTAGTACCAGGATCCGTTTAGATTGCAGAGGATGTGGCTGTGGGGCGAGTTAAGATGACCGATTGCCATTTGACGTCATCCTCGGAACACACGATCTCTGCAACTTAACTAATATCACTCAGTGACATTAATGGGGTTCCACTGTTTTATGAGCCTTCCGAAAGACGGAGGAGGTCGGATATCAAATATACACCAGAGTTATGAGTCACTCATCAATCGCCTGGTCGCAGCAAGAGCTTCTTAACGTATCGATCGACTCAAATGCCGACCACTGATTAGGTCACGATCTCCTCAATTTATCAGCATTATATATGTTTAATATACCTACTATAAAACGTATGTATTCAATGTTACAGACAGCTTGCAGACAAAGGTCATCCTAAACAAACTTCTTACACAAACTAACCCTGGCTAGTTATTTCGGAATAACCCTACTCGACGAGCAAAGTAGTTACAACCGTAACAACTTCATTTACCTCATGATATGTTTTCCCTGGAAACGCTCTATATTAAATTCTTTTAATAAGCAGTCAAACACAAAGGGTTTTATATGTCCCTTGATATAATTACTGTATTTTTTGTCTAATTCACTACTTTTTGCCTATTTGACATTTTAATTATTGGAAAGCATTGACCACGCGTTTTTGTAAATGTTTTTATTAGATATTTTTTACAAAACTAAATATTTGTTGATGGCTTTTTTCATTTGATAACTCATCAACCTGTAATATTTAACTCATGTAGTATTTAATATTGTTAATAAATGAAGTTTTTTTTTTTTTGGTTGTGTTAATTATTAGTTGTCTTAGATAACTTAACTATCGAATTAGGTCAATCCTGATACGATAGATTTAAGTTTAGCAAATAAATAAATAATAATTATTTTTATGGACACTAGTATATTTTTAGGTGTGTATAATGCTTTAAAACATATCACGGAGATTGAATATTTTAAAAGACAAATAAAACATATTAAAAAGTCGGAGATATTCACTTTAATTTTTAGTTGCATGTTTATATCTCCCATAAGCTCTGGAGGCTGGAATATTATCTCATCTTTATTAACAAGACGTTCCCCGGCACCACCGCGACTCGTTTCCCAAGATTACTCCGAGCAATATGTCTTAAATTTCACGAATTTGATGTAAATTTCATATAATTCATACACTAGCTTTTACCCGCACCTTCCTACGGGCCAGGTTCGGAAATAGTATATATAAAAATATTTCTAAGGAATTTCCTATCTCTCCCGCCTTTGTAGATCAGCAGCCACCTCTGGACTATCTTGTGTGTTACTTCAGCGTGTTACTTGAGAAAACTGTATAAAACTCCGATTAAGAACAAGCAATTTTTGTAAATAAAATTTGACTTTCACTTAATGCCCATTTAAACAAATTAGAACAACACTATGAAATGAAATGAATGAAATAATTTAATTTAATCTTTATAAATACTACAAACAAATATATGACAATAAAATAGAAGATTAACAAACAAAAACATGTTGACTGCCTGTAGCAGTTTTAAAGACGGGTACAACAGCTCAGCATCTTGCAATGTGTTACGTGCAAAACACATAAAACATTACGCTGATTTTCAGCTGTGATCCATGGTATCGTCACAGTAATGGGTAAAAAAAAAAACTACAACTAACTTGCTTTATAAAGACTGCTAATTTAACTTCGTTCACGTCAACGTCACCAAATCATGCCTGTCAAAGGAAATATCTACTAGAGAAACAGATTTTAAGTAAAAAATTTGCAACGTACAGGCACCGACGTTAAATAAAGATGAGGCATTCGGGCAGCGAAAGCTTCAGCGTGAAACGTGAGAGGTGCTTTAGAAAGAGCACTCCTGAATACGACTCATATATTTCCTTTTAGAATTGGTAAGTATGGTAATATGTAAATTGTCACTTTTATTATGCAATAGTGGGGAAAAATGTTTAAATATTTGACGTTTACGGCGAATATTTGGCTATATTTTAAACGTAAAATAATATTATATTATAACTATTAAGTTGCTTGAGATCAACAAGTGAAGTGATGACACTCTGATGCAAACGTTAAAATGATAGTCTGATGTTGCTGTGATATGACACTATCTGATGACACTGTCTAATGACACAGTCTGATGACACTGTCTGATGACACTGTCTGATGACCCTATCTGAGAAACCTGTCTGATGACACTGTCTGATGACACTGTCTGATGACACTGTCTGATGACACAGTCTGATGACATAGTCTGATGACACTGTCTAATGACACTGCCTGATGACACTGTTGATGACACTATCTGATGATATCCGTACTAACACCTATTTTATGCAATTACGAATATTAATCACTCAGGGACCAAAATCGCAGTTACTGAAGTGATAAACTTGCGTGTAAAAGTGTTTTCCTAGAATAAGGAAAGCCTCTATTGTGTCCGGGTTGAATCACGACTTTGTCTG
The DNA here is from genome assembly GCA_024363005.1 of Charaxes varanes. Taxonomy (NCBI): domain Eukaryota; kingdom Metazoa; phylum Arthropoda; class Insecta; order Lepidoptera; family Nymphalidae; genus Charaxes; species Charaxes varanes. The sequence goes on from JANCMC010021608.1 coordinate 2,108,484, forward strand.
GATTGAATTCGATAAATAAGAAATTATATAGAAGTAACAATAACGCAAAATAATGACACATTAAACTATTGTACGATATTCCGAACAGCAACCCAAGTTGACAATTGGCTAGATTTTGTATCCAACAATTTCGTTGTTCCGAACATTGAATTTTCACGTCTTGGGCTTTGCAATAAACATTTTATAGCGCGATCTGGAGACACCGAGTCACCTTAGGAACTCTGTAGAGCCTGAATTATTCAGCAGCCAAAAGTTAGATTTGTTGGCTTAATATCTGCGGCTTGTTTTAAAGTCTAGATATTTCCACGAAGTTCCCATTTTGCTAAACGCGCCGAATTTATTGCCACTTTGTCTTTTCCTAATCTGTTTAGGATTCCGTAGTACTACAAGGAACCCTTTAATTTCGCTATGTCCGTCCGTCTACTTGTCTGCCCGTGAGATGGTCCCCCCTAGCATTTCCAAACTATTAGACGTAGAGACTTGAAATTTTCCATATTGATAGAACATGCTAAATACTCATTAGGAAAAGTATTCTACACGAAATCGGACAACTTTTGAAGTTATTTAACAAATACGCTTATAGCTTATAAGATACGGAACCCTGCTATATAAGCGTGTCTTGACACGCATTTGGCCATTTTCTATTATTGCTAGGCATCTAGGTAAATATTATTACTAGCTCTACCCCGTGAGTTCGTTCGTTTAAAATTAACTTGCGACAGCCCCTACATCTCTTTAATCTCTATAGAAGAATCCGTTTTTAGTGAATGTCTACTAACTTTAAACTACTACCTTGCCAAATATCATCTCAGTACGTCTCGCAGCTTTCAAGATTTCGTTATAGGTGACCTTTCGCTGACAAACAAACACAAATGTATATGTATATGGCAAATAGAATTACATATAACTAGTATCCCACTACACCATTCTCTCCTTACATATATATAGGTATTAATATATAGCTATAAATGTGCCAAAACTTAAATACGCTTTACTCGCTTGAAACAAACTGCGTCATAATCTGGCAGCGATGTTGAAATTCAAAGAGTATTTTCGTATTCAGTAAAACTTATAACAGAATTATCAATTCAGTTTATTTCGCTAACTTCGCTTTATTGTTCAAAACTTTTGAAAACGTATACAAATACTCGCTGGAGGTGACGAAGTGTTTATGTGTATTTAATTAACACGTAGAAACTTTATGTTGACATTTTCAAACATCGAAAGATAATAAAAGATATATGTATAAATTCGAGGCGAAGGCAAAAAAATTCAGAACCTTATATATAAAAATTTATATTTATATTAAAAGGGGGCAAACGAGCAGGCAGCAGCAGCTAAGTGCCTACTGACAGCCATGGACATCTGCATGACAAGGAGGCGAGCAGATGCGTTGCCGGCCTTTAATAACGAGTTTAGGCCATGGGGAAAACTCACAATCCGAACGAAACGCGATAAGAATACCATCACTTCACGTGACAGTATTGGCGCCACTTCACACCGATTTTATGTAAGAAAGAGGTACTGGTACCCGAACACGCCGGCCCAATTCGGCTACAAGCACTACATCTAATTAATTCTTTTGCTGAAAATTTATTTGCTTAAATTAAGTTGGACTAAGACTTAGTACAGCGCAAGTAAAAGGCCTGTCAAAATAGATCTGAATTTATTTGAAACAAAGACAGACTGACAAAGGTGTTTAAAATCGATTTATTTATTCATTATAACAACTGTACAATATGTATACGTCATATGAAAATAACAAAATAATTTTACTGAAATGTTTAAAAACGACACTTTAATTTGTTTATTTTTTTTATAGAACTTTTGAGGATAAGAAAAGCTTCTTCAAAGTTTTAATAAGGCTGTTAATTAGCGTTTGTTCGCACTTCCATTAAACTAAAAGGGTCGTTTCTAGTTTAATGGGGGAGGGGGGAGAATAATAAAGGAGGGGGTTTCCTAGTTCGTGCTTAGTTGTTACGTAGGGAAAGTGGCCGGGGACTTTGTGTAACTGTACAAAGTTTTGTAGTACTTTGTGGACTTCAAGGACAAAAATGTACAAACACTGTGCTGTGTCTGACACCGGTAAAAGAGATCACATTGGGAATTTTATATTAGCCTTGTTGCTAAGGAAATTGCCGAATGACTAATCTTCCGCTTCGCGTTCAAACCTCATTTAAAAATTGAAATTGAAATTATTTTCTAACTGCGGCCTGATATCTCTACAGAGAAACAAATATTTCAACTTTACATTTGGGTAATATTGCGATAAAAAATCTAAATAAGAACTTTATTAGAATATAAATTTATTATTAGAAGATACTAAAAACAATTTGCCTCATGTCACGACATAAGTTTCGGAGTACAGCTACCAAATACTTGAGCTGTTTCATATTGTACCAGTTGTGCCCGCAACTTCGTCCGCGTAAGATTAGGTAAAAAAAAAATTGATTCAATTTTAGCGTGATGATATATAGCCTATAGCCTTCCTCGATAAATGTAAATATCCCCAACATATGACACAAAGGAATCCTCATAACGAAAGCCGTTCGAGTGGAAGAAATATATACTTTTCGAGCCCTTTTTTCCAATGTAGACACTTATATACTGTTAGTTCTAATTATAAATTAATTTATAAAAAAAGTTGTATTGGCTCATCTTCACTAAAAATCTTTTGCCACCAATTAAATGTCAACACCAACAGTGCTACCACAATTAAGAATTGTATTAACAAATGCTATGGGCTTGGCATTGGTACCAATGTAATGTCTTAAGAGCAGTGCTACCATAATTGAGAATTTTGCTAACGAATTCTATTGGTAACAGTCATGACGGCAAAGAGATGGACTTACATCTCTTTGCCGTTTATATATTTAGTAGTAATGCGTTAAATCTATTTGGGATTATTTTCACTCTCTCGAGACCAATAAACTTGAAAGTGGTACAACGTCTTTGTATTATTGATCTCCAACAATACATAATCATACAAATTTTGTCACTCAAAATCCAAAGTACAGATGCCCATAGACAACTATATGCGAAGGCTGACAAATATATTGCTGCCCTTTGAGAAATGCGTATGCTCTGCTTTGAAGGTTTTTAAGTGGTATCACATCTTAAAACCGAAGGATTATAAAATAAACTCTTTCTCAATTGTATCTCTGTTAAAGATTATTGCCGAAGAATTAAATATTTACGAAATAGTATGAATTAAAGTTTATAATTTTTGGTGATTTGAGGCTATAATAATCAGATGAAAAAATATTTAAAAAACACGGCGTACCTTATTTCTTCCATTTTTTTACGAAATAATGTGACTTATATTTTGCCTTTTGGTAATCAAAATAAGCAGAGGCAGTTTGACAAAAGTGATGATACTTAATTTAAAAACAAATTGGCCTCCATCTAAATATTAAAACTACCGTATTCGTAACACAGTTTTTGATTACACTATCAATGTAAAAAGCTTATGCCAACGACCCGAAGAGGAAAATAGGTATTAAAAGGTGTCGAGTAATTTGGAAGTAGACATGTACAACTGATTAACAATTTAGTTGTTTAAATGAGATGAGCTGATAAAAAAGTATACAAAATTAACGATGCTCGGTCGAATCTTTTATAGACTCTCCGGATATTTGAGTCACCTACCGTAACGTCGTTATAATCAAGTAATAGCTGGCGTAGTCGAATATGATAATCAATGAAACTCCTTAACGTCTTACAGTTCGGCTGAACTGTATAAAGTTGAACGTCGATTGAGACTTTTTTTCACTAATAAATATCACTAATAGAGGCCCACTAACAAACTTCCATCACGCGGAAATGTCTATTTACGCCAAAAAATTAGAGTTTTCTTTGTTGCTTAAAATTAATCAGCTTTGAATATCAATTTTCGCCTTTTATATAATTATTATAAATTTAAATAAATATAAACATTAAATCGACCCTAACGTGTGACTGTTGAGACAAGATAGGTGAGAAGGTTGGGACGGGGACCGCGAGTTGACACTAAAGCGTGTGTACTTGTGTATATTTACATTATAATCCAATTTTTCTTATAAAAGCGTATCACATTGAAGGTGTATATAATTTGGATTATGGAAAATACCCGCAATGAACTACGCACTGGCGTCACTCTGGAAAGTGTATGAAAATAATAAATTTAGCTTAATTTTAAATAATTAAAAATTTACTATTGCGAGGTCCCCTCAGGCACGAGGCCGTCCACGGTGGCCGACGTCGCAAACGCCTAGCGCCGCCACTGGATACACCTATCCATATGGAAATACATATGGTGTGTTTTCCCTGCAGGATACATTTATCTGATTTCGATATTTTGAGCAATACGATGCGCTTATGGAGCAATAAATTAAGTCCAATGGAAATTTACTGCTAATCTATACAAATAAATGAGGTGTCTGTTGGTAGCGTGGACGCAATGATTCCACTATGGGACATTACGTCAGAACTCAAAAATTTACCTTCAACGCCTCTATATTCTAAAATCCAGTTACCGAAGTGAAATTCTTTTAGTAAATGTTATACTTCGATTTTCGAGAATACATAGAAAATATTTTATATTTCACCTTTTTAGGTAAGACAGCTAAAAATTACTAATTTAGCCAAAATTGACATAAGTTAGTCCACACATCAATTCAATGTCAAAATAATTAGGATAGGATACCTTTGCATCTTTTGATGCTGGAGCCAGATATAGCTCAAAGTGTTTGTACATTTTTGTCCTTGAAGGCAACAAAGTATTACAAATCTTTGCGCACAGAGCACACAATACATGACATTCAAACGAAGCTATGTCTGGCTCCGACATTATATTATGTTATAAGCTATATAAAGATGAAGTTTTCGCTTTGCTAATTTTTTTAAATTAATTATTTAGTATCTATTTAATGAGAATTAAAAAAAGAATAACATGATATACTAGCCGTGTCCCGCGACATTGGCCAAGTAAAAGACGAGAACCCTAGACTTTTGTAATCTGGCCCTAACAAAAAATCGCGTCGTAGCGGATTACTACTAACTAAAAAATACCTTCGGAATTTTTTCTATACTGGTACTTCAACGTGTAGGCTTCTTGGCAAGTTACTTGATAAAGGTCAACGGGAAGTGTCCTATAGGTTTTGATTCCTTTTTCATATACATATGATTGTATGGGAAGTACGACATAAATGGCCAAATATTTTGATTGTATATACTTAGCAAAGTGATTTTACACAGCTTCAAGGGACCGCGGATTTCAGTATTTTGTATTTCAACTTTATAGCTCTACGCGTTTATGAGAAAAAGGATTTTGACGGACAGACGGACGAAGTAATCCTATAAGGGTTCCCTTTTTCCTTTGAAAGTACGGAATCCTAAAAAATACGAAAATAACAAGTACCCCATAACACGGTAGATTTATTTCATGTTATAGGAAAATGCCTTGAAATATTTTCGTACAACGCACTTTATACTATCCAGGATGCAAGCTAAAACTAAACAAGAAGTTAATTGCATTAAATTATTATTTCTCAACTTAAATATTTTTAATTTTAGTACAAAACATGTGGTCCGTGAATATTTTGTAAATGGCAATGTAATTCTTTTTATTTTTAAATATATAATAATTACATTACAGAAACACAAAGTTTTATTGTTATATATTAACAATTAGCATTTGTTACATTGCTTATAATGTCTACTACATTAATAGACAACTATATACCTATTTTTCCAAATAACTGTTTTACAAGGAGTTGGTTCAAGAGTCGGATACAAAGCAAAGGAATTGTTTGAGATGCCATTAGGTAGGTTCCTCACTCTGGAACCCTAACTAACCATCGGTTGCTTGGATCCTTGTCCCTATGCCGGTGGATATTTTTTTAGATATATTTTTGAACATTTGAATTTTTCTAATTAATATTTGAAAATCTATTTTAGAATAGTAATTTTAATTAATTATGTGTATGTATATAGAGCAATTCTTCTTACGTCTATAAACCCAGAAGTCAAATTCGTCGCTCGGACACAATAGTTCCTTCTGTGAAGCCACAGAGGCTTGATCCTCAATACAACAGGCAGGACGCACTGATTGAAAACTTTCGTTTTCAGGTTTTGAGGTATGGGCGACGAGAAAACTTGATGAAGCCTTCTGAACGAAGCCCAGCCCAGCTGAATCCTCCTATCGGCTTCCCTCTCGAAGTCATTTCTATTGGCCTGTATGAATGTTAAAATATGTATAGTTTAATAGCTTCACCAACAATATACCTTTGCAAACAATATGGGAAGAACTGAATTCCGACGCAGGCCTTTTAGGAACTATCTCAGAAGTCAGGGCTACTTAATGTTACGATAATTGTATGGCTTCTACAATAAAGAAATTTATTTACTTATTTAATAATTTAAATGATGCACAGCAGACGAAAAAGAATAAACATACATAAATCCGGAAATTGTTTTAAATCAAAATACACAATTGTGAGTTTGTTCCATACAAACAAATGCTACTCATGACTCTATCGGCTATTTAAAACCATTTACTTATTTTTGGCTCTGACTACATATTCGGAAATGACAATACAAAATCTGTTAGAGTTACACGTATACAGTGTATGAAGGAAATGTTTATTCTAAATAGTTCTACAAAAAGCCCGCGACAACTTATATCTGTCTTTCATATTTAAGCCATTGACGCCTAAATAGTGAACCAATATGGTACGGGAAAATAGACAATATTATAGGATAATAGAATGTATTAAAAAGTAAGTAACCCGACGTTCGGCCAAGACAACGTTTGCCGATCCGCTAGTAATAAATATGATCATTGCAATATTTACTAAAACGAGGCTAAGTATATTCTTAGTAAGAGCATTCCATCGTTGACTCCATCAAGTCATCCCCTTTAAAGAATTATAATGCCTTCGGGATACGATACCACTTAGAGATCTTCAAGAAATGGTTGTTTTCATTCCTCAAAATCCGGCAAAGCATCTGCGAGACTCCTAATGGTACAGATTTCCATGGGCGTCGGCAGTCACTTAGGTGAACCACCTGTCTTTTTGCCCCTTGTACTATAAATAAAATAAAACAATTTATGTGCCATTAGCAACGCAAATACTGGCCCGAATCTGGAGTCCCACACGATATATGGTTGAGCTAATTAATGAAGTAAATAAGCCTAAAATACGATTTAGGGGCCGTCAAGAAAAGAGCAAACTTAGCCCTCATTCGCACGAGAGTTAAATATGCGTTGCGTTAAATCTCAGCGTTGGCACTGTTTGAGCATCGCCGATAAAAAAATGTAGCGTACATGTATGTATATATAGTAAATATAGCCCGTTGTGCCCTGCCACCTGTACGCAGAAGGGCCTGATGTGAGCAACAGAGGATGCTGTTCACGTAGCTGAGTTCTGGAACGAAACTGTTTGATACGCCATCGACACGACAAGACGAAGAAGAAGATGTATATATAGCGTTAAAAATAGAACATTGCTCTATAATGAAGCGTCGCGTTATAAAACCGCTGCTCTGTGAACACAAACTTGGGATATTCATAACTTGGGTTATATGTTCAATTTGAACGCTTTTTTAACGCGCGGTAAAAAAAGCTCGCGTGTGAATGAGGAGATATTCCTAAAAGACTAGCAACGCATCTGCAAGCATTCTAGTAGCGCAGTAGATATACATGGATATCGGTAGTTACTCAGATCACCCGCCCGTTTGACCCTTGTTGTACATATATAAAAATACTAGCAAACACGGCAGACGTTGTCCTGCCCGAACGTTGGGTTACTTACTATTTACTAAATTCTGTCATCCTATAATATTCTTCCCATTCCCGTTTTTTTTACTTTACCGTTCCCGTTCCATAATGGTTCACCATTTTGGTGTTAATGGCTTAAACATGAAAGATAGACATATATACTTTCGCAGGTTTTTTTAAATTAAGATAAACATTTACTTCATACACTAAAATATAGTGTTATACGTGTAACTCTAACGGTTTTTGCAGCGCACGCCAAAAAAGCTTGCAGATGGCAGAATTTTCTCCTACTTACTTAACATTTATCGTTATATTTTAGATAAGTCACACAATATCTTTATAATTTACAGCCTATGTGTTATTCTGGTATATAAACTATATTATATTATAGAATAAAATAAAATTATTGTAAAGTTTTATTAAAATCCGTGAAAGAGCGTCAAACATATATACATATGTTTTCCTTTGCGTTTATAATACTAATAGGATTATTTTCTCTGATACAACACACAGACATACAAGTTTTCGATAAAATCACTATTGATGGAATCACTAGTTGATAATAATCGATTATAGATCATCGACACAATATTCAGGGTCGTTAGACAGTACAACCCTATGTATACATACTTCATACCTATTAACTGTTAATATTATAGCGATATTTTGTTGCGGCAGTTCGTTTTCACAGCGCGAGGGATCGTTAAAAGCGGAAAGGCTAAACACTTCGAAACATCTGTGCTTAGTCCAGCCATAAACCTTGATTAGATTTTTAACGATTCCAAACCTAACATAACTTCATTCAAACATATATCAAATAATAAACGGGCAGACGGTTAACTTCATTATAAGCGTTGTCCATGGATAATGTCACGCATATTTGTTGAAGACCTTTGATATATAAACACGCTCTTTATTTCAAAGAGTAAACAATATCTTGCCTTCTCTATATTTATATAAGCAAAAGGTCACTTATCACGCAATTTCTAATACCGCGAGACGAACAAAGATGGAATTTGGCAGGGTTGTAGTTTATAGTTAAAAGACGACCGCTAACAACGGATTTTTCCATAAGGTCAGATTAAGGAGGCCTCGAGAAGGAGGTTCGCCAGATTAAAGACGACTACGGGTACCAATAAGGCTCAATAGCTCAACGGTATAAGGTTGGACTGAAAGCCGCAAGGTACCCGGTTCAAACCCTCCGCTGTTGGGGTATTGTCGCACCCACTCCTAACACAAGCTTTTAATTCAAGCTTAGTAAGGGAAAAGGGAATATTAGTCATACCTAAAAAGTATTCCTAATATTATTTTTATAAAAAAAAAACATGACAACAGCCACTTTTTGAACAATAAGCCTGTATATAACAAGATATGCTAATTTATTTATTACTGATGAATAATATTACAATATACGTTCTTACCTGTAGAGCTCTTAAAACAGCCTTGTCATGGCTGAATGATTCAAGAGTAAGACTCTTGAAATATTTCAGTTACGAGCATTGTTGATGGGAACAATGAAATTTTTGTGAGTCCATATTATTTCTGTAGCGAAATACTTTTAAACAGAAATATACTGTTTTCAACCGACTTCTAAAAAGGAGGAAGTCCTCAATTCGACAGTATTTTTTTCTTTTCAGAACTTTTGACTGGGTTAATCGATTTTGATGATTCTTTTTTTATTTGAAAGCTGGTACTTCCCGTATGGTCCCATTTCCATTTAGTCCAGTTCTGACAATTGGAGTTGGTTTTTTTTATATAAATTTTTAATTATCATTTTTTGCACATATACATATATGTACGAGTTTACACAGGTAGGTAATTATTTATTCAAAAGGGGACCCTAATCATATTTTCTAGACTCTATTATAGTATGGCTGGAATAAACAAATTATTATAATGTTGTGTAGAACTCCTGTCTCATGACGCTTATGACTGGCTTATTGTTACGTTGTCTAGTCCTTCGTGAATAGCATAACCCGCTACATTGTATATCTACGCGTTCTTTATAGTAAGGAAGCCCGTGTTGCTGATTTTTTGATTGATATTTGTAGTCACCAAAGCGTTGTGGGAAAAAGGTTAATAACGTTATTTTACTTTAGCTACATTACCTTGAGAAAATCGCTAGATTATATTTTTTATGTAATCCTTAAACGATTTCTTACACAATAAAAATATCGCATCAGAATATTTGATAAGCGACGAACTGACGTTTTTTTTTACAACTCTCCCATTTTAATTTATTTCATGCTGAATTTGTCGGTTTATTGAAACGTAAACTTATCTCCATGTCATCAACTTACCTTATCTTAATTAGATTAATTAATCTGACGTGCCCGAGTTTTTCTAAGGAACCCCCTATATTAAGAGTTTATATTTGGAGGGGTTTCATTACAGGGCTCTAGGATTATCTCTGTATGGTTTTCTGACGCGCTCGAGTATTGCGCAAAATCCCCTCTTGAGCTTCCCTACCATTAAGAGTTGGCCACCTATGAAAAAAAACATACATTTTTATAATAAATATCACATGGAAACAAGTAATTTTTTATTCATTTAGGTTTTTTACAAACTCACGTAAAAGTCATTTTAGCGTATATATATTTTAATAATAAGCGATATTCTTGCGATAATATGTTAAAGGAAGGATCTATAATTCCCATTATGACTCCTGCTGAGTACATTTTTAAATTGTGTAACAATTGACCTCGTAGTTATAACTTTACACATTTCACATTGATTTATGACTCCAAAAATAGCTGTAGGAATATTGCAGAGAAGCGAACTCCAGTTTAGTCTGCGTCTATTAATAAGGTCGTATATTATTAATACAGGAGTGTCCACTGAGAGGGTCCGGTGTAATAATAAAAGTGTCAATTATAGCAACCCTCATCATTTTCCACACACCACTTATCTTGGGACGCACTTTATATAACGGTGTTCAATGATAAAATTACTTTTTCAGCTGAATTACTGAGTACTTACATTATGCTTATCTTATATTTAATATCTATATACATTTTTATTGCTTAGGGAAGAAAATGTCAATAAAAAGCAGCCAAGAGGGTGTCAAGTAATTTCCAAAGTAGTTGTCTTATTTCGTTCAAATTTTTCATAAAGAGGTTTTAGCATGTTCTATCAACATGGAAATTTTCAAGTCTCTACGCCTAATAGTTTGGAAATCGTAAGGGGACCACGACACGAGCGGACAAACAGACGGACAGAGCGGAATTTAAGGGCTCCTTCTAGGACACATAATCATCATTTTCAGCCCTTGATAACCTGTCTATATTGTAACTGTCACAAAACTCGTTCCTTCCATAAATTAATATAAATTGAATTTTAAACTGGTATAAATCTCAACATAACGCCGTATCTTAACTGACCCGCCTTTTTCTTTACGCGTTTTTATACATATTTTAAAATACTAATCCATTATCTATTTTTATCTTAACACTAGCTGTACCCCACGACTACGCCCGCGTGTTCCAATCTTATCACTTAGAGGTTTAAAAATAGTTTTTGGACGTGGATTAATATTATGTTTATAAAAAGACCTTCACAAATAATGGATTATTTAAATTTGATTAGCATATAAAGGGTCATACTGAGCCAACCTTAAAAGATAGATATATGCTGTCGCGGACTTTTATTTAGAACTTTTAAAGAGAAACAATTTTCTCATACATGACTTTTGCGAAACTTTAACCATTTACGCAGCGCACGCAGCGGAAGCTCTCAAATGTGAAAACGAACTCCTGATTTTGAAACATTCTTCATTGGTGCTCCGCTTTGAAGGTGAGTGTTTATACCCCTAAAGGATCCTTTAAACCTTCACTTGAGCCCAGCAAGTTTAAGGCGCTGCTTTGGTTCCTTCCTCTGCAATACGTTGGACTCGATATGATCAGTCCATGATCATTGCTAAAACTCCGTCTCTTTTAGATTTCAACTTTAAGCGCTGTTGAAGATGAGAAACGAACCAAAACACTATTATTATTGAAGAAGACCTACTGATGAGCCTTTCACCCATCCTGATGTGCCTTTAAATACAAAAGAAGTACAATCTACCAAAATTTTTTTAAATGGAAAATTGTTATGACATAAAGTATAAAATGTAAGTTGATTAAATGTAACAAATAATTATTCTAATTAAGGCTCTCGTCTAAAGAATATAAACAACCCTATATCAGATTCTTGTTTAATAAAAAAAAAATGTATAGGGGCACATTGCAAGCGCTAATTAAAGCTGCACTAGTCATCAAATTAAATTATAAGAAATGAAATGCTGAAATTTGGCAAGAAGCTCACTTTCAGTACGCTTAGCTAAGTAACGGTGATAATTGCTAAGGGGTTGGAGTCCTCCTACGTCTTTCAACTTCTATCCACATCTGCGATCGCTTCAACTGACGATGCGAAACTTCTAATGGGACGACGCGGCTGATTAAAGTTACAGGCTAGCGAGAGGTTATCACATACTGTACATAAGAGATAAACGAAGCTATCTTGTTACGGGATCTTAACCCGTAATAGCCGCTACACACGTTTCGACAAATCGTTGCGATAAAACTGTGCAGTTCAATCGGTGCGAAAAAACTGTGCGGTTTAATCGACAACGATTTTTCATACACACGTATCGATAAAACTGTGCAGTTTAAACTGTACCGTTTTTCGCAACGATTTATCGAAACGTTTGTAGCGGCTATGAGCTGTCGAGAAATTTCGGTGCTCTGGTTTAGACCGGTTTCCATCGCGATTCAGTAAATGGTTAGGTGAAAGCGGAGTCCTTTTAAATGAATTACATAGTTAAAATATTGCTAGAGCACACAGGACACGATAAAAGACGGGATATTGTCTGCGTTGCACTACATAAACAGCTCAGGTTGGTGGTATTTGTGAATCTCCCCCTAGATAGATTTTCCTTGAACGTGACCTGTGTTAGAAGTCTATTCATTGACTTCCAGATTTGCCAAAACAAATTATGCCTAGTGGGTGTCACAAAGAGTCAACTAGCATAATCACTTAGAAAAGTACGACTTGTTTGAGTGAATATTTTTTAAATCTCTTATACTAGTTTAGGATATTGATAACTATACTAATTCAGTGGTCAAAATAGGTCGTAATAAAATTTACATAAATGTAATGTAAAAACTGTGTAATTAATAACCTGTTTATATAATAATAGGCTATTTGACAAATTTTATAGTTTGGTTTCGTCTGTTAATAATTTACATTCGTTAAAAACTTACAACTTCATTTCAGTAGTGTTCACAAAAAGCGATAGACATTTTAATAATTCTCACCTGTCTAGTGAAGTCCCGTACTTCCGCAAGGTACCCGGTTCAAACCCCACCGCCGTTGGGGTATTGTCGCATCCACTCCTAATACAAGCTTTTAATTTAAACTTAATAGGAGGTGAAAAAGGGAATAATAGACATACCTAAAAAGTATTCCTATTATTCTTTTTATTTAAAAAAAAAGAAAATGTAGTGTATTGTAGTGCATACATATGCACTACCAGATCCTCTCTCTCTCTTTCATTTAATCATTGAATCATTTATTCATAAATTTGCTTACTCATAATAATAGTATATAAAACCCAGTCAGGACATAGCAATTTTTCTTTTAGAAGATCACAATATATGACACACGGACGTCTATTCCTAAGGTAGGTAAGGTAGGTAGGTAACTTAATGTCTGTGTTTTAGGCGACAGACGCCTGTTATACACATTTTTTTTCTCTAGAAATATATTCAGATAGACAGACCCAGACTCGAGACGGGAATCGAACCCACGACCCCCGAAGCGGAAGTCAGGGCCACTGCTCACTGCCACATGTTTTATGAAATAATAATTTTAAATGGCGCCTCAGTCAAAAGGTCCACCACGAAGGTAATCTATTTGAAGTATTCTGAAGTAGCGACTTCGATTTTTCCTATCTCTCTTTTCCTTTAAGCCTTCCCTAAAATAAGTTTTAAAGTTTTAGCGAGACTAACGAAGAACCATTAATTTTTATGCAGGGTGTAAATGACATCGTACCAGAAACGCATTCCATGGGTTTAGTACATGATTCTAGACTCCCCAGTGGTGAAATTTTTTGTCGGCTTTTTCTTGAAATGTACAATTTTTTTTGCCGTTTTTTTTTAACTGAATACTGTATAATATCATCATTACTATCTGTCCCAATGCGATTTTAACTCCGAAACAAATTTCTTCAATATTTTTACATCAAACCGCAATGTAAATAAAGTTTAAAAGTACGTAAAAGGGGTAGCGCGGCGCGGGTCGTTGACTCGTTTTGCGCGTCAACATTTTGTTGACTATTGCTTCCCAATGTTGACGATACGTGTCAGCTCCGATCCATGACTTTATTCCTTCCATAACGCAAAACTTTACTCCTTACATAAAGCATTACTTTACTCCATACATAACGCATTACTTTACTCCCACGGAACGCGTGACTTTTGATTATATTCCCTAGAAATTTTCATATCTTTAAATATATAATGTTTCAAAAAATACTGGTTTCTTTTCTTTCTTTTCCTTCTTTCAGTTTCCATGCATGTATGACTATCGATTTCAAATGGGTAAAGTCCAAAAATATTATATATTCTTTCTATACGGCAGTGACTTTTTTTTCATCATGGCCCTTAACAGCCATTATTTGACGAAACAATATGAGATGCATATTTTTCCCATGATAGCAACAAGGCGGAATTTTATTGAAAAATTTGTTTTTTTTTCTCTGCTTGTCACGGATTTACGAAAGGTAACGCCGTACTCCATCAAGTGTTCATAATGTCAGTCTGGAGTCTGGATAAAAGAATGACGAGGTCGTGACGTCAGCAAGCTAGTGTTGATAAGAAGTTTGACATCGTCAAGAAATACATAATATGATGTTACGGTGATAAGAACAGTCTTAAAAACAAATTTTCACCTGTCCCGATCGTGACAACAACAACAAACTCAGTCGTGATGTAGATATTATTTTTATTATCACCATATCACAATGTTTCAGTATGTAACATTTGGAATTTACCACTAAGAATTTTTTAGTCTGATATTGGCGTTAGCAAGCGTAAAACAAAACGGCTTTTGGAAATGTGTCACTGCGTATGTTATAATAATATTATTGATTAATTACATACGTAATTATAAGTAAACTGCCGACCTGCATTAGCTTAGCTTATCAGTCAATATTTTTGACTTTCTATCGATTAGTAATACGTATGTGATGTTTTCAAAAAACACGTGCGATAAGACAAACAATTGCACACGTGCACAACAATGTGTCGAATGCACGTGTCACGTACTCGTTCGTTTATTTTTAATCGTTTATGCCCATGATTCTATTGACACAATTTAGTTGGCGCAGTGGGCAGTGACTACCTTCTGCTCAGGGGGTCGTGGGCTCGATTCCCGCCTCGAGTCTGGGTGTATTATACATATGTATGTGTTTATATATTAAAAAAAGAAGTATATAAAAGGCGGCTGTTACCTATAACACAAGCATTAAGTTGTCTACGTTAGAAACAGACGTCCGTGTGTCATATAGTCATATATATTTCTTATTATTATTATCTCTACCAAATGTCACAAAAATCAGATAAAGTGGAAGTATTGTGAAAGGATAGATTTGCTGAAACTTCAATTGACATTGTTACCGACAGTTACATAAAAAGTATTTTTTAGAAATTTTCAATTATAATATACCGAAATAACAGAAAACCGTAATAAAAATATTACAGCTGCATCGACAGTTGACGAACACGTCTTCAAAAATGGAAACACAGTATTATGATTTAAGAAGATAAATAATAACAAAATAAAGCATTTATTTCCTTAGACTTTATTTCAGAAACACATGTTTAGATAAGGGTTTTGGCGTTTTACTCGAGCGCATCAGAAACCCATACATGGAGAATCCTTGCAATCTGAAATGTAGCCAAATACGAGCCCTTAATGTAGAAGCGTACGTTGAGGATAGCCGATCAGATTGGTTAAAAAAATAAGCCTTTAGAAATTCTCGACCGCGACAGATTAAGATAGGTACTTAGCAGAACCTTTTTTTCATTTTATCACCTAAACTATGTAATCTAATAGGTTCCCATAACTGTTTAGTAACAACAAATTTAGTTTATTGCTAACAATCAAGCTTTACTTTGCGGAAATCCATAACATGCTTGAAAAACTAAAATACTTTGTTTATAATGAAATTAATTCGCGGATTCAAGGAAATAAGTTTAGTTTTGCATGCATACAAATTCACAATCACGGTCTCCCCTACCATTATTTAGTTTTCGAATTGGAATGAAAATAAATTTACATGTAATAAAAGTACTCTAAAAGTTATTTTTAATAGATTTCTCAAAATAACGATCACATTCGTCGTGAGTAATGACCTCTATCAAGGAGAATCCTGCATCCCACCAGCAAGTGTCTGGCTGTACCTATTGCCTCACTGCAGAGATGACATGTTTTTTCAGTTGCTTTCCCCCATTAACTAGATTACTCTGGTCTGGGAGTGTCATTTGGAAAGCATTGAGGTAGAATTTTAGTAAGGTTGGAGACCAGTCGTATATAAGGGTAAAGTCGGAAAAGACATTAACGTGTCTGTTACAAATATAATAACATTAATTGCTTTGTTAACTATTATTTAAATACATAATTTGTTGCAATAATAATACAATTTTTATCAAATTATAAGCAAAATAAGTGATAAATGACAAAAGGTTTTTTGCAGTTTCCCAAAAATCAGCTTTTTTAGTTAGGTCAGCTTATGATGTCCTGCAACATTATTGGAAATTTGTTAACCTCATAAAATTATTGCTTACCATATTCCCTCATAGCATTCATCTGTTCCCATGTATAGTGTGAATATCTGCATATACTGCCAAAATTACAGTTGCCTGTGACGAACCTTGAGCATGGCTTTTTAGCACTCTCTTCTTGCAATATTGTTTCAATATCTGAAATAACAAAAAAATGTGTTCATCGTATTGTTTACACAAAACCACACATTCAGCAGGCAGTTGATCAATACTTATATGTAGGTATTATGTATGTGAAAGTCTTCTCTAAACTTTACTATGACCCTAAGTTGGTCAAAATGAACATCTCATCCCAAGACCCTCAGAATAAAGGACTTTCAGTTTTTTCCACCCCTTTACCCCCATGATATTTTGTTCACAATGACATATTTTGTTTGTTTCTTTTATTTATTTCTTTTTAATTTTTATATTTATTTATTATAATATATAGTATTATTGTTATTTTGTTTATGTTATTGTATATTTATCCTTTTTAAATGATATAGGCCTTTGCCCAGCAGTGGGACAGTATAGGCTAATTAAAAAAAATGATACATAGTATCAGTCAAATTATTAATAAAAATATCCTGTGGTAATGTTGTGTACATTTTTAATTGGTGCATATTTGATATATGCACCAAACCCTATTTTATTTAAGTGTATCTTGTAAAAGTTAATTATATTATGGGATGTTGTTATCACTTAATAAACAGTTAAATAAAAATTATTATTTATTGTTATTATTAAATCTATTTTTTATATGAAGGCAATTGGACAGATGTTTCACTGTTATTATGCTCTAACACATTTGTGTTTGTCTCATAAGATTCGTGTTTTAAGAAGATTGACAAGTCTTTCATTTTGGGTGAAATTTACGACAAATATTTAAATATAATAGGTACCTTTAAAGTTTTGATAATATTCACCGACTAATTTCTGGTGAACTACTCCTTTTATATGAGTTCGAATTACAGAAGGTGCTGCTACCATGGTTTTGTCACAGTAATCACAGTAATAACGTTTACCCATGTTTATAATATGTTTTAAAGCTTATTTATTATTTAAGTGATACTTGCGTCTAGTTTGAAAGTTAAGTAAAAAAAGAACGTAAAATTTATTTCAAATCACTAATGTTTATAGCAACTATTAATATTAGTATTAAAGTACTTATAATAGCTAATTAACTATAAAATAAAGCTTTTTATATTCTATTTCTTGCTAGCAGTAAGCTCAAAGCAGACAGCTGATAATTGATACGTCTTGACTCAATCGAGTGAGACGTCAATGTTATAAGTTTACTTAGTGCAGATGCACAGATAACAGATTAGTTAATTTATACTTAATATTTTAATGGTCCTGGATACGTGTCCTTTTAGACAGATTAGTTAGATACTTGCAGTGCTGCTAGATAAAAAGTTTATAATTGTATTCTTTTTTGAAGTGAAGCTTTTATGCTGACGCCAGACATAGCTTCATTTGAGTGATCATTTCAATGATCATGTAGTGTGGCCGGGGACTTATTGTAAAGAACTTAAAATACTTTATGTTACAAGAGGCCTTACGGTTCACCTAAGTGACGACCGACCGAGCCCACTGACATCTACACCATCAGGACGCTCGCAGATCCATTGCCCACCTTTTAAAGACGAGTTTAGGCATCCGAGAACTCTTATAAACCGGACGCAACGCGACAACAATACCATCACTTGACATATGTAGTTGCTGCCGATCTCATATGAGAAGGAGGTACACCAGTACCCGGGTACTAACCCGAACGTGCCCAATCGGCTGCAAAGAAATGGACTGCAAGCCTGGCGCTACCTTCCCTTGCCTTATATTTGTATTGAGAAAAATTGTATATTTGTGAAAAAGGATCCTGAATACTTTAAAACTCGCGGTGAGGCTCGCCAAAAAGTAACAAGGCATAATGATAGACTACTTTTACCATGAATAAAACATTTTTAGGCAAACAAATTTATACAAAATGCATGTTGTATAGCCAGTCGGATATAAAATAAGTTACCTAACTATTTAAAAGATATCCCTTCCCCGAAGTTTAAGCAAAATCTACAGAACTTTTTATTATCTCATTGCTTTTTTTTTATAAATGATATTTTAAACTTTCATGAATCAAATAATCGTAGTGGACATAATTATGTTTATTCATATTATACTTGCAAAATGACAACTTCCTTACTTTTAAATTGACATGTATAATTTAAGCATAATTTTGTCATTAATTATTATTATTAACTATAGATAAATAATGCAAATATTTCGATTTAAAATCCATGCTAACTTATTACATAAAAATTGTACGCATATAACTGTATATACCTACTGTACCTATGTATTATATTGCATAGTACCATAATTTCATATGTCGCTGGCAATACATAAATCGTTAATTCTATACATAGATATTTGTGAACCTATCTACCTATAAGATTCTTATTACAATATACTATACTAATGTCGGACATAAATTGATTGAATTATTAAAACTTAAAGTATTATTCTTCCCGCATATCGCTTCCATCGTGCGATGCCGTTGCATCATCTGTAGATACACGCGGGACAACCAGCTTCCTTACCGGCCGCCGTAGTACTCCTCTTGCTTGGAAGTCCACAGTACGCGCGACGCTGACTGTTCCCCGGGTACGTAGCCATGTCCCTGCGGCGAATCCAAACGTTGCGTGGCAGGTTGGCGTTGACGATGAGTACGAAGTTCCGTCGGTGTTGAAGCTCGAGAAGGTGCTCCTTCATCCAGTGTGTCTAAAACATGTCGGCAAGACGCTGTCATGCTCGCCACGACGACCTAGAGATGTCGTCTTCCTTGTTGAACGTCCCGGGTTATGGCAGTTGCCCTGATCGATCCTGCAGGAACGATCGATCGATCGAATCGATCCGGCAGTTGGCGGTGTATTCCACTTTGGTCAGAAGAGTGGAGGTCCTTTACTCTATAGTGCAAAGTGGAAGTCCTTCTATAGGATGGCGTTCGTGCAACGTCGCTGTAAGTGCAGTCTTCACGGGGCGGGCCATATGCCCCAACAATGAAAGGAGCGGCTATATGAAGCGCCAGGATATCGTCTACTTTGCTGCTTCTTCTGGTGTCGCTTTGTTCTTTGACTTCTTTGCCTTCAGGTTGGTGCGGTTTTCCGAGCAGATCTCTGTTGGTTACCCTCACCTCGCCATTATTATATTTCAAGGAGTCTGTAGTTTGTAAATGGAGGACTGATTGTTCACTTAGTCAATTGTTCCTCCAATATATTATGCTTGCAGGATAGCAACATATATACGAATCTACCACTTTCTTAGCATCTAGCTGCATATTTGCCAGCAGTGTACTGGTATAAGCATTAAGTTCATATTTTTCAATTTTCTCAGTACGTACATCTCAAAATCTCATCTTAAAACATAGATATTGCAGTTATACAATACAAATCTATAAATTTAATAAATTAAATCAAAAACAAAGTTAAATTTATCTAAATAATTGATTCTAATGTGTCTTAAACAATTGTGGAATTTAAATATTTTTAATATAAACATGTGTTTCTTAAAACCGGTTGTAAGGATTTAACTCGATATTGTCCGGTGTAATAGGGAACGAGCCTCTAGTCTATCACCTCTGTCAGGCAAAGTATATTCTTCTATAAGCCTTCATTTGCAAGAGAGTTAAAAAATCGTTGTGTTAAATCTCGGCGTTTGCGCTTTTTAGAGTCGTCGATACAAAAATGTAGCGTTTATGTATATAAATATATATGAAAATATAACATTGCTCGATAAAAAAGCATCGGGTTATAAAAGCGCTGTCATATGAATACAAATTTGGGAGTTCATAGTTTCTATTTAAACGCTCGGTAAAAAGCTCTCGTGTGAATGAGAGAGATAAGCCTTTGTTCAGACTCGGCAGAAACCGCACGATTACAAGTCGTGCGGTTTTCACATCGCAAAATCGTGAGTGTTCAGACGGCGGCGATTATTAAGCGCTCTATACATTTAAGAACCGCACGGTTCTCAGGCGATTCTAAGTGGCGAAACGTGTTTTGAGTGTGATTTACTCACAGCCGGACTCCTGGTATAGTGTTACGTAGACATAAAAACGTATAGATTTTTGTAGTCGTCACGGGAAATTTTATGGATCAAGAAATATACTTACAACGCTAATCTTTACTTTCAACTAAATATGAAGACAACATTGTTTATTAAATATAGAGAATTTGAATTTATTAGAAAATAATATTTTCTTTATAAACTTTTCAAACTACCCCTTTATCAGTATCAGCACACATAGAAACCGTACAATAAATACTATATTCACAAGACTATATACAGAGAAATATAGTCTTGTGAATTTACAATATTATTTAAAATTTCAAAAGCATATACAAAGGTGGTCTTTGAAACATTTTCTCTAAACAATAGCAAACTTAGTAGATATTTATCCTCCAAATAATTTAATTATTTTTCATAACAGTACCATGTTGTCGTGTTTTAATTCCCGCCAGTTTTTCCATAAATTTTCACTTTCCATCTTTAAGTAGGTCTGAGAATCGGCTACTATCTTTTTTTTATACTCCTAAGTGATAAGGGTGGCCCACGCGGACGGTGTCGCGGGGTATAGCTAGTAATACTCACATAATTACAGCACATCGCAATCCAGATGTCTTTTGGACCACGGCAACTCAGCAGGTCAGCTGGATCACAGCGCGGAAGGAATTCTTCCCGGAGAACGGTTCGATGCTGACCAACAATGTGAGTTTTAGTATTCAAATATATAATAAGCTCAGGTCTTTTTATTAATATTTAGAGACATCGCTAGTTTGTAATTCCCATATAAATGATATGGGAGAAAATTATTTTTAATTTGGAATTTCGTTATTGCCAATTCTAAACTCCGGTATTGCTTATAAGCAATATTGCATAAGGGAGTCAGACATAGCTTCATTTGAATGATCATGTAGTGTGGCCGGGGACTTTGTGTAGCTTCACAAAGTTTTGTAGTACTTTGTGGACTTCAAGGACAAAAATGTACAAAGACTTTGAGCTACTAAGATAAGTAGTTCCGCATCTGATACGCGTATATACACGTATTTATTAAATAACATCATAAGTTGTTGGCGGATCTCGTTCGAAGTAATTTTTCTAATGACTTTAAGCATGTTTTATCAAAGTAGTAAATTTCAAGTCTCTACGTCTAATAGTATAGAAATTCCGGACATACTGACGGACGCACGGACAGATCAAAACCATAAAGGTTCCTAGTAGTACTACGGAACCTTAAAAAGGATGTTATATTTTTCATGCTTATAAAGGAAGCTGTACGGTTTCCAGGAAAAAATACTTTAACGCAACATATATTTTTATATATTGTTAAAACAATACTTTACGACGTACGAAGTTTAAGAGCCCCACCTCACCGAGGCGCCATGGCGACGTCGCCGGCTACGTAGCCATTGTTAACTGTGGTTGCCAATGGAGGTAATCAATTCTTGAGTAGAAAATTAATTGGCTATCAAACTTTCTTTTTCAAAAATTTATCTGTTTGTAAAATTAGAAGGAATATTTTATGTACTTGGGCATGTTTATATTTGTAAACGGAGGGAGGAGACTGGCTTCCGCAACACAGCTTTGCTTGTGCGGAAGTTAGGGCAATCCTATATATAATTAAGATGACCCATGTATTTTGTCTAATAAAAGAATTGAATTGAATAAACTTGGCATTCCATCGATTCACCGCGCAGGTTTCATCGCGGTGCAAGGAAAGGAACCATATCAGTGCCTGAGATTTATGACACATGTCTACACCTGTACCAGTTCAGAGTGCTCTTTATAGTGCCCACTAACACTAACCTTTTCTGCCAATACGGCTTGAGATGTTCTTTCTTGTAAACTACTTATGATATTTCTTGACAAGCTAAAGACTTTTAGTAGGTTGTACAAAGATTTTGATGGTATACCCGGAGGGGTAGCGTTAGCGAGCTAGAGACCACCCAATTACCTAAATTGTGTATGTTTTTATGTACATAATAAAGATTTTCAAAGACAGTGTACTATTAAAGGCATTAACTTATGTGGTTTAACGGCTCTTTTTTAATGTTAAAAGTATATTGTAAATTTTTAAATAAATAAATAAAAAAAAAAAAAAAAAGAGAAAGGGAAAACATTCTTTTCAGTACAGGGAGTATCACCAGCTGAATATTAATATTGTAATTAGTTACATTTATAGAAGATTGTATTACCATATAATATCCCACAATAATATTATAGCAAAAATATATAAATGTATATTTTGAATTGACCTTCATATGAGTTTAGAAAACAGACAAGTTTGAAACAATTGATGCAATCAGGCGTTAATTTGTGTAATTGCTTAAATTCGCAAATGAATTCGAGGAAAAATCGATACAGTGCTGCAACCCGACAGCCACACCACCGAACCCGCAACCAAAGCACACCACTACACATATTTTTCGATGTGCCTCAATGCACGTGTCGCTTCGATGAATTACTACAGGAGAAAGAATCTAGAAAGGTTATTCATAAAGTGCTTAGTAAAAACATAACTTACAATTTATACATTCCAAAATTAAATGATTTCAATTTAAAAAAACACTTATATTTTTTTAATTGGCTTAACGATTTCACTTATGATGGCCGTCAATTTTTATATCATCAATGGCTTTTGTACTTATTGACGAATTTAACCGTTTCTCACACTCATCCATACATTTTAGATTCGCAACTGTTTTATCCTTTTCCGTATATTTATTATTACAATTGATGTCATTATATTTTAAGTTTTTACTATCAACTTTTGCGTTATCATTGGGCTTTGTACCAATTGACGAATTTAACTTTCTCTCGTAATGATCTATAAATTTAAAGTTAGCAAGTATTTTACCATTTTCCCTATAATTATTATCTTCATTGATGTAATTGTGTATTAACTTTTTATTATCAACTTTTATGGTATCACTGGGTTTTGTACCAATTGACGAATTTAACTTTGTCTCGTAATCCTCTATAAATTTAAAGTTCGCAACTGTTTTATCATTTTTAAAACAATCATTATCTCTATTCATGTAATATTGATATAGCAGAAGTTGTCTTGTCCTAATTTCGGCTCGTCTGATAGAAAATAATCCATTGAGTTTATACTGGGGTCCAATCCGACACGACTTTTTTACGGGCTTTGTGTAATTACGTCAGTGAATGATCGGGACATATAAAATCTTATAATCTATTCTTTATTTATTTATGTGACGAAATTGACGCATTGGAATCCGTCGGGAGTATAAAATATCCATCGCGTTGTGAGCATTATATAAAACTAGCTGCACCACGCGACTTCGACCGCGCGGGCCACCCTTATCACTTAAGAGTTTAATTGTCACACCTACCAAATATGGACAAAAGTTTTCATAAGGACCGGTCAAGTCGTTTTGTATGTTAGTTTGGCAACAAACACCGCGACACAAGAATTTTATATATACTTCACATTAGATAGATCGGAACACCTTGCAAGTTTATGTTTTGTGAAGATTTATCAGAAAATGTATGAGTATATTTAGAAATATATATTGAAAATACGGAAGTTTTAAAATGTGATGCTCTATCCCGCGGGGGATATGGAGAGATGCCAGAAACTTCCCCTCGGGAATCTATATATATGTATTTATATATTTGTAAAAAAATATATTTGTGTATAACAGGCGTCTGTTACATATAACACAGGCATTAAGTTGTCTACCTTAGGAACAGACGTCCGCGTGTTTATTTATATATTTATATACATACATAAAAATAAATCCTTATTTTTTCTTTTTACAAGGGGCAAACGAGTAGGCAGCAGGCAGCTAAGTGCCTACTGACGTCCATGGACATCTGCACGATCAGGAGGGAAGTAGATCTGAGTAAATCACGACCAATATAACTCGGTGGTATTGTTTTAGGTGGCTTCTGAAACACTGACAAGGTCCAATATTTGAAAACCAGCGTTAGAATGTAGCCCATCTATCACCCAGCCGCCGTATGGCCTACTTAACATACAAGTGGCAGTAACTGACACGGAGAGTTAAGAGTTGGTTGTCGCTATCTTGTATCGTGTTCTTAAGACACAGAGTCCTGTGAAATATTATGTGAAATTTGTTATTTACATCATGAGCACAGTGATTGCTTCTGTGCTATTGATACCGGTCATGGCGTTGGATCCGAGGAATCTCAAAAACGGGTTGTAAGTAGCTTACTCGAATAACTTGTTACTTATCACATACTAGTTGTATCCCGCAACGCCGTCCGAGTAAATTAAAATTTCAGGGTTCTTATTGTTTTGTGCGAAACATTAATTACTTTTAATGTAGCCTATGTTATTTCTAGTAAAATTAACTATCTGTCAGTGGCCGTCCTGGACAAACCTGAAACAAACCGACAGACAGACAGACAGACAGACAAAAGTGTTAAACTTGTGTTTTTACGAGCAATTTTTATATAAATGTTTTTTTTTGTTATGTTACAAGAGGAAAACGAGCAGGCGGTTTACATAAGTGACTACCGACGCCCATGGACATCTGCACCACTATAAGGCTAGCAGATGCGTTGTCGGCCTTTAATGACGAGTACTGGCTCTACAGTCAGGTGTTAACAAACCGATACTTGGGAAAATTCAAGAAGAAAGAGTATTTATATCGCAAATCACAGCAATACATCTGCAAGCGATGTGGTGGCGCTGTTGATTTGAATGTCGTTGGCCTTACAAGGATATTAAAACTTTCAGATCTAGAAGTCTTTATTTCCTTTCTTTAAAAACAAATATTTATATGGCCAACTTTACAGACTATAAAGTCAAACTTAAAGACATAGTACTTGTGTAGGGAAGAAAAACTAAACAAAAATCAATACTAAGTTCTCAAGTTCAAAGCAATAATTTAAAATAAACATAGATATCATAAAAATAATTAGGAAAGGTTTTCGATTTACTGAATATTTGCCCAAGACGATTTTCGGGTTTACCGTGTGGGGATATTAAAGTCAGAGTTCGTTATCCGTTGGATTGAGGGACCTCGGCTTCATTTAAATCCGCCAACTCAAATAAACCAGTACTTTACCGGTCAAATACAGACCTTGTTAGGGACAGTATGTCCTGTTAAGATATATTAATGAAATCATTTATTTCTGATAAGATATATCGTATCACTGCATCTTTTTTCACATATATCACCGGGAGTGAACCGAGGAACTGTTTGGTACCGTTGCCGTTGTTTGGCTACCGGTAGCTGAATTTCATCACCGGATACCACATTAGAACTCATCAGAAATCGATCATCGCTATTTGCCCTTGCAGCAGAAATATTGTGCGACGCAGGAGAATAGTATTTTCCTTTATTTCTATGGAATCATTTTCTGTCTAATCAGATGATTCCAAATCCATTCGACTTACTGTTTCTCAAAGGTTAAGCTACAACGCAACTTCGAGCGTTTGGTTATTCCAGTTATCAATGAAAAAAACTTGTAACTCTAAGCTGGAGATAAACCTGTATTAATTTGCTGTTTAATATATTATTTTTCATAAATCGACCCTTTTGGTTGGTACTGAATTGAGAATAATTTTTTGAATGTGAAAATAATTTTTTTATAGATATTTTTGTGTTTTATTTTATTCTTCTTACCTGAATACATTTCAAATCTTTTGATTTCTTGATGCTTCTGGTACTATAGTCATGAGACCGAATACCTGGGTCATAATACTTTGACATTTATTTTAAACTAACGGACCCGGCAAACGTCTTGCCAGTCAAACAATCTCATTTAGTATTTTCTATAAAGTATGACACCATTATATAATGATGTGATTTATTATTATTATTTTTTTTTGATAATTGTGCGGATGAGTCATAGAAATATAAGAACAAGGGATGACTGTAGAGAGAAAGAGCATTGACATGAGTATTTTTTTTAGTATTTTCATATGTATTATTAATAAAATATATTTATAAAATTTTATCGGTCAAAAAAATTAACTTATAAAATGTATGTAAAATATGTCAACAGCCGGGATAAAATACTAGGATTGCATAAAAACAATTTAGTCTAAAACATCCTCTCTTTGTGCATATTGACAGTGTATATGAATGCGTGTGAGAGGGTGTGTGAATATAATTTAAGAAACAATGATGTGATACAGATACTTTGATATAATTATTAAGCTTACTAGGGATCCTCTATACCAAAAACTATTTTTGATTAAAAGTTTTAGATAAAGCTAATTTCAACGACTCAGTTAAGTACATGATTTTGCACTAGATCCGAATATACACCAAACCGTATCTACGAGCAAAGACTATTCAAGCCAATCTCTGCCCAATTAAATATCCATTAATATAAATAGCTTTGCGTAGAGGGCGAAGTTTCTCGTCCTCATCAATATCTCCGAC